>CM016484.1:25205199-25805199 GCA_002890555.2 Lagenaria siceraria
TGTTTCTCGTCAATAATATGAGATTATGGCTTCGGTGGAGGAGGTTCATAAATTCAATTATCTAGTGAAATATTCAGAAGATATGATTTTGAAGAATGATCTTCAAATATCTTTAGATTTAAGATTCACTCATGTCTTCGCAGATATCATATGGTTTAGTCGTAAGAAATCAAAGTTATCGCAATGAACTTCAATCTATAATTGCAAAGATTGTGTGAAAGACATTATTTATATTTCTCGTCAAGTAAATGACATTACTCTCTCACTGGCTTAACCTATAATCCTCATCAGAAGGACCAACTTCATGAACTTGTGTCTTGATTTAATATTGTAGTTATTTTTTCTTTTCGATTTTATTGTCCCCTAAAAATAATAGTTATTAATTAAATGATATTTGTGGTTTAAAGAGTATTAAAATGTTTTTTTTCCCTTCATATGTTTAAATGAAGGGAAGTGATTTAACTTCTAATTAATTGAAATAAAATGATAATGTAGTAGTGCAAAAGAATGTTGTGTGAATCTCTTGCAATCACAAGGTGGTCCTTTTGTTTTGAGATAGCGTCTAATATGATCAAATAATTGATAAGTGGTCAAAGGTGATGAAATAATTGGAGGGGAACATAATCAGATATATATATATATATATATATTAAATATATACTATACTTTTAATTTTATTAAAAGAGAGAAAAATGTGTTGCATCAACCCATGTTCCCATGTCCCGACTTGGCAATCAAACATTCTAATGATTTTAAATGTAAATTATGAAATAACTCTAAAAGCATTTATTATCCTAATATATATCATCATGATTCTACAACACGACTGCCAGATGTTTATGTGTATGAACACTTTTTTTCTTAGTGTCACATCGCCAACTTATCTAAATTATTTACTTTTATTTTATATATATTTCAAATCAATTGATTTATCTCATCAATATGTGAGATTCAATTCTTCATAGATTCTTTATCCCTCCTCTTAAATGATTCAATCCCTCCATCTATATAATCTTAATTATTTTAAGAAGAAGAGTTGAAATTTTGACCATCGACCTAAAAAAAATATGTGAAATGGAGGAATCTAACTTCTGACTTTGAAGTCTATAATTCAAGTACTATACCACTTGAGTTATGTTTATATTGACACTAGTTAGATCAAATTAAAATTGGAATTTTTCAAATTTTAACCAATGTATTATGTAACAAAAAAGAAAAAAAAAATTAAAGTATTAATAAATTTTCATCAACCTATCGATATTATCATCCACAATTTTGAATGTCTACGATGAGTTAAATATCTATGTGAAGAAATTATATATCATAGTTTCTATATAATAAAGTAAAATAATTGAGGAAGTATTAAAAAATAGTATGCTAACGTATTTAAAAATTATAAAATGTAATTTAAATATATAATTTTTTTAAATAGCCATCTTTTTAATGTTAAGTCGTAGGTTATTAATTTGAAGTGCGAATTAACATTTCTATTATATCGTAATAAAATTGATAAATATTTTTTTTTTAAAAATCGATATATATATATATATATATGTGGATTGCTTCAAAATATAGAAAAATAAACAAAACTATTTGTAAATATAGAAAAATTTTCACTGTCTATCAGCAGTAAATTTCTTAATTTAAGCATAGACTTTTTAACTTAAGCGATAGACCACGAAAAGTAGATAACTTATTAAAAAAATTTAATTTGAATATTTTCTTGAAAATATCCATTGACATTATCTTGAAATTAAAATTTTGACATTCGATCGTATCGATATTTTAAACTTTATTCTAGATTTCGTTTATCCTTATTGTACTTTTTTTAAAACAAAAAAAGTACTAAAAAAGATCTTAATAAGAAAAATCTAGATTTAATATTTCAATAGGAAAAACATTATCTTATACGATTTATAAGACAACGCATCATCATGAATTTCATATAATTGATGTGGCATTTTATAATGATTTCTCCATCCACACATTAGAGATTTTTAAATCCCCAATATTAACATGAAGATATTATAATCATTTCGGTTTTGTTTTCTTTACAAAATGTATCTAATTGGAACAGACAAATTTAAATGTAGGAAGAAAATTTTAAATCAATCTTACTATAAAAATTGTGCAGTTGTTAATAAACGTTTCTCGTTCATTTGCAATATTGTTTTAATCCTAAAAACTAGCTTCCATCTAAAAGTTTAGTTTAATTTTTATTTTTAAAAATTATGCTTATAAATACAGTACTAGTACTTTTATCTGCATGTTGTTTTGAAAAGTTTTCGTATATAAAAAGAATATCAAACTATTTACAGAAAATAGCAAAAGAAAACTATTAATAGACGTTGATAGATTTCTATCAGTATCTATCAGTGATAAACTTCTATTATTTCTATCATTGATAGACCCTCATACATTTCTATCCGCGTCTATTATAACTATTTAAAAATTTTACTATTTTGTGTAAATAAGTTTCCTTATTCTTTATTTTTAAAATTTCTCTTTTTTTTTTTTTTTTTTAAATTTTATTACCATTTTTTTAAAACTAAATGTTTTTGAAATGAATTCAAATTTTCACAACTAAAAATATATAGTTTTCAAAAGCATTGCTTTTGTTTATTAAATTTAGCTTTAACTCAAATATATGGTTAATAAAAGAAAACTGAATAACATACTAAAATTAGTGACAAAACAAACATTATTTAAAAGCAGATATGTAATTATGATGTTTCTACTATTGATAGCTCTTAATTGGAAAGTTTTTCTCTAGTCTCTCCCGTGTTGCATTGGTTTATTTCTCTTAAATTGACGCTCTTGTATTCTTTAGTGACTATGAATGAGATCTCTCTTCTGGATTTAGGGTATAATGAAGGCGCTATTGAATGTATCAATCTAGTCGAGATGTTTGGATACATCTACTAATCCTTCAAATCCATTAATATCTTGTTAAAAAAAAAAAAAATACAAAGTTTGATGAAACAAGGAAGTGAAATATTTTTCTTTCTATATTTATGAATTGAGATTCAAACATCACACCTTCATCATTTCTCCCACATTACCAAGAAGCAACAATTAATCAATTTCTGCATATTAAACTATGAAAATGCAAGTTCATGATGGTATTAATTACCCTACATACATAAACCATACAAAAAAAAAAAAAAAAAAAGTGAGTTATATTAAATTGAGTAGGGTTTAGATTCACCTATAAAAATAGTGAGATCTGACCATTTTTTCAATGTGAGATCTTGGACAAATTCTTTTAAAATGATGTAAGCTTTTTTATGATCATCATTTTTAGTCGGATTTCAATTTTTTTTTGACAGAATACTTATCCGAATTTTATGAACTTTGATACAATATTATCGTAGAGATTTCTATCTCCTAATTTACTAAATATGAGAAGATTAACTCAGGTATTTTTTAACTTAAAAGATTAGGACATGTTTCATTTTCTGAATATGAGAATATAAAGGGATAGAAGATAGGAAAAGGGGAGAAATTAATATTGGAGGGATATGATGAGAAGGACAAGGGGAAAACCAAGGCATGTGAGGGGGATGATAAAGACCATTCAAACAGATCCATAATTTAAAAAAAAAAAAAAATCAGAAATAAAAACAAAGACATTTCCACGTACACGAACATTAATGCTATTTATTATTCACGTCATGGAGTGAATTCCATGATTATTATACAAACAGACAATATAGGAGAATTAAACTTTGGAAAATGACATTTTTGGGATTAATGTTCAAATTGCCATCTCGATCTAATTTCTCACTAAAGATTTGCACCTCCATCTCTTAAAAAAAAAAATTAGTTTAGTTGTAGTAGAAAAAGATTAGAAGGGCCACCACGACATTTCAAATTAGGTTCTTGACACATATTTATATAACAATTTTATTATATTCAGAAAAAATTGGATCATAAGCTTTCAATTTCATTGAATTTGACTCTAAATTTAAAGAAGTATTGCAAATTGTACTCTTAATTCAATTTCTACTAATTTTAACAAAAAAAAAAAAAAAAAAAAAGTAAAATTTTTATAGGCTCCAACTCTTTAATTTCAATAAAATAAAATTTTGTGCAAAAATAAATTTGAGGCAATGTATAAATTAATAATGGATAAGTTTCTCAACTTAAAATTAGCTCCATTGCCTTTTTTTTTTTCTCTCTAAAATTGTATTGATTTTATATCGTCTACATGTTTATAATTCATTGAAGGCATAAAAGAAAAATTGATCAAACTATATTTGTAGCAAGAAGTTGCAACATTTTTTAAAGTTTAGAGTTAAGATTACAACACGTATATTTATGTTTGATGTGCAAATGATGAAGATTGATAGTTTAGAGTTAAAATTGACAACTTGACATGTTTATGGGTAAAATTAAATTTGATTTTTTTCTCAAAAATTTATTCCAAGTTAGAATATATATATATATATTTTTAAGAAAAATAGTTCAATAGTATGTGGAATGAGATCCAAATTTCTAGCACCTTAGTGAAAAATATATATCTTAATTGGTTGAGTTATACTTATCAAGATCGTGAGTAAACAATAATTCTTGATTTTGGGATGACAAATCTCTTTTTGATTCCTAAATTTTGTGATCCCACTACTACGTGGGTGTTTTTGTTCCAAATATGTTAGCAAACAAAATGAATATATTTGATACAAAAATCTTAGCAAATTGAAATAACAATCCTTTAAATATTTGAACCCCTAATTCTCAAACATTAAAATCCTCAAATCTATTTGATTTCAACTTTAAAGATTGAGTTTAGACACGGATTGCCTTAAATCAAAGCTCCTGAGACAAAGAATGAGTTCCTTGTCCCAAAATTCAAACACTCCACAAAATAGGATGATCAATTCTCCTTGAATGTTCCTGGCATGCAATTCAATGCATAAATTACAAAATTCAAGAAGCTCTTCTAGCTAAATTTGAAAGAATTTAAGCACAAAAGACCAAAATTCAATTCATCGTTATCTAATCAAACAATTTTTTAGCAAAACTTTAAATAGTCTCCTAATGAAAACCCTAATGTCACATCTTAGATCATTGTAAAAAGACAAAAATACCCGTACTTAATATATTCATAAAAAGATATAATTTGAAAATACGAAAAATTATCAAAGTTGTTAAATAATATATAAATAATAATTTGATGCACCAAGTCTGTTGATTCCAATATTATTATACATTTCTTGAATCTTTATGATTCCAAATTCCAACCTAATTTTAGGAAAGGAAAACAAAATTGAATTTCAATTGCAATTCTACCATCATTGATTGATTATTAATTTTGTTCCCAACTTATTGATTCTCATATATCCTTCAAATAAACGTGGCCCTAAATATAAATAATTATCAAATTTGAAATCAACAATTTGCCTTCCATCAAATGATAATTGACATCCAAAATTGACAATTTGCTTGCCATCAAATGATATTTCAATTTCCCTCTTTTTTTCTTCTTCAAAATTTTCAAATCAAAACCTAAAAAGTACAAATTAATATAAAATTAATGGATTAAAAGTGATTTTAACACAGATTTTTAACTCTAACATAGTTTATTTTAAAAAAGTATCCAAGTTGTCAAAAAAAAAAAAAATCTAAAATAGTTTAATTTTTAAATGCCCCAAGTATTTTTTTTACAAAGTTTGATAAAACTTAATTGAAAATTGATTTTGTTTATAGTAATTTGCTAAAAGTTTATTTTTTGTTATTTTATAATTATTTAATACAGTGTAAATGAGGTGTACGTACAAATGTTTTTGGACGAAAAAGAAGGAGAGTTTTGGAGAAGAATAAAATAAAGAGACATAAAGTCACAACTAATCAAAGTTATAGATTGACGATATTAAAAAACTGTCATATTATTTTTTTTCAAAATACAAAAGACAGTTAAAAGTACTTAGAAATTAATTATTTATATTTTATGAAAGTTAAAAATTGTCGTATATTGATGACATTTAAAAACTATCATAAATTTTCGAAAATTGAGAGATTTTTACATTTTTTTTTTCATTTATGACACTTTTCTCTCTCTCTTCCTTAGTTTAGCTTGACAATTGTGTCATGAAACTCACTTTTCTTGTAGTGTGTGAGCTCTCACCTTCCAATTTGTAGGTATATATAGTTTTGAGATCAAACAAAGAAGCAAAGAACAAATTAAGGGAATCCATTGCACCCTTGACTTTATATATTTATTCACATATAAAAAAGAAATGTTTGTTTGATTAATGATCTCCAATAGTTTGGGATGATCATTCCAAAGCTCAATTTAAAAGTTTTAATGCACAACAAAATGCAAATATATTTTACAAGCGTTGAGTATAGTATAATAATTTAAGAAAGAAAAAGTGTTGACGATAGAGAATTAGAACATATATGAACTTAATTAAAAACACATTTTTTAAAGTATTTATAAGGTCAATTCAAATAGACGATTGACCTTTAATTTGAAGGGTGAGTTTTTATTGAAGTGATATGTGGTTGGTTGGTGTTTGATAGATTGAGGTTTAAGCTCCTTAATGTGGTGGGGAGCTGAAGGCACATGGTTGCACATGACCCCTAAAATTGACCATAGAAAATCCATATAAGATGGGGCTCTCAAGTCTAGATTGGCTCATGCCCTAAATTTGAGGTAATTAAATGCAATGGTTAATTTGGTGGGCTGAGGCTGTTCCCTAATTATATTCTTCACTCTCAACCTCTCACAAAGGGCCTTCACTTAGCCCATCCATTTTAATTCCCTTGTCTTTTCTCACACTGTTTTTCACGCGTCTCTTTAGCAAATAAAAGATTCTCCTACGTACCCTATACCATGCATGAGGCTAGATGCAAATATCAATTAGTTAGTTTACTTGTAATAATATTATAAGGGTATTTCTATGCATGTGTTATTTTCACGATGAAAGTCATATATCGATTTAGGATATAAGTGAGGGTAGATCTCTATTGGTGTGATACCTTTTAAATGAAAAACAAAAGTAAAATATGAATGCATGTAAAGGTATGCTCCAGTCGAAGGGGAGTTGGCTTGGATAAGATCAACTAAGTAGATAGATGACAATTAATTTGAGGTGGAGAAGCTCTCGGTGGTAATTTGTTTGAGGGAAAGATTTTTGGGAATGCAATCAATGTTCCACACTAGCTAGATAAGACTTACGAGAAAGACTATTAGGTATATTTAAGTACTAAGGACAACTATCTCTATGACTATTGGTATGCGACATTTTGAATAAAACCAAAATCAAAACACGAGAGCATATTTAGCTTAAACTCAGGACATCTTGAAGCAACCTGCTCTGATACCATCTTAAATTGTCAATTGACCAAAAAGCTTAAGATGATAGGTGAAGGCAAGTTTAATATAATATCTAATATAACTAATAGACTTTCTGCTATTTGGAACAATATTACATTAATGTTCTTTGGAATAATATTGTTGGTGCCATTTTTTGGTTAGGTTGGCTCGAGCGTAACAGCTGAAGAATTTTCAAGAATGAAACAAATTAAAGAATCAAGCTCTTTTTTTGGGAAGATATCATCACAATAGCCCAAATTGATGTACTAAATCTAAGCTAATTTTGATTTTTGTATTTATGATGCTTCTACTATATCTCTTAATTGGAACGTTTTCTCTAGCTGCTCCTTTGTACTTTAATCTTATCTATGATGCGACTTTGATGTTTTCCTTTTTTTTTTAAAAAAAAAAAAATTATTATCCCATAATTTTAGGAGTTTTATTTATTTATTTTTATGTATCTGATTATCTCAACTAACATATCAATTTATCATCATTTGACTTTTGTATCGAAAAAGTTACTTAAATTTAAGTGTGTAATATGGCATAAGTGATGTGTTCATTTGTTAGCCATTTGGGTTAGCCAGACAATAACCCATTTGAAAGCTGGGTGTGGAGCTGATCAAACTGGGCAGTTTGGTGATAAATGAAGGCCTTGCAATTGGATGTCGGCCCAAAGCCCCAACAGTCAACTCAACTTGTAAAGGACTAAGAGATGCAAATTTCTCCAAGAAAAAGGACCAAATGGTTATATACAGCTGCTTGCCTAAACCACTTTATTAATCTATAAAATCAAAGAAACATGGTACACTCAATTAAGCTCTAAAAATCGTTACATTGAAACTTTATTTATATCAAATATAAAAGATATTTTGTTTGTGATGTTCAATGGTGTGAAAAAGCACTTTAATCAAATAGCGTAAAATTGTAGCTAAAATAGATTGTAAAATAATAATAATGAAGAAGAAGAAAGGAGAGAAAAACACACAGTGATTTTACAAGAAAAATCCTTAAACAAATCAGGGTAAAAACCATGGGCATGGATAGAAGAATTTCACTATATAAAATAGGAGTTACAAACTTTCTTTCTTATAGAGAAATAATCAAGCACTCTTATAAGAAGAAACTCTCTCTATTCATCTCTCACACTTTGCTTACTTATTGGAGATTTTAGGATGGGTTGGCAACCATGAGTCTCCACCTATTTATAGCCCAAAGAAACTTGGTCATCAAGCAAATCCAATAGCTCCAAATTGTTCTTGATAGATGTGAAGAATCCAATGGCTCCACTTTGTCCTTGATCAATGTGAAAGATCTATCTAAGAGCCACAAATTGGTCTTGGATAAAGTGTAAGATCCAATGGCCTAAAATTGTTTTTCCAAGAAACTTCTTGAATAATAAATAAGCTTCTTGAAAAATCTTGATTATTTAACATTCGAGTAGAAAATGTTTACATTAATGACTTGATAACATATCCAAATGAGAAGAATCTCGAGAATTTGCAAGTATAGTTAAGAAAGAGAGTTAAAAGAATTCATAGAGCTAGATGTTATCTATAGTTATTTCTATTTGGTTCAAGTTGAGATATATGTCTCTCCTACGCTCCATCTAACAGTCCTCGGATGCCAAGTTTAATCTCGTCATCTCCCTCTCGTAGAGCTCTTTAAGAACATCATGTGGTGTAATCTTATCGATGTTGGTTGATGATACCTATGGTTGGGAGCTTAACAATAAGCTATATAAAGATGAGATAAATCTCACGATCCTCTCTATTAAGATCATATCACTATCATTGTTGCCTCATAGTGTACAAAATCTAATCTTTTTTGTAATTATGATATATCTTCTATCACCTCAAATTAGAATGTTTTTTACTAGCCATCTTTTTTCGAAGCTTTCTTTTATTTTTCATTAAAAAAAAAATCATGGTATACTAGGAACTCTAAAGAGAAAAATCTACCCATTACAAATTTTTGTAGACATATAATTGAATAGACAGAAAGAAACAAATCGATTTAATTTGGAAGCTTACAGAGAAACCGAACACCTGGACACTGGTGGGACTTTTAAGTTTTTGGTTAACAAAGTCACTAAAATCAACAAATCTATTTGTATTTCGGATATATTTTAATATGTTACAAGAATTAAAGATAAAGATATATATTTATCAAATTATTTTCTATGTTTGAATATATGCCAAAGATGGATTTTGGAATATTTTAAAATTCATATATTACTGAAGGAACTTACAGAAATTAAAAACAACGTAACTTCAAAATAATTGATTTCGTTTCGTTTATTTATATAGTTTTTAACATTGGTGAAATTATTACGCCTTTAGTGGTTACCACATGAATTGCTCATTAAAACAAATGTAGTGAGTTTGAAACCATATGTGAGCTACGAGGGTATATAGGAAAAAATTATTCAATAATGTAGTGGTCTCGTATTAACGGTAGAGTATGGATTGAGAACTCTACATTTTTCTTATAACCTCTGCATATAAATCTAAGGTAATTTTACAATTTTGTGAATTCGTCTAATTTAATCACCTTTCTTAAAATTTAAAAACAAGAGACATATTATATATCAACATTGGAAAGACACCATCGTCTTCGCTCCAACCTGATTTGCTCAAAACTAATATCTTTCTGAATTATAATGCTTCTAGTTATTGCTTTAAATTGGTATGCTTTTTTGTAATCCCTCTAGTGTGTGTTCTCATAAACACCAATGAAGTATGTTTTTCTTTAAAAAAATTATAAAAAAAAAAAATCCTAAATGTTGCTTTCATATGAAGACTTAGCTCAATATTTAAAATATATTTTTCTTGTTGTAAAAAAAAATCTATCTTGTTATTAAGCTAAAGATATTTAGTAATCCCATATTTTAAAATTTATGTTCTAGCTAATTTAGAATAAATTATCCATAGAGATCTACTTGCATTAAAAAAGTTTTTTTTTCTTTTATTTTTAATTCAACCATAACAGTAGTGGAGAGGAGAGATATCTCGAACCATAACAATCTTCATAATAATAATTAATTGACACCTTATTTATTAAGATATGTTCGAATTGGCATGAATGAAATTAGTGGATTATTATTGAAAAGAATTCTGTTAAGAAATATAAAATAAAGGAATAAATAAAACAAAAATGAAAATCACAATGTCACCTTTACAATTAGTTAGATTATTAACACACGTGCAATGAAAAATTATGTCATTTTATACACTATATATGATATAGTTGATCAAAATTCATGATTTGTGTCACACTCTAGCAACCAAACTAAAGTAACAAAACAAATTACAATTAGCAAATTAACAAGTGTTCTATAAATATAGGCAACTAATTATTAAAAGAAATTTAGTTTGTAATAAGCATGCAAGGGGAAAAGGTAATGAAGAAAAAAGAAAAAAGAAAAAGCAGATAACACAAATAATTAATACATAAAGGAACTACCTTTTGTAATCCTAATTTTAGGGTAAGGAAAACGAGAATTAACAGAACACAGATTACTACTCTCATAGTCAATTGATTCTAAGTTAAAAATTTAATTTATGTTTATCTAATATGGTATAAGAACTCATTAAACTCAAATGGGTATACAGTTCAAAATCGAGATACTACCTAAAAATAATAAACCTAAAGAGATATTATTTTGAGTAGGCATGTTGAAAATCCCACGTCGAAAACATGTAATCTCATGTTTATATATATCTAATAATATATTATTAGCTAGAAACTATCATTGAGGAGAAAAGAAAGTAAGATGAATTACTTGCCTAATTAACGATGGTAATATCCTGAAAATGATAAAAGCAATGTCACTGAAAAAGAAGCAAAAAGAAAAAAGAACTAAAATCCATGATTGTGGGAGGAGGTGGTAGTTATATCACAATCATGATAACGATGTGGAAGTTATATCACAATCATGATAACGATGGAGAAGTTGAGTGTAAATGACCTGATCATCTTCATCATCATGGATCTCTACTTTTGCAACTTTTTCCATTGCCAAAAGTTCTAAAGTTTTCTGAGCCGAACTCTCCGCCTCGTGTTGATGTTGATGCTGATACTGATAATGTGGACGTACTCCTCCTCCCTCGGCTCCGCTCGCCGGAACAACTGATGGTAGCTTTGCTAGAAGTGCTTCTAGACTGCTCATTGATGGTGTTATTCTTAGTTGTTGGTTCAAATTGTTGTATACTAAACTCTCTACTGAACCTCCTGAACCGCTCCCTTCGAAACGCCCCATCTCCGGGCTCTCGTACACCGTTGTCGTCATAGCCACCCCGCCTTCTGTGAATGAAGAAGGAATTGACGAGCATAGAGGATGAGGTAATAGAACCCCTGGAATGCTCTCGATGTAGCAGAATTTCTTTCGTAATTGTACTACCAAGCTTAAATCTTCTGTTACCTGTAACATTAATTTACCATATATATATATATATATATATATATCTCTCGTGTGTTTTCATCCTTAATAGTTTCTTTTTTATGTCTTTTAATTAATCTCAAAGTTCTACAACCATAAAATTTATGTAATGATCTTAGTATAAAAAAAAAAAAAAAACTATCTTTATGTATTCAATGAATGTTTTAAAAAGAATTTATTGAACATGAGGTGATGGGCATAGGGAGAAACCTTTTGAACAGCTCCTAATTGAACGACGCCTTCTTTGACTGCGATC
This sequence comes from Lagenaria siceraria, assembly GCA_002890555.2. NCBI lineage: Eukaryota > Viridiplantae > Streptophyta > Magnoliopsida > Cucurbitales > Cucurbitaceae > Lagenaria > Lagenaria siceraria. The sequence continues at coordinate 25,217,218 of CM016484.1, forward strand.
AAAGCTATGGTCTGAAAATTTTACATACATGAGATTACGTGTCATTTATATAACATTTCATTTAGATTTTGGCTTTTTTTTTAAAAAAAAATTAATCTAAACCTAGCTTAATGCATAAGTTTAAAAAAAAAACATTTAACCTATGATATGTGTATTGTTTGAGGTAGAACTAACAATATTATTCACAAGTCAAAATTAGAGAGGTAGAGGAAAGGAAAAATTAGAAGGAAAAATGTGAAATAATATAGTATAATAGTGATTTAATTTGTTACCTTTATGCCTGACTGAAACTGGGCTTCCCAAGTCCTAGGATGCTGCAAAACAAAATTAAGCACCCAATAATAATAATAATAATAATAATTAATGTTGGGTTTTTTTTTCTCTCTCTCTTTTTTTTTTTTTTTTTGGGTTGCATGGATTATGTAATAAATTGCTTACAGAATCAGCGGAATTGTGCCATGTGGGTAAAAATTTAATGTCTTGATTATCATTAGCTTCTTTATAAATCCATTTATGGCTTCGATCTGCAGCCACTTTCCCAATCAATCTGCTTATAATTAAAATAAAATTAATTTCATAAAAAAGTTTGGATTTTTATATAAGAAATAAAGTAATATAATAATTATACCCTTCTCCATAATTGTAGATCTCGTGTGACATCTTGAAGAAAAGCTCCGGCTGCAGACCGCGACATGGCTGTAACCCATACCCCGGAAACTCACCGGCCGCCTCTATCTCGTCGGAAGATGCTGACGCAGCAAAATTGCAAAAACCATCTTCCCATACCAGAATCCTAAACAAAAAAAAAAAATCAATAGAAATATAAAAATAATCCATAAAGAACATTATTTTGTGGATTAATTTTTAAAAAAATAATAATACCAATTCCTCCAATTTCCTCTGGACCTATCAAAAGCTCCTTGGTTTTCCCATCTGATGAAAAGGAAATAAGAAATTAATTGAAGGGAAATAGTTTGAAGGAAAAAAAATAAAAAAATAAAATAAAAATATACTTTGGAGGTGGGTAATTGCGAGGGAGGATACGCCAAAAGACAGCATAAACCCAGTGAGAGTTATGATGAATACATAAGCTTCTGAGAGTGTGTTGAAGAAGATGAGTAGTGGCTAACAAATTAAGACGCTGTTCCATCTTAAACAAATAAATTAAAAGAAAAAAAAAGAAATTTTAATTATAATTTAATTTCAGTAGAAAATGGCAGTCTCCAAAGAATATATAAAGGAAGGAAATATGCTTCTTTTTTCTCACTCTCTCTCTCTCTCTCTCTCTGTGTAAGACTAATAAAAGGGTCCTACAGCTTCTGGATTGCCTCAGTACTGGTTCCCCACTTAAAAGCCTTTCATCACAATATATATATCTATCGATTCTCTACATTATTATTTTTATTATATACTTTTTCAAATTTTAATAATAATAACAATAGAAAAATACTTACCTCATCTCCCCTTTATATTTTTATACATCTCACCAAATTATCCAATCATAATTTAATCCCTATATTTTAGAGTTAGTTCTATTTTAATTCCTACTTTCAAATGTCTAATTTTAAACCTTCTACTTTTAATAAATCTTAAATTTAATCATTCCTACTAGTTTAGTGTGGATTTTTTCATTATTTTTTATTTTTATTAGTATTTTCATTATAAATTTTGAAAATATACTCATATATTGCATTTTTTTTGCATGAAAATTATTACGTAATTGACAAATAAAGATTACTAGAAAAAAATGTAAACAATAAAGAATCAACATACAAATTTACATAGTTCGTTAACAATATGTTAGCTACATCCACGAGGCAAAAGGAAAATAATTTTTATTAGAGAGAATTATTCATAATACATAATATAGGTGTCTTTAGGGTTAGAGAGTTTATATAACGCACTTCTCTAAACCCTAGAATCATAATCGTAAATAAATCGTATATAATATAAATATGCCAAATACGAATTCAACTTAGGTCGTTCGGGGTGCTACATAACAAATTCAAGACATTCCAACAAAAAAAAAATTATTATTTAATCAATTCTAAAAAAATTAACCTCAAATTACTACATTTAAAATTTATTTAATGTGCTAGACTAAAATTGGATATTTAAAAGTACAGAGACTAAAATTAAACAAATCTCAAAGTATAAAGATCAAAATGGTATTTTAGCTTATTAATAATAATAATAATAATAATAATAATAATAATAATAATAATAATAATAATAATAATAATAATAATAATAATAATATAGGAGGAGGGTACTAAAACTTGTGGTCGATCCTTGGGGTACAAAGTGGGTAGGCTACACTCACTATATATATCATTGTCAGGTAGGCTTATAAAGTGTTATATTATGTATATTTATATATTTATATATTTATATATTATATATTTGGTGGGTAATGGGTATATATACACTCACTTATTGCTTATTTCTTTCTTTCTCATCTCATTTTCTTCTTTGTTTATCATCATTTTTTTCTTCTACAATTACATTACTCTATAATTATGATCAATTATTATTATTGAGAAGAATAATATTCAGTCTTCTTATTCGTCAATACATATCATCTACAGATCATCATTATGTTTTTTAACAACTATAAGAGAGGAGTGTATAAAGGAATGGGAGGGAGATCTTTTTTATTATAAAAGATGATACAAGTTTTAAATTTTTAATGGTAGTTAGGATGGAGAAGTCTGATCTTTTATTATTATTTTTTTAGTATAATAGTATGGAAAAATTCGAACCACAGACTTTGCGTCTGTGTCACACTCAATAAAATTTTGATTGGACTCGAGATAAAGGGGATGTTCACGATTTCAATGAGAACCTTCATTAATACGAGAGGGACAAAATGGATAATTAACATACATTTAATACATTCTAACAATGGCAAATGATCATATTTCATTTTTTTTTTCAAAATTTAACACCATTAATTACAAATTCAAATTTTAAGTTAATTGTACAAACAAAAACCTAGAATTTTCCCTAGATGTATAAGGTATTAAGAGCGTGGGAATGTAATATCCTTTAAACCTAGAATTTCCCCGGCTTATGGTAGTCATCATCTTCAATTCATCGATTGCCATATATTGGTTTATGTGGTTAGAAAGAAATAATCGTACCTTCAACAACACCACAAATACTCATGTTATCAAATTATGGGAAAACACACGTTCTCTGACGAGTTGCTAGTGACACCAATCAAAACTCTTCGCTAACTACAACTCTTCTATTATTTCCCTTAATTTAGCTGATTTTCTGTAATCTACCTTTTCTTCTCTTTGTTGTGGGGCTTCTCTCTAGCCCTATGCGGTTTTGTTGGTCTTTGTTGCCTACTTCTCCTAAACTCTCCCTTTGTACTGTTTAACTATTATTAATGAAATGGAAGGGAGATACGATGAAGGTGCTATGAATGTGTCAACCTAGTTGAGATATTCTAGTGCACCTACTGACCTACAATCTATCATATCTTTCTCAAAAAAAAAAAAAATGTATTAAGAGCATGGGATTGTAATATCTTTAAAACGTGTAATTTTTACAATATTATTTTTTTAAAATAAGAATAATACTTGAGTGCAAATATATTTCCCTTCAATCATAAAGGAAAAAATATTTTAAAAAATCTTTTTTAGAATTTTTTTTTTTTTTTTTTTTGCCATGTGATATCTTGTAGTTAGACACTTAAGTAGGTTATACAAAGATAGATACACCCCGAGATGCACCTAAATATTTTTTTTATAAGTAATATTTGTATTATTGATTGTATTGATTTTCCTACTAAATTTCTATAAGTTTATCTTTGATTTACTGCAAGATAACTAACAATTTACTAATAAACACCTTTTGTCACTTTACTAAATTTCTCCAAATTCTAAATTTCTTTATATATTTTGATACTTATTGTTTGCAATTACAATTATATATGTATATATCTTTTTGTATATCTCAAAAAAAAAAAGAAAAAAAATCTCGATTAATCTTTGCTTCCTTTAACCAATGAGAATGAGAGTACTAAGATATCTCCCCCTCTCACAGCGTATCACTGTGGGTATAACTGTATATATGTATAATTTTTTTTTTTTAAAAAAAAGAACTTTCCATGATTGCACTCACAGTCTGACACCAAAGGTCCAAAGAAAGTTTAATGGCAGTCTCTGTTATTGCTCTCTCTTTGACCAACTTTTTCATTTTAACCTACTTCTTCCTTTAATTACTATTACTAATTTCTTTTTCTAACTCCAAAGTAAGAGGAGAGTTAAGGTTGAAAATAAGATCAAACTTCCACATCAGTTAAATAAATGAAATATAATGTTTATATATATGATTAAGATCTTTTGAATAAAATACCAAATGTAAGTAAAAGTTATATATACATGTACCGATGTTAATACCTCTAATATCTTGTTAAAAAAAATTATGTGAATTTTATACTCCAAAATAGATAATGTCATATAATAATTATGGAACTATGTATGGAGGTTTGTTGTCCATTTGATATAAATTATTATTTTTACACCATCAACACATACACACCCAAGATACCAAAAACAAGAACAAAATATACAACACCACAAAGAATAACACAAAGGGTCGAAAAGAATATCTCTCTCAAAACAAAGCGTTATTATTTTTTATCTCCATTGGGGTTGTAATAATATTAATGCATGAACTGTACGGTGAATTGAATTGGAGACATAAATGTCAGTGATGAAGCAAAAAGCTAAGTTGATGAGTGATAGATGATTTGGTTAGGTTTTGACAAAATATTAGAAGTATAATTGTCGAAAAAGTTCATGAAATCCATGCATTACCAAAGGAGTTCATAACTTTGGTTTTAAATTGTTCCAGTTAAAAACACTTATTGGGTGTGTTAACTTCAGTTAAATTCTATTTTGTATTCTCTGGTTCGAGAGTGGAAAAAAAAGTATGAGTGGTATAAAATTTTTGAGAAATTGCTCTTTGTAATTGGAATCTGGGAAAGATTTCTATGTGACGACCGTAACAATTATCCACCTAGTGGAAAACTTTCTAGTGAGACGTAGTTTTTCTCTAATTTTATTGTTTTTTTTTAATTTCTCAATTGTTGTTTTGTTTATTCCTATTGGAGTAGCGGGAGGTTTTTTTATTTTTTAAAATAAATTAATTTAGTGGGTGGACACAAAACATAAATTTGTTGTTATTTTGTAACACAAGGGTACATGGTTGGAACAAAAAACAGAGACATAAACTGAGAGGGTGGAATGGGAAAATGAAGAAGTTTTAGGGTATGGGGGAAGAAAACAGCAGGACACAAAAATTTAAAGGCCATTGGTCAAAGATTATATATATATATATATGAAACTGATCATCAAAACTTTGAATATATCATCTCATCCATCCTTATCTCTTCCATTAAAAGTACTGAAAATTAAAAATTAAAAATTAAAAAAAAAAAAAAAAACTGCTCTTCCCCCATACCTCTGTCCCCATCTTTTTTTTTTTTTTTTTTTAGGGAGAGGGATGATAAATATGTGTATAATTGTGGGGGTAGTTTTGGTAATTTTTAAAAGTTTAGGGTAAAAAAGAAGTGTTTTTTTTAACAACATACAAGCTGGCAAAAGCAGCAGACTTTTTAACAGTTGGAGTTTCTTACAACTTTAAGGGTTGGTAAAAATTTGTTATTGCAGGTTGCAGTTGAGGGAATTGAGATGTTGATATATTTTTGTTGGGGCATCAGATATTGGAAGGCCTTGTTTTAGAGTCTCTGCAGATAACCTTTTGTTCCTCTCAGTAAAAAACAAGGCCAAAGTTCAAGTTTTATTTGTTTTATATATAAATTACTTTTCACCTTTCTTTTTTTTACACTCTTTTCTTTACTTGTGGACTCGAACATTAACTTATAAAAGACGAAACATGTAAAAATTAATGTTAATTGAGAATTAATTTAATTATATTAAACTTTTTTAAAAAAATAATAGAAGAGCCATTAGTCATTAAAGGGTGGGGAGGGTAAATTAAGAATAGTTTTTTTTTTTATTACTCTTACGGCTAATTTGTTTTTTTATTTCACTCCAAAGAATTTATACCATTGAGATAGTTATTCTCCTTTATATACTTAAGAGTATCTTCTTATCTAGCCAATATGAGACTTTGATCGCATTCTCGACATTTATTTTTAAAAATTATGTTAGCTTCATGTTTCCACAATATTAACAAAATTTGAAATCTTGAACTAAATTTCAAAAACCACGTTCTTAAATGCTAATTTTTTTTCCAAATAATTTTGGAATAAATAAATTATAAAAATATTTTTTTAAAAAAATAATTAGAAATAGCCCTTTTCCCTTTTCCCTTAGTATATTGTTCAAAAAAAAAGAAAGAAAGAAATAGCCAAGTTATACAAGGAAGTACATAGATAGATCAAAGTAATTATTTTGAAAAATAGAAAGTAATTATAGAAAGTAATTAGAGAAGATATTTTGTAGTTAATTGCCTCTCAGTGTTCTAAATTCTCTCTATTTTGTAACTATGATATCTCCTCTATTGCCTCAATTGGAAAGACTTTCTTTTAGTCTCTTCTTTGTGGCTATCGGACTCTTTCCCTTGACTCTTTTGTATATATTTTTGTGGGATGAGATATTTGCTTCTGGATCCGGGGAGTGATGAGAATGCTAAATATGAGTCAATCTAGTTGAATTATCTTAGTGTATTTACTAATTCTATCTTCTTTTAGCATTTTGTTAAAAAAAACAGAAAAGAAAACAAAAAAAAAAACAAACATAAATGGTTATTAAATTTAAAATTATGCTCTTGTATTGTAATCACATACACATAATTGTTGAAAAGAAGGTCGACTGACTTTTGTTGAAAAGAGAGACTTGCAAAAGGTGGATCGAAAAAGTTGGTAAGCTCCCATTATTGCGTAGAAAACCATTACTTTAATTTATATCATAGTATAAGAAGTGGTCTCTCTATTAGATTACATGAAATTGAAATGATTTTTCTAATGTGAAATCTCAAAAAAATAATTCTTTAAATGAATATTTATATAAATAACATAAAAACCTTTATATAGGATTGAAGACAGGGTAGCAACCGGGTAGTAAATAAATGGGAGGATAAAAGAGAGTGGAAAGAATTAATGGGTAAAAGGAGAAGACAAATTAAATGGGAAAATTGCTTTGATGTTTGGGTCATATAATGCAATAACCCTTTTTTAAAAAATAAAAAAAAAATAATAATAATAAAAAAAATTCTACTTTTACGTATGTTATTGTTGCTTTTAAAGTACTATTTTTTGTTTTTTGTTTTGTTTTGTTTTTTTTTTAATTTTTTGGAAGGTTGAAAATAATAATGGAGATGGTATATGCATGTGCAAAGTGGGAGCTGGAAACCATGAAACAAACTTAGGTAGGTCTCTCAGTATTACCATGCAAAACTATCAGCCTTTGAAAAGAGAGATTAAAAGAAAAGAAATTACAATTAAAGTCCATATTGGAAAGAAAAAGTGATTGTGATGGATTGGAGTTTTTGAATGTGGTAAAGAAAAATCAAAGGCCTAAAAAGGGCTCTGCCATCATATTTTGAGTTGAAAATGACTTCTCAGTTTCTCCATTCTCTTGTCCCTCTCTTTCCCTCTTAAGATTGAAAACCCTAATCAACCATAGCAAACAAACAAACTAAGCAAACCAAAAAGGAGTTTGGTGGGTAGAGAAGATTTGTGTGTATACTTAAAAATCCCATCTATTCATTCTTATTATTCTTGGATTTAATTATAAAAACTTCCAATGCCTTCCTTCTTCACGTGTGTCACCAAATTGTGTTGACTCGTGTTTTTATACAAACCCCAAACAAGCAAATTTGAATCAACAAACCAATTCATATTCAAAATATCACTCGTAATTTCAACCTGTTTTGTTTTTACTCACAATGATTTTCTACCAATATAAGATTGATCTAGATTGTAACTTATAAGCCTAAGTTTTTGAGATGTTGATTGATAATTTAACATAGTATCAAAATCATGCTCCCGATCGACTTAGTCATGTCGATGGAATTTTAGAGTGTCAAAGAGAAAAGTGGTGAGCCTCAAAAGATGTAGTAGTCATGTTGTGATTTGTGGATGAAAAGCTCTATCAAATAGGTGCAGTGTTCTCTGATGAAGTTGGAGTTGGCTTGGATAAGAGTTAGATGAATAGATAAGTGTTTGAAGGGGAGATTGGGTGATGCTTTGTTTGAGGTGAGGGTTATTGTTAGGGAATATGACTAAAGTCTTACATTGGCTAGATAAAAGGAAGATCATGGGTGTACAATTGAAGACAACCATCTCTATTGATGGTCATCTAATGTTAGGGAGAACGGTCAACAAACCTCCACATATCGCCACAATGATATGATGTTTTCCTGTTAAGAAATTGACAATCAAAGATAAAAATTAGAAAAACGTAAATATTAGAGAATCGACATAGAGATTTACGTAGTTCACTAACAGTCTGTTAATTACTAAATCCATCAAATGTCGCCAATAGGCTTAAAGAGTTTATAGCGCACACTGCCCTAAACCTTAGAGCCAGAACCGTAAATAACTTAAATAACATATAAATATAAATATAACTTAGATTTCAGGGGCGTTGCCCCCAAACCCCCCACAAAGGAGAGACCCCTGTATTTGATCGTACAAAGCACCAAATAAACAGATTTAAGGCATTTCAACATGTCCACTTTGAGCATGAAACCAAAGGTCTTCTTACCCCATATATTAGAGATAGTTATCCTCCCATATATACTCATGATCATATATACTCATGATTATGTAGCCAACGTGAAACTTTTGATCATATTCCTCAATACATAAATGACGATTTTTTTTTTTTTTTTGTTTAGATGAAACTAAAAGCAAAACCATATAAGTTTACGCTCAAAGTGAACGATAACATATTATCATAAAAATATGTGGAGGATTGTTATCCTCAACGTTTAAAAAAAATTCAAGCCCGCATGGTATCATAATACTATCTTAATTGTACTTGCATACACTCAAGATCCTCTTCTTAGTTTTAATTTCATTGGATGATATGAGTGTGAAGAGAGTAGTTAAGTGGGAAAGCGATTTGTTGATGATGTTAGAAGCTTTAGCGAACAGTAGTTTGATAGTGACTCCATTACTATTAATAATAATAAAATAATAATATTTTTATAAGGTGGTGGTGGTAAGTGGTAACTGGTAACTGGTAACTGGTAAGGGCATAGGGAGATGGAATTGGCATCTTCAGCGCCAGCTCTGTGTAGGTTCAGGACAACTTCACTGTGTTTCGTGGGACACCAAACCCCAGAGATATCGCTATTGTTTTTATTTCTCTCTCTCATTTACCTCATTTAATAAATATTCTTCTTATTATTATTTCCATTTCTATATTTCTATATATATATATTTTTTCATTTTTTTTATCATCAATTCCAATTCCAATTATACATATTCATCACAATCAAACACACTGTTCCTTAATTCTTTCTTTCTTCCCTACAATTTAAAGTGGGAATCTTTTACTTTTTCAATCCTATATACCACAAAATTCAACGCTCCTGATTATCAAAAACACACTTTAATTATTATTCTCTCCATGAAAAAATGTAATCCAATCAACCAATGTCAGTGTTAATTGATATCGATATCTATTCCTTTTCTTAAGGTTGGAGGTTCAAACTTTCGTATTCTATTATAAAAAATGTAATGAACTAAGATAATTTCTTAGACTATATTTTCGTGTTCTCTTTTTCTAAACTAGAGCCAAATGTTACTATATAGCTAGGGTTTTTCAAGTAGGTTTCAAGTGAGAATGTATGTTCAAGTTTTGTCTATTGTTTAATGTTGATCTTCTCCCAAGATCTTTTCTCTCTTCTAGTAGTTGGGTTGGACCCAATAAATTTCAAGGCCCATTTTTCTGATTTATTTTTAAATAAAAAAATGGGTACAGGGGATGTGAATTATACTGAATGTTTTTTGCTGTCTTCTCCACAGAAGAAACATTACAAATTGGAATCCAGTGTTAGGGCACTATCAGATGGAGAGCCCACCACATCAAACAGTAAACATTAATCATTAAACAAAAAACCATAAGGGGTTCAAGGCAGACCCCCCCTTACCCCCACATTCAAAATTCCTACTTTTTTTTTCCTCTTCAATTATCTTTCTATCTTTGTTTGGTTGTGTGTCCATAAAATTATTAAACCTTACTACTATTACACTATCATTCTTACTCTTATAAAATCGGTTAAGAAATCCACCATCAAAGATAAACATAATCGACATAGAGATTTACATATTTCACTAATAATATATTAGCTAAATCCACAGGCAAATAGATCATGGAAGAGATCAGTTTGTTATTAGAGATAAAATATCAAATTACAGAATCAGAAGAGTAGAGTTTGAGAGTTTATATAGCACACCCATCTAAATCGTAGAGCCAAAATCGTAAATGACATAAACATACAAAAGTTCATAGTTGAAATTAATCAAAGTTGTATAAATTTATATTTTCTCTAAATAATTTATTTTTCTTCTTACAATATGTGGGATGAAAGAATCAAATATCTAACTTTCGAGTTTAATAGTCCAAGTATTATATATATCAATTGTTATTTTATTATATATGTGTGTCTTTTTCAAAATTTGGCTCTGTCAAAGTTTTTTAATATATTTTAAATTTAAAGTTGTTTCTTAAAACATATATTTTTAAGATTGGAACTTTGATTGTTTTCAAGGGTTTGAAAAACAATCCAACAAGCTCCTTAATGTCAAAACATGTATACTTTTTTTTTCTAGAAAAAAAAAAAAAAAAAAACAAATTTTTTGTTACCTGATTAATAGGATCTCAATGACACAATTTTTGTTAATTAACAGTGCATACCAAATTTGGTTTGAATCATATATTCTCAAGTCCTTAGAGCTGTGTTAGAGAAGAAAAACAAAAAAGCTTATTGGATAAAGTGATAATTGGCCCATATATACAATAAATTTGGAGGATCTGGGCTACTCATGTCTCCTAAGATGCCCCAACAAGACCAATATTCTCTACCTTAAAATAAATAAAAATAAAATATTAGTGAGAGTTAAATATAATCGAACAAGAAATGTGTGCTTTTCTCTTGAGAATTAAATTAAAAGTTTAAAAATTATTGAACCGACAATGATATACAATATATTGATGTGTACGTTGACATGATGATGTCAAAATAATAACAATTATGCACCTTAAAAAGAAGTGAATTTTCAAATGATGTGAGTGGAGAATGATATAATAATTACCCACTTTACCAAAATTAAAATGAACGTCATTGGTAATTGATAAGACATGGCCTCCATATCTCTCATTATTTTCCCAAAGCCTGTGAATTTGAAATTTTCAAAATGTCAATCATTTGACCTTATATTATAAATATTTCATAGTTTTCTTCAAATACTATTTTTTAAAAAAAAATTAATTAAAACAGGAGGCTATTGGCTGAACCATTATGTATCAAGTAAAATGCTAAAATACTAATGAACATTGACATAATAATTATAAAGTATAGTTTGAAATTAAAAAGTTGGCTAGATGTAGCTAGATTATATATAATATAATTTGGTTTACATTATGTATATAGATAAGGGTAAGAAAGAAAAGGGAAAGTCAGAAAAATGGAAGGCACGATGAAGAGTCGGAAAATATAGAGTTTTTGATGGGATTTAATGACGCCAATTTGCACGGCCAAGCCATGGCGGGGCCGACGGCCACTTAGGGTCAACTTATTGGCTGTCTTTCAACTTATCTTATAATTTCCACTGCTTAATAATAATAATAATCATAATAATTCATTTCATTTTATAACAAATACATAAACGTGACAAGGATTTGAAACATTTGAAAGCACATCTTCATTACTTTTTTTTTTAAGAAAATTATTTTATAGTTAAATCTTCCATATTTATGTGTATATATATGTTCTTATATATTTACACATAAATATGTGCATACATGTGTGTGTTTATTCGTGGTTGATTGTAGGAATGTTTCTCTTCATATATGTTGTTTGGTGGCAATTATTATTATCATATTATTTTTTCTTTGCATGTTTTTTTTTTTAATTGTTTGAGAAAGGATTCTTTATTAAGTTGAACGCAAGTAAAAATCAAGTTACATAAAAGTAGAGAAATTCAAGGAAGAAAAAACATACCGATTGACTTAATTAACCTTTGAGTTTCATTACTTAATTCAAGTCAAAATTAATAGTGATATTAATTAAGACCTAATCATATAATTTTTGCATGTGTAAAAGTTTTCTTTAAATGCAAGAAATGTACATATTTAGGAGAAACTGGTGGAATAATCAAATGGATAGAAATGGTGGTTTTTCATTAATAAGAGACTAATATTTCATCATCTTGTTTTCTTCGACTTGTTTGTACTTATTTATAAGAATAATTGCAAAATATTTTTTTTTTCTTATTATTTTGGTAGATGATAACAAGAGAAAAATAATCTTATGTGTTTTGAGTTGATTATTTTAGTTATTGAAATTAGGTGCAAATAGTTAGAAATCACAAGGGTCTAACACGTTAAATTGATCCATTATTTGTTTGAAGTTATAATTAATATAATCTTGAATCTATCAAGTTTAGGGATATAAATTGATTTTTCCCTCAATTTAAGGGTAGAAGCATACAAACCGTTTTAAAGACAAAGACAAAAAGCTCCTTGGTTGATATTCAACCACGCAGACCCCTCCTGGACAGAGATATCCATTTGTGGAATACTGTGAAATTGTCTTTTCCTACTTCGGATAACAACAGGGAAAAGGAAGAACAATCCTATTTGGAAAATTAGCAACAATTGTTATTTCCATATTTCCACTGTCAAAGAAGCTCTCTATCAACCTCTTCCAAGAGATGCTCTTCCCCTCTTCAATGACAAGATATTCATGAATCTTTGGAAGGCTTCCATCCTAAAAATATGTAAGTTCTTCATATGGACTATTTTACATAAAAGCATCAACACCATGGAGACTCTCAGGTTACACTCTTAATCCAAATTGGTGCCCTCTATGCAAAAACATGTAGAGAAGATACGGATCATCTGTTTCTTGGTTGCTAGGTTACCACGCGTATCTTTAGTCCCAAATACAAGCGTTGTTAGGCACAACTTTGGTGAACAGCAAAAGTGCCCAAGATCATTGCAAGAATACTTGTGGCTTGAACCATAAATCTAGGAAATCCATTATTGTCTTCAGAACTACTATGGCTACTCTTTGGACCGTATGCACTGAACGACACAAGCGCACATTCACGAACACATCCAACACTGTTGCTTAAGTTGTGGGAAGATATCTGTATTTTGAGTATTGGTTGTCAGATCGAAACTTTTCAAAGATTACAATCCTACTTTTATCTCTCTCAATCTGAGTGGTTTCATGTAATTCTTTCGAGCTTACCTCTAGCCCTTTATACCTTTTTCCATATATTATATGAATATCGATGAAGAGAAGTGGGAGATGATGAGGGTGCTAAGATTGTGTCAACCTAATAATTGGGATACTTTGGTGCACCTACTGTCCCACAACACATCTATCTTTAATTTTTTTTAAAAAAAACTTATAAGCCAAATTTATATATGGGGTTTTTCTCCCTTTTTTTTTCTTATAAAAAATTGTGTTGAGAACAAATCTCCTTTTGCTGTTCAAAATTTCACATCATATCCAATCCTATATTATTCTGAAAAAAAAAAAGTTGGAAAAAGTTAAAACCTACCGAGAATATCACTTCATACTTTTTTTTTCAAATTGCTTGTAGCGTTGAAAAAAAATGGTAATTTAATTTTTTAAACAATTCAAAATTTGAATTTGAAATATATGTACGCGCACATACATTCCATAACTTGAAGGTCATGCATAAACTTTTGTTTTTTCTTCTTGATGTGTATACCACTTGGGGGCTATTTTTAAATATAGAAAAATGAGTCAAACTATTTACAAATATAAAAAATTTTATAGTCTATCCATGATAGACCGCGATAGAATTCTATCACTTTCTATCGCTTAAGCGATAGAATTTATTTGCTTGAGCGATAGAAAGCGATAGAACTCTATCGCGGTCCATCACTGATAGACTATAAAATTTTTCTATATTTGTAAATAATTTGATTTTTTTTTTTTTTTGTTTAGAGTAATTTCCCTAAACTCTTAACCTTTCTAATTAAATTTAAAATTTTTAAATTCAAAGCAAATTTAGGAATAAATTAAAATGACACCATAGCCCAACAACTAATCTATATGGTAGTTTCTAAAATTTTAGAGAAATTAGATAGATAAAACTTAAAAGCATTTGAATAATAATAATAGTATATATAAGCAGTGAAATATATCTGTGATTGCACATATCACCTAGCTTTTTCCAGCAGTAGGAAATTACTAAAAATGGGGTTATGGAAGGGGCTTTGCTTATTATAGATAATAATAATAACAATAATAAAACCAAAAAAAATAATATGATATTTCTGAAAGTCATGGAGGATAAATATAGATGAAGGTTGCTGTTGTCATAAGAGACACAAAAGCCACCGACCTTTTACAAGTTCAAGTCCTTCCAATACTATTTAATAAACCCTCTCTATATTTATATTAGAAAATAGTTACATTATCATTTCGGTTATCCTAATTAAATTAAAGTCTAAATACTATTTTTCATTTTTATTTTTCGTCTAAAATAATCACTTTTTAAAAGTACGAGTCAAAGATCTCAAAATATATATATATATAAAAAGTTTAAATACTTTTTGTACATTGCTACCCTTTCGAATTTATGCTAAATGACCTCTTTTATATATGTTACCCTTTAGGATTTATTCTGTGCAGAAATTGTGAATGGACTTATTATCGTGCATAAGGTCTATTTTGTAGGCAATTCGACTTTTATTTTATATTTTCAAAAAACAAAAAATACAAGGATAACAATTAAAACATATTTAGTATAAGTATTTTAAAAAATATTTCCAAAAACAACCTTTAAAATAGTTCATTTTCAAAAACAATAAATTGTCGTTTTTTTTGTTTTTAAATTTTGTTTTCATAAATTATTAACACTGGATACACTCTTTGAAAAACACATTTCTATCAAATAACATAAATTACAAATGGAATGTTACATATTTTAAATAATTGTTTAAATTTGAATTCAATTTCTAAATTTGCTACCAAACACATAGATTACATGAAATATAACTATGTTTCTATTGAATTCCTTTGTTTTTAAAATTTTGTTTTCATATTACCTATTAAATAGATCCTAAGGACCCATTTGATAACGTTCTCGTTTCCTATTTCCTATTTCTGTTTCTCATTTTTTAAAAAACTGACTTGTTTGATAACCGCTCCCGTTTCTTGTTTCTAAAATTTGAGAAACGTTTCTTAAAATGGGGCCAAATTTGAGAAACTACAAAAAGTAGTTTCTCTTTGTTTTGTTTCTATTTTATATCATATTGTTTCTTTTACACATCAAATTCATCATTGGCTTGTTGGTAGTCAAGCATGTCTATTAGACCTATCCACCTATTGATTGTGTGTTCAACTCCCAAAATAAACATTTATACATTATTTTAATTTTCAATCTGTTTATTACTTTTTTTACATTTCAAATTTCTACGAAGATGGGCATTTTGATTTTTTTTTTATATTTATCTCCATCTGTTATATTTTATTTATTAATTTTTTTATTTTCAAAAATAATTTTGCTATATTTATATTTTATTTTAAATTTAAATTTAAAAATTCTCCAATAATTAGATTTATACATTATTTTAATTTTCAATTTTTTATATTAATTTGTTTTTATAATTCAACTTTTGAGTATTAAAATTTGCAATATGCATGTTTATGTATTATTTTAATTCTAATATTTTTAGTATATATTAAATCGAGTAGAATTGTAGATTGTATAAATTTTGCTGACTAAGACATTCATTTAGTTTTACTTTAATATTTTACAATCACAAAATTTACATAATAATATAATTAAGTTGGATTTGACTCGACATCACTTAAGACAAATGATTCGAATTAGAGATGATAACGCCAATCAAATTTGGGCAACATATATGAAGAATAGGCAAAACTTTGTTATTATATTTAGTTGTCATCGAGACTTACTTGTATTAGATGACATAAACTTTTGATAATATCTTTTTCGATGTTTAATGTATGACATATCTTTTTTTTATATTATATTGTTACAAAAAAAACAAGAAACAAGAAACAAGAAATAGTTATCAAACAAGTTTCTATTTCTGTTTTTTTTTCAAGAAACAGAAAACAAGAATAGTTAACAAACATGTTCATGTTTCTTGTTCTAAAAAAAAAAAGAAACAAGAAATAAGGAACGGAGAACGAAAAACAAAAAACAAGAAATGGAAATATTATCAAACGAGCCCTAAATTTTTCGTTCTCATTTTTTTTTTTTTTTCCTTGAGAAAGATCTATTGCAAAATGGCCTGATCTTTTGAAATTTATGGATGAAGAGGAACATTGGGCTTTTCAAGGACAAATTAAAGTGACAAATAAGACTCATCTCTAAAACAACAATAGTGATCCTTTGCTTTCCTTTGAGCATCTAAATCTAAGCTTTTCTCCAACAATGATGCTTCTACCTCACCTAATGTTTTTCACATAATTAACCCTCTAATAGAGTGTCCTTTTTCTTCTTCTGTATAGAAATTATAAATAAAAAAAAAAAAAAAAAAACACAAAACATTTCAAAAATATAAAGATTGAAATCAACTAAAGTTGTCATTTTTAAAATCAATCAAAACTAATTTTAGTGATATAAAAATTATATTTAAAAGTATAAAAGTAAATATTAAATTAACTTTGAGAGATTAAATAAGTGTTCAAAGTGATTTTGAACCTAACAAAAAAATGATTTTTGACAAAGTTAGAAAATACCTTTGATCCCTAAAATTTTCATGAAAATAACAAGTTAGTCCTTAAACTTTAGTTGAAAACAATTTAGACTCTAGACATTTGAATTGGTAACGATTTATTTCCTAAATATTAATAAACAATAATTTTGTCTATATACTTTATAATATGTAAGGATGATAAATATTAATTAAATTGTTATAAATTTTACTAAATTGATATATAGTAACCCGTGTAAATAAAAGTGTTAGGAATAAATTGAAATGTTCTTAATATCGGGGGTGACGTAATTGGAATGGGCCATAAAAAAGATTTTTTTAAGTTTAAAGAGTGGGGCCTGACTGAACGTCGGCCACGCAAATATTAGGCTACAGAATTCCCAGCCTCGTTGTGCGAAGCTGATTTGTCACCTTTCTCTTTATTCTTTACCTTAATTAATTAATTTACATTTATTTAATTTTTAATGACCCCCTTGACGTCTGGTCTAATGTTTTGCACAAAAAAACGAAGCCAAAATTTAATGATTATAATAAAACTAAACTACACACATATATCTAGTCAGCTTTTTTCCCTCACGTCAGCCTTTAAAATAATTACCCAAAAATTCGAGCCGCTACTTCTCTTTCTCAAGTAGCTGCACGATGTCTTGAAAGGTTGCCCTTTTCTATTTGCTTTTCTTTCATTTGTGGTGCATAAATAAGAGACACCCATTTTGTAATTTTTTCAACAATTTAATTTGCAATATTATTTGCAATAGCTAGAGAGAAAAAGAAAAAGAAAAAAAAAAAATAAGAATGGAAGTAAAGGGAGAAGGAATATTGGGAGTAGTGATTCCATTTTTGGCGATGGTGAGCATGGAAGGTTGCACAATTGCATTAACAATATTGGCTAAAACAGCCATTACTTATGGAATGTCCACTTTTGTTTTTGTTGTGTATACAAACGCTGTTGCTTCCATCATTCTTCTTCCTTATTCCTTCATCTTTCATTACAACCACAGGTTCTATTCCCATTTTTTCTTTTCTTTTCTTTTCTTTCTAATTTAATAAACATCCCTTAATCAAACTTCAAAACTTTACCTTCTTTTTTTATATCAACTTTTTGCAGAATGGAATATCAACAATCTTTGTTTTCCTTTCCTCTTCTCATCCGAGTCTTCCTCTTGGGTTTCACAGGGTTTGTCTTCTCACCCCCTCTCTCTCTCTCTTTCTCTCTCTTTACTAAGACTAAATTATTTGAGAGACCGCTACAATAATGTAACCGACAATGTTTTAATATCGTTGGATGTATGAGAGATAAATGAAAAATGGTGAAGCATTAAATGGAATAACTTGCATGCATTAACTCGTTTATTTTGCAAACTCAACATTATAGTTGTTGGAAATCTGTTATTTAACATTTTAAATGATCAAACACAAAGTCTCGTTATTTGGCCCTAAAGTTTAGAAAAGTCGCTATATAAAGACCTTTTAATCTTAGAAGCGCAGTGCAATATGTATTTTTTATATTTTTCTTTAAGAATAAATTGTTCTTTCTTCCCGTCAATGGATGTGGCTAACATACTGCTAGTCAATTATGTGAATTTTTATGTCGATTTTCTTACCATGGATTTTTTTTCAATTTCTTTGATTTTTGATTTTATAAGAATGGTTCAACAACACTCTTTTGTGTTCTTCTCTTTTTTTTCCTTTTGTTATTGTGGTTGGAGGTGGACTGTAAATAATAATAATAATAATAAACAAGTGGAGAGTTCATGATGCATACATATGTATTACTCATAATCTTTTTTTTTTTTTTTTTTTTTTTGCCTTAGTTTAGTTGGGCTTATCCTTTTACTGTGAGACATGACAAGGCCAGGAACATTAAATTGTCTTTGACTTTTAAGCTCAATACACAATTTTACCTAGTTTAATAATTTGGAAAGAGATGAAATTGGTTAATTATCATGTTACACACCAATACATTAATTTACTAATAACAAAGGAAGATTATATTAAAAAAAAAAAAAAGTAAATTATATATTGATTTGATTGTTGGATTGTTGTAGGATATGTATATCTCAGAACTTAGCATTTTTGGGCCTAAGTTACAGCTCTCCAATTGTTGTATGCGCAATGGGTCTTATGCTTCCAGCTATTTCCTTCATACTCTCAATCCTTCTCGGGTAATAATCTATATTTTTCTTTCATCAACCTAAGCATAGTTCAATTCACACGACTAAAAAATTAGTATTTGATTTTCAGGAGGATAAAAATTGAGTGGAAAAATCCCAACTTCATTACAAAAGTAGTTGGGACAATTATATCAGTTATAGGAGCTACATGTGAAGAGCTTTACCTCGGCCCAGTTGTACGGCAACATCCATCTTCTTCTTCTACACATTTACAATTCAAACAGAAGCTTTTGGTGTTTACTTCAACAACTGATCGTTGGATTTTTGGTGGCCTTTTATTAGCAGCCGCCACTTTATGTGTCTCAATATGGAACATTGTTCAGGTTAATTAATTTAATATGAATAATATTCTTTTTAATTCTTATACAAAAAAAAAAACCTTTTTTTTAACACCCTTTTTTGTTGTTATCATTTTGTACAGTTGGGAGTTGTAAAACAATACTCACAAGTGATGAAAGTTGCCTCATTTTATAGTTTAGTGGGCACATTACTCTCAACAATTGTGGCTTACTTTGTTGTCAATGATTCAAGTGCTTGGACAATCAAATCTAGCTTTGACCTCATTCTCATTATTGCAACAGTAAGAAAAATTAAACAATGTTAAGGAATTATGTTGATGATAAGATCATAAATTTGTTGTTATATAAGTAGAAACCTGATCCTATGAAAATGATGAACTAATTTTGCAGGGAACTTTTAGCGGTTTGATACGAAATCGAGTGCAAATATGGTGCATGCAAAAGAAAGGGCCATATTACGTGCCCATGTTCAAGCCTTTTGGCATTCTTTTTGCTACCTTCTTTGGCGTCACCTTCTTTGGCGACACCTTTCATTACGGAAGGTACAGTTATTAAAAAATATTTAAGTGCATCCTGAGCTGTATCTATTCTTTCTTTAGTCCGGTTAGTTACAGTTTTTTTTTCCATTTGTGTGTGCTGATGGAAGTGAGAAAATGTTGTTTATTTTTGGTATGATTGGCAGTGTGATGGCAGCATTTATAGCTGGAATGGGGTATTTGACAGTAATGTGGGGGCAAATGAACGAAGATCGTGGAGTAGGAGAAGACAAAGATAATGACAAGAATAATGATGATTTGTTGTCTTCAGCTAAAGTTCCACTTCTTGATGAAGAATCAGTAGTGTAAAAAAAAAAAATTAAAATATCTAAGAATGAACATGATCAGAAAAACAGTTATTTTTTAATGAAATTCTGATCAGAATTAGGAAAGTCTTTTGCTTTCTTAGAGAGCTCTGAGAGCAACTGTATATATATATATTATCATTGTACTGTGTGTTAATTAATGGGATCCTTCGTTTGTTTTGAATGTATTGCTATGATCGTTTTATTCTTCAATTTCTTTGCTTTATGATGATGGTGATAGTTCTGATCATCATTTGAGCTAAGATTAGATATATATTGCAAGTGAAATTAAGAGCATTTTGCAATAATGGTTATGTTATGTTGTAATTACAAAATAATTAAAGAGGAGCTGAATTTGATCATTTTTACTTAACACAAATCAATGATTGACAAATAATTTAACTGAAAATAATTACTATATTTGAGAAAATGAATTGAGTGAAGAAAATTTTGATGGTTATATATTGGAAATATATTAGAAGATAGAGAAATCGTACATTTGAAAAGAATGAAAAGTAGTGAGTTCTGAAATAGGAATGAGTTCATATATATTTCTAAAAGGATAAGAAATTAGTAATGGGTTCCAAGTAATTATAAAATGATTCTGACTTCAGTTTATTCAAATTTTCTTAATTAAAAATACTTTAAAATTGGGTGCGCTAGTTAAATTTCATTTTTATTAAGAGTGAAGAAAATGACGTAAGTGCTATAAAAACTTTAAGACTCTTGTAATTGAAATCATAGAGAGAATTTTCATAATAGATTTCATTTTGATAGATAGTGATTTTTTTTTTCTCGTTTAGAGGCTTTTTCACGTAAATTCTAGTGTTTCATGATTTCTTTTTTCTTTTTTTTTTTTTTTTTTTTTTTTTTTTGTAGATTCTTGCAGTAGTAGGAAGAGATTTTTTTTCCAACAAATTTGAGTGTACCTACTCTCATTTCTGCCACAGGAATAAGCAGAAAATAACTGAGAAATTAAAAGAAAGCAATAAAGTAGAAAACTCTCAACTTGGAGAAAAACCACGGAAAATCCACTATGTGAAAATTTGTTACAATCACACAAAAATATTTCTCTCTCCCGATCCCAATTACAAGAGCACTCTCTTAAAACTTTTGACTACTCACACCTTTTTTCTACTCTCAAATTAGAGAATACAAAAGGAATTTAATTAGAGTTAGCACACTAAGCTTAAAGTGCTTCTAACCAGACAAATTGAAACTAGAGACATAAGCTCATTTTATAGGCTTGGAGTCCAGCCTCATTCTTCAATTTAACGAATGTGGGACAACTGCACTTCTAATATTTTGTCAAAAACCTAACAGTAATTGAAGTATCTCTTTCCAAAAAAGAATAATAATAATAAAGAAAACCAGTAAAAAATGAATAAATTAATTAGAAGATAAAAAGCTTTTCATATGAAAGAGGTTGGTTAAAGATAAAGTGTTATAGTCAAAAGTATATTTGATGGTATTTTGAAAAATTGAACACCAGTTATATATGTGTGTTTTCTGTTATATAAAAACTTTAAAATAAAAATATTTTTTTCGTATTATTAGACAAAAAAAAAATGGTTGAAATTATTTAAGTTAATATAGGGTTCATAAAAGTTGAAAACATCTCAATTCACCCACCAACTGACCAACCCCATTGTGCAACAAGCTTATACATATATATATATATAGTAAAATAATTTATGATAAGATAGATATTTTGAAGGAAGCATTTAACTATTATTTAATTAAATAATCTGATCATATCTTTAGAATATTCATTAAAATAGACGTCATCCAAAAACTGTTGTACATATATTCTATAACTGCAAGATTTCTGCGTAGCCTTTAATTTACTGTTCTTTGCCCAAAAACAAAAAAAAAAAGCCTTAGGGCTTAGATCAGCTTTACCAAATCCAGGAAATCCAATCCATATGCTGTTTGTATTACGAACATATCTTTCTTTTTAAGCATCTTGACTTCTACTACCTATTGGTTAAAGAAAAAAAAAATTCTTTGTCCAATTTTTTTATATAAAAAAATTAAATTATTACTATTTTGAGGAAAAAATTTTCTTTTTTGGGGGGTTGGAGGGGAGGGGAGGTTTAATTTAACAATGAAAATTTCAAAATTTATTAGGATCAAATCTTGAGAATTTTAGATTTTAGTCATTCGAAAATGTTTATAAAAATTTTAGAAGTTGTATTAATTTAAACTATGAACTAATAATTGTGTTAATTTAAATTGTACTTTTGTAAGTGTATCAATTTGTACCCTCCTTTACATTCCATTTAGAAAAACATGGTGTGAAATTTATAATTGTATCAATTAAAGCCTAAACTTTCATAAATGAATTAATTTAGATTTTTATCCATAATTTTTTTTTAGAATTGTCTATGCATTTACTCGAAAATCATTCATTTTGTAAATTAAAACCCATATATGAAGAAACCTACACACGTTTGAGAATCAATGCATGAATGAGTTTCTAAAATGTTTTGAAAATTTGGAGTTTTAATTAATTGACTCAAATTATAAGTTGCACACGATATTGGTCGAACAAAATTTGAAAGATAGTGTAAATTAATACACTTACGAAAATTATGTATTTAAATTGATATAACTCTAAAGTTTAGAAATATAAATTGATATTTGCAAAATCCATTACTAATAGATAAGATGATAAAATAGAATAATATATCACCTAATAATGGAGTAAAACGAAAGTAGAAAATAAAAATATTCTAATAATAAAGGAAATTGTGGGGTACAAAGTGAGTTTGTGTGGATGGTGGACTAATCAATATATATATATATATATATATATATATATATATATATATATATATATATATTTTTTTTTTTTTTTTTTTTGAAGCAGAGTAATCAGTGATTCTAATTCAAGTGAAACAAAATATAATGTCGAAAATTCCCAAAGGAAAGTACAAAACAATAGGGTTTTAATGAGATGAAAGAGAAGATGAAGTTTGCTGACTTTAGGAAATTGAATAAATGGAATAATATATCCAAATAGAGTTATGTTTACTTTAGATATAAAGAGGAGTCTTTGACAGTTACTTGTGAGTTGTGTTTTATTAATTTAGTATTGTGGGATTTCATGAAATTTTAGTTTTTTTTTTTTTTTTTAAAGGAAGAAAATTTAAGTTATATATACAATTTGTAGCAACAATTGATAATGAGTTTTCCCATAAAAAATAAAAAAAAAAAAAAAAAAAAAATCATTCTGTGAATTTTGAAATTAGGAACATTTTGAAGTTTTTGAAATGTTGTTCCAAAATGGTCTTAATTTTTGTGTAATTTGATAAATTATGAGTATTAAAACTTGTTTTCAAACCTTTTTGATCTCTTGTCATGGTGATTTTCTCTCTATGTTTTGTCATATGTTTTCGTAGTGTATTACCAAATAAAGGAAAGGGGTGAGACACCCATTTTAGCTCTTACATAACGTCTTTAAATTATAAAATTGAGTTTTGTGTCTAATAAAATAAATTCAATTTTTTTAAAGGTATTAAATTGTTAAAAAGAGGGAAGAACCTCACACCATGAGGTCAAGACACAAACAAAATACAAAACCAGACAACAAAAACAACGCAAACAAACAACCGAACCCAAGAAGGAAACACAACCACAAACAACCTAAGAAAAAAGGTTCCAAGGAGAACAATCCACAATGAGCCCCCACAGAAGAAGTACCCAGCCACTTAGAACAACAAATCAAAATTTCAGACCGAATATCTAAACTAATCACTTGAAGAGAATGTAAATGAGTACTATGGACACGTCGATTACATTCACGCCAAATATGGTAAACAACAGCACACGAAGCAACTTTCAAAACCTCATGTCGCAGCTTATTGCCTTACAAGTTAAAAAGTATAAAGAATATCAAATAAATCAAAGATTTATACAAAGTTAAAAAAATTCAAGATCTATAGGATACAAATGTTGAAGTAAACCTATTTTTTTAAGTTCCAATACCATTTTTCTGAAAATATTTTTTTTCAAAGACCAACTAAACATTTTTTTTCATAAAGTTTCATAAGCAAATGAAGATATAAAATTGAAAGATTAAAAGCCTCTTTGGATTGACTTGAAAAAAAATGTTGGTAAAAACTTCATTTTTATTTAAACACTTTTGATAAAGAATGTTTAAAAAAAACATTGTGTGTTTGACAACTATTTCTCAAAAGTGTTTTTCTATATACAAGTTTGTTTTGTTTGTTATATATAAACTAAAAATATTTCTATTAATGTCAAATTACTATAAAGGATGACTATAAGATACTATGAACTAATAATTTAAAATAAAGTTAAAATATACTATTTTGATTCCTATGCTTTGAAGTTTGTTCAATTTTAGTTTTATGTTTTTCAATTGTGCAATCTTAATCCTTATACTTTCCATAATTCTTCAATTTAGTCTCCAATGCTAGTTGGATCTTTTTGGAAAAAATTAAAAAATAGAAAATTTAAAAAATAATTTTAATATTTTATGATTTTTGAAAATCTATTATTTATATAATGTTTACAATATTGACATTTTGTTACTTGTTTTTTATGTTTCGTGGATTTTCTACGATACAATGGAAATATATCCATTTACCCATTCATGTCGATATTGAACTCATGAAAATATGAAAACGTACGTAGAAATATCAACATGTCGATGAAAATTTAATACTATGTCTTAAATAAAATAGAGAAAATTAATTAAAGGTAAGTACAAAACAAATGGGCTTTAATGAGATCAAAGAGAAATTAGACAAAATGTTATAGTTTAGGAAAGAGGGAATTTGGCACGTACTTATGAGTTGTGTTTTATTATCTAATACTGTGGGATTTCATGAAATTTTAAGAGAGTGTTTGAGACTCCAATTTAAAGTAGATTGAATAGGTTATAAGAAAAATACTTAAGTGTATATCAGGTAGTACCTATCTTTGTGCATCTTATCAAATTGTTCAACCACAATTTGGTTTACATATGGATCGATCATTTTTTGTTTATGTTGATTATTGATTTTGTAGAATTTTACAAATATCTCAAATACATTATTCGTGTATGGCAACCGTGAGAACACCATTGTTGAACCTACAAATATATTGTCTAACAATTGACCAACCTAGCATTAGTAGGAAGAATTGTAGGTTTCTAGACTTGTCAATTTTGTTTCATGTGAATTCCCATAGCCCTGTTGGGTTGTCGTTTTTTTCCTGCAGGTTAGGCTATTATTATTTTGATTTTTCGCTTTCATACAGTATTTATTATTATTATTATTATTATTTCACGTAACTAAGATTTGTATTTCAAATAATTACCATGTATTTTAATTTAATATTTTACGTTTAAGACATTTTTGAGATAGAAACTAGATTTAGATATTTTTAAAATTTTTATTTTAAAATTAGACATTTGTCTAGTCGCCCCAAATTTAAATACCTATTAAATACTTTTTAAAATGTAGGAGACAAATAGACACACAAATATAAAAGTTTAAGCCCTATTTAGTAACCATTTCGTTTTGTATCTTTTGTTTTTGAAAATTATTTCGATATACACCACTTTTTTCCTTCTAAATTTCTTGCTTTATTGTCTATTTTCTACCAATATTTTCAAAAATTAAGCCAATTTTGAAAACTAAAAAAGAAAATGTATTTTTTTTTTTAATTATTATTTGGTTAAGAATTCAATGGTTTGACTTAAAAGAAAGATGACAACCCCTTTATATCTTTTTGATGCAAGTCAAACTACCATGCCCTTCCTTCTTACCTTCCTGCTGTTCATGGATTAAAACATAAGAAATAGTGCATAATGCAACCTTAGATAAAAGAAGTAGAGAATTATTTAATTCATTTAGCCAAGAAGAAGCGGATAAAGAGAACATTAAACCCCACAAACTCATACAAAAGGAACCATATTATTCTCCATAGCCCTCAGAGACATCCTCCTTAAATAAGGTGTGGTTGGATCTATGGCTGCTGCAGAACATAGTCGTCGAGTTCCAGGAGATTCTTCACCACAAAATCCTTAATGAGATGAGGATCAGGAACCTCCTCACTCGCCTTCTCAAACTCACAGCTCCATTTCACTGAACTTCCACTTCCATCTTCTTTAGGACTCACAGCAATATGCCCCTTGAAACTCTTGTAGTACTTTAGAAGATCCCCTTCAATCACGTTGTAAGAAACCATCTTCTTTTCCTCGTCCACGGCCTCGATCCTCTCTTTCGACTCTTTAACAAGTGAAGAACCTGATCCACAAATTCACTAACAAAATGAGTGAAATCTCATGTACATGAGAAGAAAAAAGGTTACTAGAGTTGTTTACCTTCAGAGTATGTAATGAGGCGAACGGAACCGACTGCTTTCCCGTCACCTTCAAGGACTTCGATGCTTTTGTAATCGTGGGGGAAGGCCTTGGGGAAGATGATTGTTGAGTCCCTCATGCTATTCCAGAACTTTTCTGCGACGGACTTCACGTCCACCTCTACGCTAAGCGTTCCATCAGAAGCCATTGTTGAAGATTAGTGAGTTGGAAGCGGAGAGACACCCGTGAATATGTAGCATTGGTGAAGCAGGAAGCTTTAAATTGGTTAGGAGAAGATCAACTGCCGCTTTAATGGCCGGTATCAATGACAGCTACTAATCACACACTGACACACTTCCCCTCCATATTTTCCAGCATACTTAATTACTTATTGACCCACTAACAAGAAAGAATGGAGGTATTGAAGAAGGAGACAACTTGACATCCCTTATCTTTATTAAATAGAATCTCATGATAGTCACCGACCCTAATAATTCTCAAGGTCCAAGGTGCAGGTAAGTTGACTCAGACACTAATCAATATAAATGAAAATGTTTTTCATCCTCTGCAAATCCTCACTCTTTTGAGTCATGATATTGATATCTTCATCCTCTTTAGCCTTATTATTAGCAGGGGCAGTTTTCGGCTCAACAACTATACACTCTCCTACTCCTGAGGATCTTAAAATGGTCCTTCAGATCAAGGCGGATTAGAATACCAACCTTCACATTGTCATATGATTCTGTTGGATTATCAGTTACACATATAACGTGTTCTTGCAATGTATAACCCCATTTGGTGAACTACGGAAACAGAACTGGTTTATAATATCTCAGACTCAAAACATATATTTCCTGTTCAAAACTGCTAGTAACATGACCATAAATCTTACGCGAGATTAATAATGAAGAGAGAACCATCTTAATAGTTCAACAGACGGGAAAAAGAGAAACACTCTAATGAATCAAGTATTTAAAGAAATATGCATTACAGTACAAGAGAAACAGTATCAGTGTATCACGTAGTAGCCAATGAGGACTTCTGTTGCCAGCAACAAACACAACCGGGCAAGCCACTCGTGATTGAGGACCGACAATGGCAAGGTTTTTCCAGGGGGTATTTTACATTGGTAGTTGTTATGTGCTTGAGAAAAGAAAGATAATCAGCTAAAATTCCTATCGCTATCTCATGAAGTAAAATAGACCATGAACTCAAGTATTGCAAGCTATTTACCTGTGATATGATATCCTATGAGATGAAAAGCCTGTGCTAAATTATGAACCTACTGCACTTATGACTTAACTAGAATACGCTTTTCGCTATTACTATATTTCTATTGAAGGTGTATTTGTGCTCAGTCTATGCTATCACATTTAAAATATCGGCCAACTCTTCGAGGAGCATGTCTCAAACTTCAGGGAAAGTTAAGCTTAAGACTAAAGAAGCGTGCTTGATCCTGAAAAATGCTGAGAAGAACAATTATTTACTTCTAGAATCGTTCATTCCAATACTTCTTCACAGCTACTTATAGTTACACTATCTCATTAAATAGTGCTAACTTTTACCAGCAACTATCCAATAACATAAAGAGCTTACAAAACATAGTTATTGAAGGGATTGAATCAACTTTCATAACTATATTTTTTTGACAAAAGATAATCAAGAAAGAAGTTCGAAAAGGATCTCGAAGTTATGGTCTGTATCTACAAATATGTACAGAGTAATTTTATAAGCAATCCATAGCTTTAAAGAGGAAAAAGGGAAGAAAAAATAAAATTAGTAGAAGTGGCAGGGGAATAATATGCCCATGATGTTATCTACCTCAGCAGAAAGTGCAGCAAGTTTTCTATACCATTCACAACTTCATTCTTCAAGAGAAAATGGTACATCTGATTCAGAAGGGCTGCTCATGGTCATGGCAGGAAGCTTCTTGCACATCAAGTGCTTGCGCCTCTGCAGCATCAACAAGATTATTATGGTATCTGTCTGCACAACGCTATAGCCAGCTTTCGTATACATGTTGAAAGGAGCTGTGTCAATCATTCTACAATGCAGATACACCTCCCTTGAGGTACTCATTTGTGAAATCAATTCCTCACCAGCCTTCAAAAGATGCCACCCAATACCCCTCCTGAAAAATCCACAACTTCAAACTCTTAGATTTAATCATGTATCCTAAGCTATGAGTCTTATAAACTATCCCCATACTACCTTAACTAGTTGAGCTATGTTCAGATTAACAATATCATTCAAGCTTTGAATTCTGAATCATAAAACTTCCTTTTCCCCTTGGTGCAATCTCAGGGGCAAGCCCAGAATTCAGAATGCTGAGGAACTATCCTCAAACTGCCTTAACTAGTTGAGCTACGAATATCCTTCAAGTTTTGAATTCCGAATCATAAAATTCCCTTTTCCCCTTGATGCAATCTTAGGGACAAGCCCAAATTCAGAATGCTAAGGATTATAGAAAGTTAAACATTAACAATCATAGCTAGTTAAACCTTAACAAATGGTTGCAGAATCTAATTTACCTCCGAAGCTCCTTTTTAACTGTCATGTTGCATATGTAAGGCGAGTCCTTAGGAGGTGTGGGAGTGGGGGGAGATGCATTGGCACCTCTCTTATCAAAGCAAACTTCCACTGTGCCAGCCAACTGTTCAGCCTCCTCTTCATCTCCATCCTTGGCTTTATAAAACCCAATAAGTGTAGCTGCGTGTGGCATCAGGGCTCTTCTTTCAATCAAATACTGTTTGACCAAAAACCTCAGCAAAGAAATATAGCCAGAAGGCCAGAACATGGACTCTGCAAATGACTCAGCGAGCAACCCAACAGTGGCATCAAGTTCATCATCCCTCATAACCCGAACCCAAATGAACCCAGATTCCAATTCCTGAAAATACCCAAAATCCCCAAGCAACTTGAGCTTCTCGAACTCATCGTTGGTCAGAAATCGACCAGTCCGAAGTGGGTCTTCGAGAAGCGAAGAGTCCAATGTCGTGGGCGAGGAATGAAGGGGAGCTGATGAGATTTTGAAGGAGAGATTCTGAGCTTTGAGGAAAAGGGGAAATGGGTATGAAGAAATGGGAAGAGTGGGAAAAGTTCGATGGTGTAGGAAGTGGCGGGGAAGAAGGCGATGGCGGTGTAGATCCAGAGGAGGCGAGAAGGAGAAGGCTATGGCCATAGAATGCAAAGCTCGGTAATTGCAGCCCCAGAGGAATCGATAAGATCCGATTCTAGCGTCATCGCTGATTATTAAACTTGGATTCGTCGATTAATGCAATGAAGTTAAAAACTTTAAAAATCATGGACCATAAAAAAACAAAATATATGGTTTGGTGCATCCCTGGAAATTTCTGTTCTGTTTCTCGAATTTTTGGACGTTAATTTTAATATAAAGCAAGTATTTCAATTCTAGATGATGAAGGAAGAGAAGATTTCGTTGGCAAATGATGAACATTGAAGATTGGCGTCGTTGCAACTTGCTGAAATGCACGAGTATGAAATTTGAGAATTGACGGATTTTTCCTAGGAATTTTCCATGATAAACCTCTGATGATGTATAAATATTCACCTTTAAAAGAGGTGATGTATTATTAATTGAAGAACGTGTAAAAATAAATAAATAGTCATTAAATAAGGATTTAAAATGAAATTTTCTTTATTAATATGTGGAATTGGTGAAAAATAATTGAAATTTTTTCATTTGTTTATATCTAAGGAATAAACGATTAAGTATATTTAAATATTTATTTTTAATATTAAGAAATTATTCCCTCCAAGTTTAATTATTAAGAATCCATTTTGTAAACATTTGGTTTTTGGCTTTTTATTTATGAAAAATTAAGCCTAGAGACACTACTTCCACCTCCAAATTTCTTTTTTTGTTATCTACTTTTTACCAATAGTTTAAAAAAATCAAACAAAATTTTGAAAACTAAAAAAAGTAACCTTCAAAATTTTGTTTTTGTTTTTGAAATTTGGCTAAGTATTCAACCATCGTACTTAAGAAATATGCAAATCATTGTAAGAAATGAAGAGGAAATAGACTTAATTTTCAAAAATAAAAATGGTTACCAAATGGGGACTAAACTTTTAGTTTTGTGTCTAGTTTATGTTAGATGATATAAGATTAAATTTGTCTTCACCCATCAACTTAAGCTTTTGGGTCGATTGACAATTTAAGATGATATCAAAGCAGGTGGTCCAGAGAGGTCCTAGACGGTATAAAATTAAACTTGCCTTTACCAATTAGCTCAAATTTTTTTTTGTCAATCGGCGATTTAACAATTTTTTATAGTTTCAAATAAGTTTCTAAAGTCTTATTTGGTAACTATTTCATTTTTTGTTTTCAGTTTTTGAAAATTAAGTCTATTTTCTCTCATTTCTTTACAATGATTTGCATCTCTTTTTTTTTAATAAAAGAGTTAAATTTAGCCAAAATTTAAAAATAAAAACAATTTTTTAAAAAATTACTTTTTTCATTTTCAAATTTTGGCTTGGTTTTTGAAAATGTGGGTAAAAAGTAGATAACAAAGCAGAGGTAAAAGATGTGTTCATAGGCTTAATTTTCAAAACACTAAAAACCAAAACCCAAATTATTACCAAATGAGACTTAAATTTTCAAATTTGTGTCTACTAAGTCACAAAGTGTCTTATAAATTTGGTATTCTTTTTACACCTATCCATATTTTCGATGCGATGAAAGCATAGATTTGTTACCGAAATGAGCATGGCTTAACTGGCATGAAGATATTATTAACTTTGAGGTTAGAAGTTCAATTCTTCCACTATGCATATGGTAAAAAAAATTGAAAAAAATTGTTGTCTTTATGTTTTCGCTTCCTCACACATATACTCATGAAGTCACTGTAGAAACTTGACTTATTGAAGCCAAACGATAGCGACTTAAAACTCACCCTTAGCAAACATTCAATCTAATGTAAAGGCAAACATGGTGGGCAAACGATAGCAACTTAAAACTCACTCTTAGCAAACATTCAATCTAATGTAAAGGCAAACATGGTGTGCTCTAGCATTCAAATGTGTTGTTCGTTCATAAACTTTCAATTAATGTATAATAAATTCTTGAATTTTTTATTTTGTGTAATCAAGTTTTGTTGTTATATATATATATATATCATTACCATACTAAAACAAATTTTATTATTGGTCGCATACCAACAACGATTTATACAAGCTAAATCTTCTACTTGAAATAACTTTAATTTATTAATTTTATTTTTATATCTATCAATATGCTTGCTTCTTTTATAAAAATTTTAGAAAAATTACTGTAAATAGAAAAAGTATCAAACTATTTACAAATATAGAAAAATTTTACTATTTATCAACAATAGACAGTGAAATTTTTCTATATTTGTAAACAGTTTGTCTCGTTTGTCTATATTTGAAAACAACTCTAAATTTTGTCGTGGTCTTCGACCAATTCAACATTTTTTAAAATTCATAAATCAACATGCATAATTATAAGTTTACAGTTCTATTACAAAAGTTTAATTTAATATCTCATATAACTGTTAATTTGATAAAAATGTTAAATATATCAATTATCTATTAAAAAAAAGATGACACTCTTAAAATTTGAAGATCTATTATACATAAAATTAGAAGTTTAAGTACTTACTAATATATTCGTCAAATTCGAGTGAGATTACCAAAATGAAACTCTCGCACGCACGCAGAATGGTCTTTCTCACTCTTTGCTCTCCCTCCCTTTCCTTCTCTCACAGATCACTCTCTTCTCTCTCGTTCTTTGCTAGTCCCGCTCTCCAATGTTGGGTGCTCGCTACCGGCACGTGCAAGTTGGTCACCCGTCGGAGGAGAAGAACAAGAGAAAGAGAAGGAAAAAGAACCCCTCAAAGAAGAAGAGGAAGAAGAACGAGAAAGAAAAAAAGAAAGAAAGAAAGACAGCACTCGAAGAAGAAAATGAAGAAAGAACGGCAAATCTATAACTTCACTCGTCTATGGCATCAGATTAATTAACAATGTTTTTAGGAAGTGATGCATTTTTTATTTTGGGCTTTCAAAATAGGTTACCAGTGGGCTTTCAAAATAGGTTACCAGTGAAACCATCATGGATTGGCCTAGTGGTAGTGGGAACATCTTAGTTGGCAGCTGCCTACGTAAACTGGCCCGGACACTCACGGATATTAAAAAAAAAAAAAAAAGCTGCAATCAATTCCTTATTAAAGAAAAGTTTTACACAATTTTTATTATGCATATACGGAAAAAGAAGGGTCAAAATGAGGTGGGGGATTTGAATTCAAAAAGTCTTTTACTTCACCCATGTGAAAACATTATCTCTATTAATTAAATGTTCTTGTTAGTACAAACAAAAAGGTTAACTCTAATAATACAAGGGAAGTAAAAAGGTATTATTTGTAATTTCCTTCTGAAAGATAATTTCCATTTAAACAAACAAATTCAATAACATAAAGGTAACATTATTTACACAAACTAAAATGGAAATCAATTACTTCTAACTTCCTATTAAAGATAATTTGCTTAAATATATTATTTTATAGACAACCCCAAGAATAATAGAAATATTCATTTAAATGGAGAAAATTACCAAAAAATACTGTCAAGAAATTACAAAAAACCATAAATACTTTCCTAATCAATTCACTCTTGTACCTCTCAAATAGTACAAAGTGAAGCTGTCTTACACCAAAAGATTTACTATCCTATAGACCAGCTTCCCCTCCCCCCACCACATTCCAAAAGGAAAATTTTCAAAAACCCACAAACTAAAAGGAAAATTCCCCCACTCTCGTATGAACAAGGAAAAAAAATTATCCCATCAAAAAAGTAAACAAGGATCAAACTCCCATAAAGAAAATATCTTGAGTAATGAATTTTTGGATTAATTACCAGTTTAGTCCCTAAACATTTAAATTTGTGTCTATTTAGTCTTCCAACTTTTAAAAGTGTCTAATAGGTCCCTGATAGTTCTTTGAACTTTAACAATGTGTAATAAATCTTTAAACTTTCGATTTTGTGTCTAATAGATTCAACTATCTACTAGACAAAAATTGAAGGTTTAGGATTCTCCTGAACCTGATGGACCAATAATTAGACATTATAAATAAACACAAATCTCAAACTTAGAGGAATTAAACTTGTAATTTAATCAACTAGGGAGATTCAAACCTTCCACCTACATCAGGCCAAATTTGTATAGATGGGAAGCTAACAAATATAAAAGTATGTATGAATGATGAATTTAACTTGAATGTAATGAAGTTTCAGAGTGAATATACCCTCAAAATCCTCTGCTTCTAGTTGATTGTCTCTCCCAATTGTTCATAATTTGCAAAAGAATCTCATTCCAAGTATCAACAGGACCAGGCAAACACCAATGAACACAATCATTCTGAATACGATCTCCAATGCCATTGGCAAATGGAGATGGATTCATATAAGGACCAGGATGCCCATCAGGCCTCAACATTGATATCTTCGTCACATCCAACGCTTCAATTCTCAGCCCACCACTCTGTTTCGCTCTGGATTTTGCCTCTTCCACTTCCTCCACTTCTATTCCCCTAATTTCTGCATCCATACCCTCTAATTTCTTTTCATTTTCCTTATACGGCTTCGTTTTGGGGCAGGCCCCAGCTTTGTCCCATTCCCCTTCGAAGTGCGAGGGGGAAAATGTAGCCAAAAATATGTCGATTTCATTGCTGTTTGTCGGATTTCTTCTGTCGATTACAGTCTGAAATGTTGTTCTTAAAGCCTTTCTCAAGGCATCGTAGAATCCAATCTCGGTGTGGTTTAAACCAGGACAATAATGACAACCCATTACTGATTCGTCCCCTTCGTAATAAACTGCTGGATGTAAATACCAATGGCCGATTGAGAATACAACCAAGTGGAAATCATCTAAATCCACAGCCCATTTCTCATTCACACGATGTAAAAACAGTTTGTTGTGATTAGGGCCGGTGTTTGATTTTTCAATTCCGTCGACGAGAAACGGTGACCAGTAAACGGAAACAGTGAGACTATGAGATGGGAAATTCCATCGCCGGAATTTATTGTCCTCGCCGTCTCTGTAAACGAGTTGGGGAGTGGAAACAGAGGATAAAATACAGAGAAGGGATTCCAATTGGTTTCTGGCCATTGAATCGCCGATGAAGGCGATGTGTTTGTTAGTCATTAAGTGAAAAAATTTGTTGGGGTCAAACCTTGAGAGAGTGCATTTGTGGGGCTTCCATCGCCAGTAAAGATAGCTCAAGTCAGAGCGGCCATGAGAGATGCAATTTTGGGCTTCCTTGATTGTACCGCAGGTTGAGCCATTGTATAAAGGTCCCAACTTGTCGGGGACCCATTTGCCGTCGGTGTAATCACATGGAGTTTCATTAACCGCATTTACTTCTTCTGTAGAAAGAAAACAAATTTGCAGATTCTTTGTTAGTAAATGAAAAAAGACCTGAAATAATAGATTAATAAAGAACCGGTCTCGTCCTGCTGTACCTTCATGAACAGAGGAAGGTGAAAAACGAGGAGGAGACAAAGAAGAAGAAGAAGAAGAAGAAGAAACGATGATTTGGGGTATTTGATGAATGGAAGAATCTGGAAGATGGATAGGATGAAAGTATAATCGGAAAAGGGCTATTGGAAGAAGGGCATAGATGGTCCAAGGTAAGAGCTTTCTGATGAACTGAGAATGCCTCTGTTCCTTGTAAAGATTTGTAATGAAACCCATTTCTAAAAACCTCACTTTCTTTTTATTTCTGCAACTTCAACGGACAGACAAAGACGAGAAGCTATCGTCTTTTTTTTTTTTTTCCTTCTTCTTCTTCTTTTTTTTCTTTTCCTTTCTCGACTTTTTTGAATTTGCCGGAGAGTACAGGCAGGGAGAGTTCTGGAGGATGGCTGATGGAGTCAATTTTGCGGACAAGGACCTCATTTACCCGTGGGTTTTGGGTTTTGGCCCAAAACCCACTAACACGTGGTGTCTTCTCATTGGTGGACAAATTGCTTTTCTTTCTTTAATTTTAAAAGATGAAAAGAGAGAAGAGAAACGAGAGGCTTGAGGTTTTATTACTTTATTTTATCTGTACCTATATATATTTATATTTTTTTTATTTTATTTTCTAATTTCCTTTTTGGTTTGTGTTTGTACGAGCAATGTGATTGTCCACTTTTCTTTCCACCGGTGGAGTGGAGTTAATCATATTTCTCTCCACGTTTTATGTCAACTGAAAACCCGAAAAAACCCTTCATTACTTCTAGAGGATTGCACATTTTATGAGGGACTGAGCAGTCTTTTAACACAACTCTTATCATTGAATTGATGACCAGATACAACGCTAAGCCAACTTGGCTTTCTCTCTCTCTCTCTCTCTTTTTTTCCAACACATTTTAAATTAATACAGTTAAGTAATTGATGCCAAATAATAATAATTATGAACGTATTTTCTTTTTCTTTTGTATAAGGTTTAAAATATCAATCTAAAAAAAACAGGAGAAAATATCAATTATTCTCCTAAACTCCAAGTTGTATCAATTAATACTCTAAACTAATAATGGTATCAATTTAATTCATTTTCTAAACTTTATTTGATCAATATCGTGTCAATTAAACTCTTAAATTTTCATATGTCAATTAATTTAAATCATTTATTAATATTACCTTTGAAAATCATCAACACATTATTTATCAAACATGTGTAGACTTCTTCAAGTGTCAGTTTTACAAAATGGACAATTATAATAAATGCATTGATTTTCAAAGAAAATTTGTCTAGAAGTCTAAATTGATTCATTTATTAAAATTTAGGGGGTATAATTGATACATTGAGTTTCATACGAGATTTTTTCCAAACGGAACATAATAGATAGTGTAAATTGATACATTTACAAAAGTTGAGGTTTAAATTAATACAATTATTAGTTCTCAAGAATTAAATTGATACAACCCTAAAAACTTTAAAGGTATAAATTCATATCTTTTCAACAAAAAAAAAAATCAATCTAAACAAAAAAATGTTTTAGTCTCAACAAAAAAAATGAAGCTCTTTTTTTCAAAACAAAAAATCAATCTCAACAAAATGGTTGAAATCTTAATTTTACGAAAATATCGATAAAAATATCAATATAATACTAATGTAGATGGATATTTTTGGAAAAAAATCTTAAAAAAAATAAATGTATTCAAATAATTAAGGAAAATTTTTAAAAATAGAAAAATAAGAAAATTTATTTACACAAAATAGCAAAAATTTTATATAGTTGTGATAGACGCCGATTGAAGTCTATCAGAGTTTGTCAGAGATATAAATAATAAAAGTCTATTATTGGTAGATGCTGTAGAAGTCTATCAATGTCCATCAGTATTTTTTTTACTATGTTCTATAAATAGTTTGACGTAAAAAATTTCCAACAATTAAATACACATTTTACATTGGCTTGTTGTTTATGATGATTCATTAATCTCTTTTTCTCAGGGAATATCGATTTATCAAAGAATATTTAATATTACAAGATGGAGTAACCAAACCCGAAACCGAATCCGTCGGGTCAAACTGAGAAATCAAAAGGCGAGTTTTAAATAGTTAAAATTGAGAAAGTGCGATAATATTTTAGTCGCACACCTGCCTCAACGAACCCATGACTTTTCTTTAACTATGCAAAAGTCAAACATGTTTTGTTTTTCAATGAATACAAAAAATATTATTAAAAAATTGCTAATGAAAAGGAAACAGATGTGGAAGTTATAATTTGATTAAGTCTAATGGATAACTATTAATTACTTTTCAACTGCTGTAATTGATTTGAAGGCTTAAATACAATGCATTAATTAGTTCAAGTTTCAATTTATTTAATATTCTCTGTCTCTCAAATAGTGTAATAATCAACTATTAATTTGATGACAGACAGTTCTAAACCATTTTAATTATGTGCACATGAGATGTTTATTATTATTATTATTATTATTTTTAACTAAATTACAACAAATACTCTTCTCTTTTTTA
This sequence comes from Lagenaria siceraria, assembly GCA_002890555.2. Lineage (NCBI taxonomy): Eukaryota > Viridiplantae > Streptophyta > Magnoliopsida > Cucurbitales > Cucurbitaceae > Lagenaria > Lagenaria siceraria. The sequence continues at coordinate 25,254,797 of CM016484.1, forward strand.
TAAAAATATACTTATACTTTCAAAAATTATAATATAACCCCTCAATTTTCATAAACATTTCAAAACTACTATTGGAGTACATATTCCTTTAGAATTTCGAATATAAATTAGTACTTAGAATAACTGCGTGGCAATGACTCTAATGGGCTGTTTGGGAATTCGTATTGGAATGAGTTTGAATTGTAATATAATCCAAAACTCATGTTTGGATTAGGCGTTTTGAGCCCGATTTGTAATATTAAACTCATTCCGTTCCAACAATTTTTAACCAAACCAATTTTCCACTGTTTTCACGTCTCACGATTCCATTTCTATTTTGCCCTCGATATCTCACACATTCCAATACTTCTCTAATTCTTAATAATTTTGATTATATTCCAACCACCCAAACAGTCCCAAATGATGCGATCCAATGTTTTAAGTCACCTATCACATCTTTTTATATGTCAATTTTCGTAAAAAAAAAAAATTAAAGAATTTAAAATGTTTATGAAAATTTAGAGTAATATTACCACTGGTAGAGCCACGTAGGGGCCCTCGATTTATCGTATTTTGCATTTTGGATATATAATTTTAGTAATACTTAAAGAATATATATTTAAAAAGCCTATTTTTTCCTTGTAGTGCAGTGGTAGGGAGCCGCTTATGAAAGGTCTACGACTGGGTTCAAATCCTCCGACATAATTTTAATTTATAATTTATCTTGATACGCACTAGTACTACCTAAAAATATATATAGAAGATAATTATAATAAAAAAGTTTAGGTTTTCTAAAAAAAACAACCAAAAAGAAAATCAGCAATAATTTCAATAACCTTTTTTTACCTAATTTTTAGTTTGTATTACTTAGTATATATTTATTTTAATTAATCACATAGTTAAAACTATGATATAATTTTCTCGTTTCTCGTCAGAATATACGCATTATATATACAATAAGTTTCAAATTTTTTTCAATTTTTTAAATCAAAAATAGTAAAATTATAATACTTTTAGAAATACTTTTGTGATATTTTATATCAATAAGAAGAGATATTTTAAAAGAAAAATAAGAATAGAAACTACTAAGTCATCATCTTAAAAAAGAAAACATACATATGATTCTGATATATCTTATATAGAAATCAATTTAAGAGAACTGCCTACAGATTCTGGTTTAAGAACTAAATTTTTTAAATATAATGATAATATTTAAGATCAAGTTCATAGAGCATATTTACAACAATATCTTTATCAGCCTCATAATCATATTTATCAATTCAAGAAATTTGGATCGATTTCAAAACATGAAAACTCGTAGAGGACAGTTATAATATGTATTCAATTAATTGATCTATGGAGCTATTAATATTTTTTTTACAGTTTTTTTTATTATATAGTGCCCTTATACAAAATTCGTGGCTCCGCCATTATATTACAACTTTTGAAAGTGTAGACAACAAAAGATAAAGGGTATATTTTATAATTTAACATATTTTTATTTTCATTATTATTATTAGAAAGATGCATTAAAGGGTGAAATTAGTGAATCAAGATTTCGATGATGTTGATGTAATGTGTAATTAGAATGTCGTGTACTTAGTTTTTGGAAAATGATTTGTGTGGATAGTCACGTGGTTGAGTGTGGGATTTTGTATTTGTTCAAATGGAAGTGTCAGAATTCACATGTGGCTGAAGAAAACAAATTTTCTTATTAAAAATTTATTTATTTGACAGAATAAATTGAGTGGGAGGAGGGATGGGCATATAATATTAGGGGATTTTTGTTTGTGTCACCTTATAACTGGTAAAAGCTTGTTCGATCAAAAAATATATAATAAACTGTCCCTTACTAAAATATAACGTATGAATAATTATTATTATGTACTTGTCTTATATTTATTTACTTGATTTTTTAATTCATTCTTCTTTTTAATTCAATGAATGCAGGCTAGATTTAGTAATAGTTTAAATAACATTAGAGTAAATTGGTCAATAATTCAAATCTATCCAATCTCATTCATTTTTTTTTTGTATGTTGTCCATAAGTGAGAGGTGCGCTAATTTTTTTTTTTTTAATGCTCATAAGTCTTTAAATTTTTAAATTTGTATTTATTTGCTTCTTATACTTTAAAATTTATATTATAATAGAGGTTTGAATTTTAGCTATTTCAAATAGTTTTTTAACTCACACGCAATTTTAAATAATAGAGTTAGTATTCTACGTGAATAGTACTAAATTGATGAGTTGATGAAATCTTAGTAGAATCCAATAAAACAAATTATTTGATAAACATAGTTGTGAAAGTTCAAAGATTGTTCTTACATTTAAAAGGATGGTCTTGAGTAGATTGTGAAGGGACTCTCTTGGATCTCCAATCTGTGCAAGATTCCTCTCTTGCTCGAATCTGGATTAGATTAACATGTTGGAGACCAATGCCATTTACGAAGGGATTAAAATCTTATCAAAGTGTTTGGCCCCCAGCATCCTCCTTTGCTTGTGGAGTTGGACATTATTGAAGTTGTTTCTCTACTAAACAAGGTAACAACTGATCTTATGGAGATTTCAAACGTAGTTGACGAAATTAGAAGGCATGCTCCATAATGAGGAGCTATCTTGTTCACCCCACCATTGCCCAAGGTTGCAACCTTGTTGCTCATCGCATTGCTTGTGAAGCATCTTCTGGTGTGTTTTCTGTTAAGTAGAATCACTTCTCTTCCTTTGAAGAGCCCATGTCTTTTGGGATTCTTTTAATCATTTGTGATGGCTAGATGTTACTAGCTCTGACTTGGATGGTTGATTTTTGGTGGACTTTTTCAATCCCTTTTTCATATAATATTTCTTTCAAAAAAAAGATTGTTATAACATTTTTAAATTAAAAAATATACATAAAAAAATCGAGTATATCAATCAAGTGTATCAAGTTATCAGCAGTATAAATTAGTGAATAATTAACAAATTTATCAGCAATTTATCAGTCAAGTGCATATCAAGTATTTTAGCCAAGTTTATCAGCAGTATAAACGAGTGCACGATTAACAAGTATAGCAAGTATAAGGACTAAAGTAGTATTTAAACCTAAATATAATTTGTTTTACCGTTTTTGTAAGCTCTCCTTCTATATAATTCCCTTATATATATTGTTTTTATTTTGGGGAGAACAAGGAAAACCTCTTGGAAAAAAAAATTAATGAAAAAAGAAAGTTTAGATATTAATAATTTAATGAAAAGGAGGATTATGCCACAATCATTGCCACACATCACGCTTAACATTTGTCACGAAAACAACTACAAACATTCCATATGATTACTATGTCCAAGCTTTTGAGCTTTCAAACTTTGGGCTTAAGAAAATGGCTTAATCCTCGAAGCCCAGTATTTACGGCCCAATGAATAATGTTAAGAAAGCAAGTCCATTACGTTCTTCCAAAATTTTATCATAAAACCAATTTATGTAAAAAAAAAAAAAAAAAAAAAAATTTAAAATACTATTTCGGTCCTTGTATTTTTTATTTTTGTTCATTCTGGTCCCTCTACTTTAAAATATTCATTTTGGCCCCTATACTTTCAAATTTGGTTCATTTTGGTCCCTATACTTTAGAAGGGTTCATTTTAGTTATTGTACTTACAAACTTAGTTTATTTTGGTCTTTGAACTTTAAAAAAAAGTGACCATTTTTATCCCTTAAAAATGAAAATGAAGTGATCAAAATGACAACTTTTTTAAAAGTATAAGGACCAAAATGAACTATTTGAAAGTATAAGGACCAAAATGAACAAAAACTAAAAGTGTAAGGACTAAAGTAGTATTTAAACCTTAAAAAAAATAAACTATACTTAGAAACTGAAAGGAATTATCTAAATATTTTAAACAAGTTATGTTTTATTACCAAAACTTATAAATATTATAAAGTGTTAATTCTAAAAATTATTTGATTACTTTATAAATATGAATTTTGATAAAAAAAAATTCTCAAAATATAAAATTAAAATGGAAAATGACTCATTTTTACCTTGAATTTTAAAAGCAAGTCAATTAGTTGTCTATATATTAATTTCCTCCATCTCTGGCTGCATCCATAGTCTATAAAATTACTTACAAGTTAGTAAACAATAAAACTTTAATTTAAAGGTATTTTTTAAATATTTGAAAATTTAAAGATATTTTTTATACAAAATATTAAGATTTTCATCCAAAACTAATGGTAAAAATGTTTTTAAATTTTCTTTTTTTAATGAAAGTTTAAGTATTTTTTGAAACTTTTGAAAATTTATAAATATTTTTTACACAAAAATAAAATTTAGAGTATTTTATATAATTTAGAGTAAACAATATAATGCACAAGTCAACAACTAAAGTACAACTCTACGGTCAACATATATTATTATATAAGATGGAAAAGAAAATGGAAGAAAAATTTGTACGGATGACTCAAAAATTCGGCAAAAAATGTCAAATGACCCGAATTTTCGAAAAAATGCCAAACGACCCTTTGCTGACGTCAAGATCGAATGAAATTACCAAAATAAACTCGTGTACGCGGAAAAGCCATCTCGCTCTTGCTCTCTCTCTCCCTCTCTCCTCTCTCTCTCCCTCTCGCTCTCTCCCTCTCCCTCCCTCTCTTTCTCTCCTCTTCCTCTCTCTCTCTCTCTTTCTCACTCTCTGCTCTATTTTCTCACTCACCGTCACTCTCATTTTTCTCGCTCTCGCTCACTTTCACTTACCGTTGCTCTCACTCTCTCTCACTATTGCTTAGCTTTCGCTTTCGCTCTTTTTCACTCTCGCTCACCGGAGTGACTCATCGTGTCGGGAAAGAAGAAGAAATTACAGAAGAAGGAGAAGACGAAGAAGACGAAGAAGAGGGAGAAGGAGGATTTTGGGAAGAAGAGAAAAAAGGAGAAAAAAAAGTCAGAACAACGCTGGAGAAAGGAGGAAAAAAAAGAAGGGCAATGGTGTAATTTCACGTGGTCATGACATAATCAAAAGTTCATTTGACATTTTTTTAAAAAATTAGGCCATTTGCCATTTTGGACCTTTAAAATGGACTTTTTATGCAATTTCCCCAAAATATCTATTAAATTTTGTGAGAGAGAAGTTAACTATATTTCATTTAGTTTGTTTTTTTTTAAAAAAAAAAAATCAATTTGATAATATTTTAAAAATTATACAATTAAATTGTCAGTACCCATTGTATATTTGATTTAAATGGTTTAAATTCTTACGAACATCTCAATTTATAGAGTAACCTTTTCAATTCTCTCATTAAAAAAAAATTAATATTTCACATCAAATTATATAATTAATTACCTATATACAAAGTAAAAGAAAAAAAGACAGTGTAGTCCTAAAAGAAAAAAAAAAGGAAGAAAGAGAATGTAGTCCTAAATGCACAAATTAAAATTAAAAAGAAAGTAAACTAACTTGAAAAGTTTAGTTTTTTTAGATGAAATTAAAATTTAAAATTAATAGAAATGTTTTCCATGTTTAAACACGTGATTAATAATTAAAGAGTAAGTTAGGGTTATTTACGTTAATATTTATAAATTAGAAGGTATTGTGGAAAAAAAAAGCCCTAATTTATATGGGGATTAGAGATTTCAGGTGTTACCCAACTCCTTCAGTAGGAGGAAGCAACAGTTTGAAGTTTTAGCGAGGAAGAAGGAGAAAATGGCACTGGACGGTAGCGGCAATGGGGATGACTTCTCTGTTGGGTCGTTCTTCTCCATTAAGACGACCTTAGGGGATGAATTTCAAGGACAAGTCATTACCTTTGACCGCCCCTCCAACATCCTCGTCCTTCATATCCTTCCTCGATTTCTTAATTTTGATCAGTGCTTTTGTTTCTTGAATTCCTTGACTCTTTTGTTTTGTTCTATTCTTTTTGTCTCGCTGTCGCACAGGAGGGTTCGAAGCCAGGACCTCGTAGGAACATAAGGCTGCTGAAGGCCAATTATATAAAGGAGTTTTCGTTTTTGGGACATGGTGAAGATCCTCTTGATCTCAAAAACTTTTACCTCGATCTCAATACTCTCCGTGCTCGAGAGGAACTCGCCATTAGGTTGGTTTTGTTTTTTTTTTTTTTTTTTGTTTTTTTTTGTTTTTTTTTGTTTTTTTTTTTTTTTTTTGCCGTATTGCAATAACCCCTCAATAAACACGCATTCTATTGAATTTTGCAGGCAAGCAGAGGCTGAGGAGGAGAGGATAGGAGTGGGTGTGACCAGCGAGGCCCAAAGTATTTTTGACGCCCTATCTAAAACGTAGGAATATTTTGCAAGTCTATTTCAACATTATTTTTCTTCTATTTTTAGTCCATGTGGCCATTTTTTCCCCATTAATTCGGATTGTTTGGCATTAAGAGAATCACAATTCTATTGTGTCTTTATCATCTTGAATGCCTCTTTATGTCAATTGGGTTGGCAAAAGATCATTGCATGAGAATTGGTTTGTCCTCCCTCCACTTCTTTTGCATATTCTCCCTCGCTTATGTTACAATTGAATGAAAAAAAGTTTAATTATGGTGACTAGAAAAATTGTTGTCAACATGTCAGCATCGTAAAACTGTTGTTGAGGCCTGACCTGACCTGAGAAGTGCTATCCCTGTTCTGTTTGTAACTAATAATTGATATGATTGAACTATTCTTTGCTTGGCAGATCTTGTAGAAGAAAAAGCACTACATCTAAGAATTCATTTTATAAGTTTTAAAAGTCTTTGGATGATATAACATTGGGACTTTATTTTTCCCTAAACTATGTATTTTAGTACTTACATGCTTTGGTTTCTATAATGATAATCTTTGGTTACATCCTTTTGAAAGCCATTGTAGTTGAATACTAGCATCGCTCAAGTAGTTTTCTATATAATTGTTTTTTAACATTTATGAAACTTATTTTTTTTTTTTTGTCCTTCCCAATGCAGAAGTCATAGTTGTTATTATTGCTGTGCAAGTTCCTCGATTTGGAGTTGGAACTAATGTCAGCTTCATTCTTTATTTGGTTTTTTGTAGAACCGAAAATGATTATGTTAGTCTATTGTTTAAGTTCAGTTAGTAATTTTAAGAACTTAATTTTTCAGTCCAGCTAGGTTTTGTTGTCGTACATGCTTACATACTTTTGAGCGTGAGAAGTAGTCGAAAACTTTTTCTTCTAGAGAACATTTATTCATTCTTATGGTACAAGTATTTCAAGTATTTTATTTACACACTATAATATGTAAATGATATCAGTGACTTGGTTAGAATGATAAATTTTACACTTAATGTTGCTAAACCATATGCATCTGTTTTTTTGTCTTCTGTTATGGAGTCTGAAAATTAGAGAATGGTTTGGGCACCTGGTGGGGTTGCTTGCAAGCCCTAGTATGCTCATATGATGATCTGATTTTATGAGGCATGCACATACAGAAAACAGAATTACAGGTGCTACAGAAATGAGACAGAAGCATCATTGATAGGCTTTTATCTTCTCGAGATTTCTATTGCATTGATCATTTTCTCTTACTGTTTCAACCGTGTAATATTTCTATTTCAAGCATTGTTGTTTTGATAATCTCACTAAGACAATTGGTGTAATACTAGGCTTCCTGTTCGTTGGGACAAGACTGTCATAGTTGTAATGAATGAAGTACGTGTTAGCAGTCCCTATCTACCAGAATCTGTTTCTGGAGGCACCCCTGCTGCCAATGAGCGGGTGAAGAAAGTGGTAAGAATCTATTTGTAGTAATGTTTGATTCACACTGAAAAACGTAACATTGGATATCACTAGCTTTTCCTTTCTTTCTTTGCAATGCCTTGCACAAACCTCCTTATGCATTTTTTTTTCTTTAAGCTTGAACTGGAGAGGAAGCGGTTGCAAGTTCGTGGCAGTGGTCAGTGATGGTTATTCATCCCTATCCTTCTTTTCTGGGTGACGGGCGATTACCTATACCAAGCCTTTTGCTAATGGGGAAGGTATAATCTCTTTTAGAGGCATCCCACTGTCAGCAATCATGAAGGGATTGTGTTTGAGTGGTACCTAGTCTGTTGCCAAAGTTTTTTAGGTTGATTTTCTCCTGTTTATGGACTGCAATGGACACACCCTGGCAAAGCTTTTGGGGGTCCATATTTAAAGTTTTCCAAGATTTGCTATGTTGCAATGTATCAAATCTGAAATGAGCGAACTCAGATGTAATAACTGTCCACGTTTCATTCGGTCATAATGTGGAAAAACTAACCCTGATGTATTTGGAAAATTGCAAGAGTAGGTTTCTCATGTTTTACCTCTCAACCTTTTATCTGTTAACTATCAAACATCATGAACAGGAACGATTTTGAGATAGTTGATGCATCGAGTGTCTAATGGCCAAACATTGATATTGTTTGGGGCTTAAAATCATCCCTATAATCATTGTCTGCTCGTCTTTCGATCTCGTTAGTTGGAGTTAAGAAAGTTCCGTGAAATTACATTTTGTAGATCTTGTAGGCATCTTCCGTTGAAGAAAAGCACAGAGGTAAATGAAAAGCTTCAACAGGGTACTTGGTATGGCGCCAAAAGAAAGCTGATTTATTGACTGATTTATTTATTTTCCATGCTCTTTCTTTCCCTCCTTTGTTATGCTGTCCTTTACTTTTCCTAATGGCCCCATTATGGGGTGTTTCTTTATTCCACTTTTGAAATTGTATGCTAATTCTTAAACCTTACGCTGTGACATTTGGAAAAGAAATGTATTTGGCCCGTCTGGTTCAGGGAATAAAATGATAACCTTTTATCTGCCCCTTTCTCCCCTCAAGGACGGTCAAAGTAGAAGACATTCAAAGAGAAGACTTCTTTTTTTCTGTACAGATAATCATGGCATTTTATTTTTATTTTCCCCCCTTTAAAGAAAGGATTTTGGGGTGAAAAATGGTAAAATGCTTGCTTTCAATATAGCTCCAACTGTTAGATAATTTGTTGTCATTAATTATCAAAACAAGAAAGAACAAGAAAAAAAGAAACTCTTCATGAAACAGATTTGGTAGTCCACCTATGTTATTGTTAAATGTTTGCCTTTCATTTATGGATGGGTGGCACACTCTAATGGAATCGTATTCTTTTAAGTTGAACTACCTGCAAAAGTTGACATCACTGACCAAAAATAAGGAATTTGATACTGATCCTTTTGAGTCATTAGCAGAATTTTATGTCAAAATAATGTCCAAGTCCTGTTGATTATTCTGTACAAAATCGAACAAATTACTTTCAAAACAATAATTCATCGACCTAAATTTGTGTGCAATCCCTTTCAATTCACTTCTGCAATTCAATAGTAACAAAAACAAATCAACTTCATCTGAACGAAGCTGATCTTCAAGTTTCCAGAGAACCTGCTCTTGGTGGGTGGGGTGTGTTTACTGCCAATTTTATGTGTGGTTTTGAATTTTTGTTATAATGATGAGTTGTTTTGAATGCAAACCACAATCCTCGCTAGCCTGCTGCAATCTCAGTCGCTGAAACAAGCTTTCTGTCAAGAGGGTCTGTCCACATTTGACAGGAAGAGGAAAAAAATCTCAAGGTCCTCTGTTTTAATTATGCTTGAAGCTTATTTTCTTTGAGACTTTGGGGTGCTTCTTTTTTATTTATTTTTTATATGATAAAGAAACAAAGATCATAACTGAATGGTCAAGTTGGCTTATTGTTCTAAGTCTAGCTTAAACAGTTTTGGGATTGATGGGATTTCAGCTTGGAGAAGAATGGAATAAGTTGTTTTTCTTTAGCAAGTAGTGGTAATTGCTTAAACTAATTGCAGAGATTCGCAGAGGAGATGGTGGGGGGAAAGCTTTTAATACAAAACTTTATCTTTACGTGATTGAAGAAAAGTAAGAAGACTGAATAAAATAACGAACTAGGAAATGCTTTTTTGGCTTTAGGTTACAGAGGAGGTGTGATGGTTTCTTTCTTGCTCCAAGAGAGGTATCACTCTTTTTGGTTCTTTTCACATATCTCTAGTTTACCTTTATGTTTCCATGTCCTACAAGCCTAAGTGGGTCTTGAGCTGTAAAAACTCATTGTTTTTCCATTTTCACACTCCCAAGTTTCTTCCAAGTTGTTTCACTCCAATGCTTGCCTTCTGAAACTTTGGCTACTGTTTGATTTTGTTGTTCCATTTCTTGGTTTTCGTGTGGGATAAAGGCATAACTTTTGTCCAGGATTTTGACTTCTTGGTTTTTGCCTTATATTTGTTCTTCTTGGGTTTCGAGAATTCAAAAAAATTTGAGTTTCTTTATAACATTAGAAGACAATACTTGGGATAAGAGTTGTGAATTATTTAGAAGAGGGGAAGGAGAAGAAAAAGAAGCATGGCAGGAGGTGGAACGTCTGCGCCACCGCCGAAACAGGAGGAGCTGCAGCCACATCCAGTAAAAGATCAGCTACCAAACGTTTCTTATTGCATTACCAGTCCTCCTCCATGGCGTAAGTTCCTCAAGTTTTCATTTTCCTGTTCCTCATTGTTAAATATATAACTGCTCTTAAGTAGAAAATTTTGCTTTTTAATGAGGTCTTAATCTTCAAAACTCACTTCAAGTTTCAAGGAAGCGGTAAATTATACCTTCTTATAAACTTCAGTGTGACAGTAAACTCAAATAAAATGAGAAATAAACTTCCTTTTTTGGTTGCTGAATGTAATTGTTTAAAATTCGAAATGCAGCCGAAGCAATTCTACTTGGTTTCCAACATTACTTAGTCATGCTGGGAACAACAGTGCTAATTCCCACCTCTCTAGTTCCCCAAATGGGAGGAGGAAATGTAAGCTTACAATTGTCATGGATATTTAAAGTTTTTTTCTTGTTTCTTGATGAATATTACATGTGGATCTCAATTCTACTACTACAAAATTTCATTTCAGGCGGAGAAAGCAAAGATGATCCAAACACTGCTGTTTGTTGCTGGTTTGAACACGTTACTGCAAACATTTTTTGGTACTCGTTTACCTGCAGTAATTGGAGCGTCTTATTCCTATGTGCCAACAACAATTTCAATTATTTTGGCGGGTCGATACAGCGACATTGTGAATCCCCAGGAGGTAACATTTGTTGATTGATACCATATGCTTAAAATTTTACTCTCATGTCCTCATTTAACTTGAGCTGACTTTGACTTATCCAATCCATAACGTGTATCAGAAATTCGAGAGAATTATGCGTGGAATTCAGGGTGCCCTCATTGTTGCCTCAACTCTTCAGATTGTAGTTGGCTTCAGCGGCCTTTGGCGAAATGTTGCAAGGTTTGTCGTTAGCTTGTTGTACTTCGATCAAGCTTTTCAGGTGTTGCAAATCCTCAAGTAGTTAGTTTCAGTGGATTTTTGACTGAGAGTTTTTAATCCATTGAAGAATTGGTTTTGAAAATATTATACAATCTTAACTCTCTTCGACCCTTCTAATCCAAATGCATGCTCTTTTGTACTTGTCCAGGTTCTTGAGTCCACTCTCTACTGTTCCTTTGGTAGCCTTGTCCGGATTTGGGTTATATGAATTGGGTTTTCCAGTGGTAAGTATTTTGTGACAGTTCGATAGACTGCTGAAATGTATAATATTTTATTCCTCTCTTTAAAGTCTCTTTCTTCTTACATCAAGCTCTTGTTTGTTTTGTAGCTATCAAAATGTGTAGAGATTGGGCTTCCACAGCTCATCCTGCTAGTGGTATTCTCACAGGTATCGTCAAATCTTTCAAGAACCAGTTATGACTGAAGGATCTTAGAGCAAATTCATTTTTGATCTCATTCAAGATAAAATTTGGATCTTATTATACGTATGATCTAAATTGTTTTGCAGTATATACCTCACATGATAAAGGGTGATAGACACGTATTCGACCGTTTTGCTGTCATATTTTCAGTTGTGATTGTTTGGATATATGCTCACCTACTCACTGTGGGTGGTGCATATAAGAATGTGGGTCTAAAGACTCAACTAAGCTGTCGTACTGATCGCGCAGGAATTATCGGCGGTTCTCCATGGTAAGTCTAAAAACCAACCCTTGTATTTTATGTCACTTTCTATTTTTCATTTGAAAGTTCGTTACAGTGGGTTGGGATGCATATTAAATGTCGGTGTTTGATCGCTCAAGATTCTTGAACTGCTTATAGGATTAGTTACAGTACAGTGGTTGGGATGCATATTAAATGTCGGTGTTGCATGAATACATCGCTCAACTGATTCTTGAACTGCTTATAGGATTAGTATCCCATATCCCTTTCAATGGGGAGCGCCTACATTTGATGCTGGAGAAGCTTTTGCAATGATGGCTGCTTCATTTGTTGCCCTCGTTGAGGTTTTGTCCATTATTTGTGAGAGCATATGAGCAGTTATTTGTTGTTAAGTTTGGCATCATTGCTTACATTTGGATTAATGTTTTTGGGACGTTACAGTCCACTGGTGCCTTCTTTGCGGTGTCTAGATATGCAAGTGCAACTCCACTCCCACCGTCTGTTCTTAGCCGTGGTGTCGGTTGGCAGGTATTTAAAGTTACTGCATATAAGAGAAATGAGCAAAATTATCATATATTATTCATGTCTTTGATAAAGTTGCTTATTGTTGTTCTTTTTCCTCATGATCTTAGGGAGTTGCCATTTTGTTTTCTGGTATATTTGGCACAGGAAACGGATCGTCAGTATCTATGTAAGATCTCTGCAAAAACTAAAACTAAGAGATTTGTTTCATCAATCCTTCTGTCTTTCTTTTCCAACATGATAAAGTCATCTCATAATTTCTCCATACAGTGAAAATGCCGGGCTGTTAGCATTAACACGTGTCGGTAGCCGGAGAGTGGTCCAAATTTCTGCTAGTTTTATGATATTCTTTTCTATACTGGGTAAGAGAAGTTCATGTTCCATTCATCACTATCTTCATGTCAGTTCTATTAATATGTATTAACAGTATGGATACCGATGAACATCAGGAAAATTTGGAGCCATCTTCGCTTCAATTCCTGCGCCGATAATTGCAGCTCTATACTGCTTTTTCTTTGCCTATGTTGGTATGTTTCTTGAAGTTGAGAATTCTCTACCGTATGTTTGTATTCACATCAGAATGTTTAACTTGATCTGGTTTAAATAAATGTTGCAAGAGCAGGTTCAGCAGGTCTCAGCTTCCTTCAGTTTTGCAATCTCAACAGTTTTAGGATCAAGTTCATATTAGGCTTCTCTATCTTCATGGGGCTATCAATTCCTCAGTACTTCAACGAGTACACCGCTGTTAACGGCTACGGTCCGGTCCACACAAGAGCAAGATGGGTATGATTCAGTTGTACCACTTTTATATCAACATCAAAACCATTTTGGTAATCAATCATTTAGTTTTAAGAAAAAAAGGTTTCACAGTCAGTTTTAAACTCCTTGTTTCAGTTCAATGACATGATCAACGTGCCTTTCGCATCCGAGGCATTTGTTGCTGGATTTTTATCTCTGTTCCTCGACGTCACGCTACACAGCAAGGACAATGCAACGAAAAAGGACAGAGGAATGCACTGGTGGGATAGATTCCGGTCGTTCAAAACTGATACAAGAAGCGAAGAATTCTATTCTCTTCCTTTCAACCTCAACAAGTTTTTCCCATCTGTTTGACTTCACTCCAGATTAAATGGTTTTGCAGTCATGACATCAAGTTGAAGGCTATGCCTATATTCACTGTGAGATTGACAACACCAGTCCCTTTTCACTCTAATTACAGCATGGACAGATTAGCAATGTGATAGTAGTATGCCTTGTAGTACCTGGTGTTTTATTCTTTTTTCTTTTCTAAGTATAATATATATGAAAGCCCATTGGTGTGAGTCTTGCCAATATTTTTTAACTAAATCCAATGTATGTTTGTTTTAGAAAATATTTTAGTTTTTTTGGGGTTATCCTCTAATTTGAATTTTGAAATTAAGTTAATTGTGTTATGTTTTACTGGATTATTTCTTCATATGAGAATCGAGCATGAAAAGTGAGAAATGAGAAAAACAATTAAAACAAAAAACTTACCTCTTTTTCCTTTTCGAGCATGTTTGAATTGATTGTTTAACCGTTTAAAAACACTTTTTTTAAACTTAAGAACACTATTTTAAATACTTAGAAAGTCAGTCTAAACGGGTCATTCTTCATTCCTAGTTGCTACAGTAAATCTAAATAAAAATCATAAAGAGTGTTTAGTTCATAAACTGAGTTTGAATAGGTTCAAGTTAACAAGGATAGATTTGCATTTGAATATACAAATTTACTTAGTATAAATCATTAATTTTGTAAAACTAGATTTCTAGTCTACATAACACTAATTTTTAATAAACCACAAACTTCCAAAATTCATTCTACTACCCAATCTACACATAAAATTATATAAATCTAACTTTACACACAAATTACAGAGTTGTAAGCTAAAGACCACCATAGTACATTCTTTAACTTTAGCAAACTCACATGGGCTATAGGATGGGCAAAGCCCACAAATATGGACTCATAAAGATTACAATGCCTTGCCTGAGCCATTTAAAATAATTCAAATGACTTTGAGACATGTATTATATAATATGAGATGAGTGATGCAAATTATTTACACTGAAAAGGAATCACTTTGGTTAAACTAATAAGCCTAAACTCAAAAAGGAATTCATTGAACCAAATCATTCTGGTACTGATGTCCATTGATATGACTAAAAATGTTAGAAGCATAACAGATACATCTTTATTTGACAGAAACAATCAACCATGGCTGCCATCAGCAAAAACACTTCAGTTACATTTTCAAAGTATCTCTCTTGTTCTTCACTCCCTTATTTATTATTATGGTACCACCCACAGCTTCCTTTTAACATTTAGGACTTAGATGACAAACAAAAAGACCGCTTCCAAACGATGTAGGGCCTGTTTGAAATGACGTTTTTTTAAAGTACTTAAAAAGTCATTCCAAACGGATTTGTAATTGCTTGGCTAGTTTTCTCCAACCAATATGAAAAATGAAGGAAAGGCAATGTCCAATTACTTTCAAGGGCCTGTATACAAAGTTATGAATGTGGACATCACAAAAACATTAACATGGACTTATTGACAGAGCCCTTTTCGAATGTGCAAAGAACTCAGACAGAATAGACTTGATAAAGAGACCGTTTCAAAGTTGAGTGATGCATAAAAATAGATTGGAGCTTTGGTAGTTTTTGAAGAGAATTATTTAAAATAATTTGCTTCCATTGTTGTTGGAATGTCTTGAATCTATTATTTAGCACTCCACAAACCAACACGGATCACATAGGATTGCTCCAAGCTAAACATGTTTAACTGTGGAGTTTTTATGATTGAGCCACCGAAAAGGAAGGTGCACCTTGTTGGTATAGGTAGTAACTTTCAATTCTTTTAAGTCTTTCTTAACTATACTTTCATGTCCTTAGGATCCCTCTCATTCGGATGTGATATCGGTTCATTCATGTCCCCCTCCTGAACTCGGGTCATTACAAAACTCCTCTCCGCCTCTGTCCGTGAACGTAACTAACACATTGTTCAGGGGGAGTTGGTCCACCAATTTTATAAGTTGGTGTTAAATAACCCAACTTCAATAGCTATTGAAGTTTGCACATTTATCGAAGAACTCCTTCTTACAACTCTGCACGCCAAACACAAACTTTCTAACTTTTTTACAACTCTGCACGCCAAACACAAACTTCCTAACTTTCTTACAACTCTGCGCGCCAAACACAAACTTCCTAACTCTAACCTACTAGCTCTAGACTTCGTAACTCAACTCAGTGAACCACGTAAATCTCTATATTGATTCTCTACCGTTTGGTGGATTTCATAAGAATTGTGTCAGTCAGTAAACCGGTGGGTTAGGAGGTAATTTAGAAGGAAGCTAGCAGGAAGCAGAGGCACAAAAGTGGGTCCATTTTGAAGTTTTTGGATGTATTGAAACCTCTGCATCCCAAGGCCTTGTGGGAGTGGCAGAGCATTGTCTTAGGGAGTTGGGTCCCATAATGGAGCTTGTTTTCTACTGCAAAGTAGTACTAAAAAAAGAGCTAAAAAACAAAGAGATTACCACTAAATTAACCTCTAATCTGAAACCAAAAAGTGTGAATTAAAGACACGTGATTAGCCTAACATGTTCCTTCCTAATGTCCCCAAAACCAGAGGCAAAAGCTTATGTGATGTGATCAAATCCATAGCTTAGTTGGGTGACAAGGTGACCATTTCTAATTGTAATGTCACTCTCTCTTTGCTCAAAAAATCGTGGCTAGTGATGTTCTTTGCCCAACCCCTTAATAATTCACCTCTCATTTCCATTCCTTTTTTCTTTCATTTCCTTCTGCTATAAAACTAATGTTAAAAATTACCATCACTTTTCTGAAACAAAAGTGCCCAAAAAGCTAAAAAACTTGCCTTCTTTTATGAGATGCATGAACTTTGGTGAGTTAACATCAACTTAATTTTGTCTTGTAAAGACAAGATCAATGAAAAGCAAATGACCAATTATGCTTCAGAAAAGGGTATCAAAAGAAATCAAAGTTTTAAAACTATATGTGTGTGTGTAAAAGTGCTTACTTTCAAATTTTCAATCAATTATGATATGAAAAGCTCTTGTGTATTTTGAAACAATCTTTTATATTCTCTTTTCCTGTTTAAGGGTTTTTCTTCAATGGATAAGATCAATGTATATGTGTAATGAGGCTGTGAATTGGATTATTATCAACTCATTGAATTCCATGGAATTTTCTGATATGTTATGGTCAAAAGTGTTAGTGTTACGTGAGAATAATATTAGTGGATAAATGTTCTTACATGATTAATTGGAACTAGTAATTGAAGTTGACAATCTCAAAGGGCATATTAATCTCAAGGATGCTCCTATAGTCCCCAATTGCCTAAGTTTTAATGATAAAAGAAGAAAGAGATCATTGATATGGAAACATCGTCCTATTCCAAATCCTTCATTTTTTCAAAAAAAAAAAAAAAAAAAAAAAAAAAAACCAATATTTTTATTGAAAAAAAATGAAAGAATGCTGGAGAATAGAAATAAAAATTCCCACAAAAGAAGTATCTTAGAGGCTATTTGGGAGGCTGGATTGTAATCAAGACTACTGGAAATCAGAGAAGTGTTGAAATGTGTTAGGTATCAAGGGCAAACGGAAGTGGGATCGTGAAACGTGAAAACGATGGGAAATAAAGTTTGTTTAAAGACTGTAAGAACGAAATTAGTTTAATATTACAAATTGGGCCCAAAACGCTCAATCCAAACATGGATTTTGGATTACATTACAATCCAAACTCATTCCATTACAAGCCCCCAAACAACCCTTTAAAGAAAGGAGAATCCAATCAAACAAAATAAAACCTAGCGAATAATTACAAAATGAATTCGTCGCTATACCTAAAGAGAGATTAGATCTCACAAGGGATCAAAACATCAAAAGAATCCCTTTCGGTCCATCTAAAAAATCTATTGTTTCTCTTCTCTTAAATACCTTCAATAGGGCGCACGTCCCAACTTTTTATTTAAAAAAAAAAAAAAAAAAAACTCTCACGTTTGTATGCACTCTTGACTAAGAGTTCAAATGTCCGAATCTTCCCACTTCAAAATTGATGTAAAAAAAAACGATACACACTTTAAATTAAATAATAAATACAAACTTAAAAGTGAGGAGCTATATTAACCACCACTCTTAAAATTTAGCAACAATTTCATAAATTAACAAGATAATATTACCAAGGATTTTGAATTTCTGACGAATGAATTTTTTTTTTAAAAAAAAGTTTCTAATAACTATAATACCATATTAAATCATAGTAGCTAGAGCCAAAAGGTCTAGGAAAGAAGGTAAGGGTAAATCTAATAATTTGAATTTAATTATTCTATAAATGATATAAGGAAATAGTTATTTTGTATTTAGCACAAAAAATAGAGAGTCCACTAACCTTCAAATTTATTTTAATTTTGGTGGGTAAGGGCATGATTACAACAAATGGCACTTTCTCGAGCATATAACTCAAGGTTTGACGCAATCATTTATTAATAAAGATGGATATGGGAAATCATATATTACATTACATATTTGAAAATAAATGTGTTTATGTTTATTTTTTAAAATGAAAGAAAAAAGAAAGAAATATGAAATTGATTAAAGAGTTAGGGAGTGCCTTAAAAATTCCGTGTTGCCATAAGGTCACTAAAATAAAGGATTCTCTTTTTAAGGTTATGGTCTTTTCTTAGCAGCTGGAGGCCAAAAAAGATGCTGCATTATCTAAACCCACCCATTATACATATATTTATTTTTTTATTTTTATTTTTATTTATCTTTATATTTATATTCCTCCATTATTTAAGTAAGAGAATAAATATAGTGATTATGATTCTCAAGTAAATTCTCTCTTTCGATATTAATTAATAAAGGGAAAAAAAAATTGGTTGCTACTTGAGTTTGGATTAATAAGTGTGTTTCATCTTTAATATTTTAAATTAAATTTTAATCACTGAATTTTTAAACCTATTTTCGAAATCTTAAGACTAAAATGATTAATTTAAAATATTAGAGACCAAAAAGACCTATTCTTTAAAACTTAAGGAACAAAAAAGTATTTTTTTTTCCTTAATAATATTACCCTTCAATATATAAAAATACATCCTTAAGTTTTGAGGTTGATTTCAATTTAGTCCTTAGGTTTCATAATGTTACAATTTTACTTTCGAGATTTGAATTTTGTTTCAATTTGATTCCTAAGTTTCAAAAATTTATGTTGTTAACCTCGATTTTGAATTACAGTGTTTGACGTTAAAGTAATTATGAAGTAAAAATTTAAAATTAATTTTGATGAAAAAAATAGTGAAACTTAATTTATTATAATTTTTTTAAATTAATTAATAGACATTAACATTAAAAATTGAAAGGAGTATTTGGTGAAACATTGATGTTAAAAGAGTAAATATTAAAATCTAGGTACCAAATTGAAACGAAACTTAAACTTCAAGAGTAAAATTGTAACATTTTGAAATTCATGAACTCAATTAAACTCAAACTCAAAATTAAGAACTCGAAAGGTAACATTTTGAATCCTATGTACCAAATAGAAACTAAATTCAAAACTTAGGGACAAAAAGGTATTTTCTCCATTACTTTATTTCCAACTCTCTCTATGTGTGTCTCGTGCGTTTTGATGTATTTGGGGATATAGAGAAAGCAACTTTATAGTATTAAATTTAATAATAATAATAATAATAATAATAATAATAATAATAATAATAATAATAATAATAATAATAATATGGTGTTTGAGAAGGTTTGATAATAAAGCAAAAGAAGAGAAGAACCCCACAAAAGGGAATTGGGCCCTCAAAGACACGGATTTGTTTGGTGGGTAATGCCTTTAATTTGCCATTAGAATGTCTAAAAAACCTTAGAAAAAGACACAAATATCACCAAATTCTGCCCACACCCTGAGCCTACAACTTACCTTTATATATATATATATCAACATTATTATTATTATTATTATGATTGTTGGGTTACAATTCAAATTAAAGCCCTTAGGTTCTCTGAATAATTAAAACTTTTAGTAGTACCATGGGATCAATAATTATGCATTAAATTATTATATTGTAAATGCAGTTGAGTGAGAATGAAATATATATATTATATATATATGAGTCAACATTGGGACAAGAAATGGTCTATTCTTTATTTAATATGAGGAAAGAAGGGATTTCCAACATATCACATGCCTTCACATTAATCAGACAGATGTTTAACTTGGCCCAAAATCCTTTTTTTTTTTTTTTTTTTTTTTTTTTTTAGACTCTTATAAGATATTAAAGACAAACCCAGATTTTACAAGAGTCAAAGATTTGCTTCTCTCACTTTTATTTATAATTTATCAAGTTTTTATTGACTTCTTTTGCTCAATATTCGAGACAAAAATCATCTCTTCAATTATGAATTACCTATCTTTGGTAGCTTTGATTTTTTTTTTTTTTTTTTTTTACCAAGTCTACTTGATTGATTTGTACTTTAATTCTTAAAAGAAAAATGAGGTCTTTTGAATGTGTTGTGATCTAGGGCTTTGGTAGTACAAAAGAGAGTCAGATTTCACTTTTTTCAGTAAATATATATATATTATATGATAAGGTAACTTTATTGGAGGTTATAGACATGTCAATCACCCCAAAAATATGAATTTCAAGAGGTATTTTATGAAATAATTTTCAAGTAGTTTTAATTATTTCTAAGAAATTTAAGGTGGGTTTCGTTTAACTTAGACTTACAAGTGTTTAATTTTGAAAATGTGTCATTTTAGAAAAAATTAAAATATTTGAAAACCACTTAAAATAACTTTTGAAAAATTCTTAAAGTGTAATTCAAACTATCTTTTTTTTTTTTATTTTTATCAAAATAGTTTAAATAACAATTTTTATTTATTTATAAAAATAACATTTTTTCTCGGATCAATCCAAACATCTTCTTAGACTCTAAACCTAGCTATATTATAGTCTATATTTAAATTGAGAAGCTAAATGTGGACATGCTCAAACACCTCAATTGTTTTTTTAAAGATCATTTGAGTTTTACATCCTTCCTCTAGTTGAATTCTAGGGGGAAAAAAAAATATAGGAACTAAATATTAAAATATTAAAATAATCAAATAACAACATTCTAGCATAGCATAGTAGAAAACATCTCTTATTTTTTTTTTTTTAGCAAAAATTAAAATGTTGATGTTAGTGAATTTTTATGTAAATAAAAAAAATTATAAAAATTAATAGTCAGTTGTTTTTACTCCCAAACTAAGTTATATTTATTGTTATTAGTGTAAATCTTCAAACTAGAATTAATAAATGATATTCTTTTATATTTTTTTTAATACATATCAAAGATATCAAGTAATATTTAATATTGATATTGAATCTTTTGATTTACGAATAAATCAATAAATAGGCCGATAATTTAATCAGAATGTTAAATTTTAACCACTCACAAATATAAAAAGGACAAAGTATTATTATTTAGTATTTTAAAACACTTCATTATTGGAACAAAACAGTTGCACTACTTGATCAGCCATTTTTCTGAAGATGAGATAATTAAAAAAAAAGAAATATCTTTCCCAATAGTTAGATTCTTAATGTAGATAGGGCAACACCTACCAATTATTTTACGCGTGTATCTTTCTAATTTGTATTGGAATTCTTTTTCATTTTCTTTATTAATCATCCTAATTTAATGACCTTTTCTTTTTCCCCACATTTAAAATTTAAACAATGTCATTATTTAAAAGACAAGCTTATGGGTTTGAGGGTGATTAAGTTTTTTCTCAACATTTAAGTACGAATTAAATTTTGGAGAAAAAAAACTCAATTTATACCTCTGAATTTTAAGAAATATATCACATAAAATACCAAACTTATAATCGTATTAATTAAAATGCTAAACTTCTTCTTTTTTTTTTTTTTTTTTAGTGAATCCACATACACCTCCCTTTAGATAATATTTAAAAAAAAAATAATCATAAAAGTGTTTACGCATATGGACTTCTTTAAACATATGAATTGACTTGATATTAGAGAAAAATGATGAAATTAAATTAGCAATGACCTTATTTATTTATTTATTTATTAATGAGTAGTTTTTCATTCTCTCGTCTTTATCTACTTATTTATTAAAAATTACTACAAGCTAATTTTTTTTTTCTTTTGTGTGGTAGAAGTTTAGTAATTGAATCACTTCCTTCGAAATGTTTAGTGGTTTTATTTGAAGTGATTTTGAGCTAATTTTAAATGAAACTAGTTAAAAGTTACTCATTAAATTGTTTCAAGAGTATAAACTAACTTTTCCATAAGAATTATAATTGTGCCATTTATTCTTAAACTTATTAATAAAATATTATTATTTTTGTATTCGAACCTTTGTAAATTGTCAACTCATTTTTCAAATTTTAAATAAAAAAGAAAAGAAAAAATGGTTTAATTAGCAATGGGTTTAGCAAAATTGTTTACTAAAAATGTAATAAATGTTAGTGATTAGCTTAAAAAACAAATAGAAAAGAGAGTTATAGTGATCTGTTCCACATCCCTTTCCACAATAAATACCATAAAGAAACGGAAAGCTTCATGCATTCAAAACAAAAGATTTGCATTAATTGTTGATAAAAACGACACCCACTTCTTCTTCTTCTTTTTTTTTTTTTTTTCCCTTTCTCGTTGTCAAGAAAACCAATCTGCTTTATTTCTTCCAAACAATTAATGTGCTTATTATGTTTTGTAATTAAAAAATAATCCCAAGTGGGTTTGCTTTATTAATAAACTAATCCTTAGTTTTCTAGAGAATCAGCAAATCACAAACAGAGTTAAAATTTTGAATTCCATGGTTGTCGAATCTGCCATATACAAAACTTTTTTTTTTTGTTCTTCACTGTTTCAACAGCATTTTTCTCGTCATCCAAACAGAAAAATTTCTCAAATTGTTATAAACAGTATAAATAAAATTTTCCAGAATTAGGCAGGCGGATAAGATGGTGCTGTGTCCTTGTCTATGTTTTTTTAAAAATTTTTGAGAATCTTATGAAGCCGCACGCTTTGCCGTCTTCAATAGTGTTTAATCTTTATTTAAGAAAGTCTAATTTTTTAATGAGCCCAAAAACATTGACCTCCGTCGACACCGCTGAGCACGTCCGTCCAAAGATAACGATTTCTGGCATCTCTCCACGTGGAACTTCCATTCAGCCGGTTGCGGGTTTGCCGACTTGTCGTTTAATTAGAAATAATAAACCCATAAACCCAAAGTTTTAATTTTTATCATTTAATCCAACATATTAAAAAGTGAAAAAAAAAGGGGAAAACTTGAATACTATAATCTCCGTACGTTACATTGTCAATTTTCGATATAAATTTGACCCACGTTGCATTAAGTTAGTTGGGAAGTGTGAGATATATGAATGGACGGCCTGCACTTCTAACTAAGTAGACCCATTTGGCAAAACAAGGAAGCTGTATAGAAAGAGACTCCTTTCCCTTCATTCTTCTTCTCTTATCTAATCATCTTCATCTTCTTCCTCATCTTCTTTCAATCTACCAACACATAATTCAGATGGGGAATTGCCAAGCGGTTGATGCGGCGGCTCTGGTTATACAGCACCCAAGTGGCCGGATTGAGAGGCTGTATTGGCCGGTGGTGGCCAGTGAGGTTATGAGGACTAATCCGGGTCATTATGTTTCTCTTATAATTCCCTTGCCTCAATCTGAGGAAGACAATCGGGAGCCGAAAACGGTGCGTTTTACTCGTGTCAAGCTTCTCCGGCCAAATGATACTCTTGCTCTTGGCCATGCCTATCGGCTTGTTACAACTCAGGGTATGCTGCCTCTTTTCCATTTTTGCTTTTTTTTTTTTTTAAGGTTTTTACACTTCCTTCTGTTTAATAAGTTCAGCCCTTTTGACATTTTGTTTGGAATTTGCAGAGGTTATGAAGGTGTTGCGGGCTAAAAAGTATGCAAAATCTAAGAAGCCACTGCCGGAATCGGAGGAGAAGCTACAGACGGCGTCAGAGAAGCGATCTGCCGGCGGTGAAGTAGTAGAAGATACTGAAAAGAACCAGCAGGTAACCACCCAATTTGTTTCCTTTTTGAATGAGAATTGATCACTGCAACAGAAAGTGAAAAAGTCAAATAAATATGATTGTGATTGGGGGGTTCATTTCCAACTTGAATAGATTTTTCGAGATGAAATCATACCAATAATCTCTCTGAAAAAAACATTGCAGGCAGTCAAACATGAAAGACATCGAATCAGAACACCAGTAGCAAACGCCACTGCGGCGAGGTCAAAGACTTGGAGACCATCATTGCAGAGCATCTCTGAAGCTGCCAGCTGATTTATGTTTCGTACTTTTTTTTATCATAACAAGCAAGAGTGGTTCATACGACAGCATAGAGGAGTCTGATTTAAGATGCTCGTTCATGGCAGATAATCATCTCAATTTATGGGAAGTTAGAAGATTCAGAGAGAGCTTGAAAATGGGTATCCAAGTTACCAATTCAGTGTAAAACCACAGCCCCAGAATGATTCATGTATTGCAATTGCAACATATAAGCCATTTGTATAGCAACAAAGATATCAATGAAATTGACACTGTGTTGGAGTATCTTTGTGATGATACACACATTTTTTCCTCCATCATCTTCAACTCAAGAGCAAAGATAACAGAATCTAGATACAAATACAAGGATCTTCACAAATATAACAACAAAAAGCAAATCATTTGAGCCCTCCTTTTGAGTTCCAAACTTTCCAATCGTGATCTAGATGGTTTTGAGCCCATAGGAGCGAAGTTCTAGCGGCCAAAGGCGCTCCAGGTAATTTCCTCTCGTTAAGAGCAATAAACATATTAGTGAAAGGCTCCACTAATAATGTCCCAGGACCTCCGTACTCCACATGCAAATATTCACCAAATATCTGCTCAAAACGTGCAAGTACATTCATGTTAAGCTCACTTAAATCCGGACAACTGAATTCAAATTGGAATATTCATTCAGTTTTGATTTGAAAAATCAAAGTGCAAGAAGCATATCAATAATGGCAGCACTGGTCAAACATTCAGAAAAATTCTGCGCAATTAATGGAAGCTGTCTTGGAAATAGTGATCGTCCTGTAGCTCTATAGGCAGGTCCGATGTTTCCTCAGGCCTCAATTATTGAACTGGGGAAATAAATCTCACGCCATGGAAACATTTGAAGGAAAAAGCACAACTAAAATAAAACTAACTCTTTAAGCAAACAATCGCCTCGTTCGATTTAGCCACCCAGATATATTCTTCAACCCAATACAAAGGAATTCAAAATTCTAATTACCAAATAAAAAAATTTCAATCTTTTCAATCTAACAGTCTTGCAAATCAATAAAATGATTACCTTCGAGCAAACATCCACAACCGAATCGAGGTCGTTCCCAAATGTCTCGCGATCCTTCGCTAGTTTCTTCAATAACTGCACCTTAAATTTCTTGGTTTCCTGCCAAAAGCAACCAAATGCATTAACGCAAAACCAGAATCAATTTGAGTTGACAAAGGAGCTTCGTCGGAAAAATTTACAGCTTCTGCAAATTCCGGTATCGGTTCTGGGTAAACATAGCTGGCGGGGATCAGAGTGGCTCTGTAAATGAAGGACGAAGTTAAGGTAGAATTAACGAAGGGCTTAACGAAAGGCTGGAAAGAGGAAAATGTTGGGTAGTGAAAACCGTTGAAGCTTGTGATCTTGGCGGGAGAAACTGCAATGGATGAGACCAGAGCGCAACCGTAGAGCGCCATTGGATGGGGTTATCCCGCTCCTAAGTTAAGCCCTAATTTCGTGTAGCGTTGATTTGTAAAGCCCATGGAGAGTCCGTTGCTCGTTCTTGGGCCAAAGCCCACCTACGTTTGGGCCTTCTACCCTGTAAATGTAGAAGGACTGGCCCAAGCCAAAACGCTCATCAAATTACCCAGGTGCAGATGGGCCAAATTCAGCCCAGTTGTCTAAATTTAGTGTGTCCAGCTCACTTCAGAATTTTCAAATAATTAATAAACAGCATAATTTAATTAAAGTAGAATTTTTTAAAAGAAAAAAGAGGAAATGTTAAAATTTAGGGAAAACAAGAGAAGTAGATGATGATGATGATGAAAGTAAGGAAGATAAATAAATAATAATGATTAAAAAGAAGACTCTTTATTTGTCCACTCTAGGCCTTGGAGAATGGAGAGTCAGGTCCATACACATGCTGACATTGGAGCATTTTATATATCACAAATAAAGCAAAAAAAAAAAAAAAAAAAAAAAAAAACAATAAAAAAAAAAGTAGAAAGAAAAAAGAACAACTAAATGATACCCACAGACGCTCCCTCGAAAAAATTAATTCCCACTATGTTCTCTTCCTTTTCTTTTGATTTTCCCCCCCTTTTGGTGTCACCTTCATTGGCATCCAAAGTATGTAAATCTACATTATTATGATAAATCTTTGTTGTTGTTTCAAAGTATCATCTAATTTTTTGAAAATTGTGCTAATTTTTCTTTTTACATTTTCTCTATAATATTTTCATATTTCATAATAAAATATTTGAATTATTAACTTAAGTTCCAAAAATAAAAGTGAATCATTTTTTTTGTTTGAATTTAAAACACATTTATATATATATATATATATATATATATATATATATATATATATATATATATATATATATATATATATATATAAAAAGTAAGAAAACAAGAAAATTATCCGAAAACTTGCTTTAATTTTGAATATGTTTGTAAAAAGTATATAACAAAACAAAGAATCCTACTAATGAAAGTAGTATTAAGCTTAGTTTTTTTTAAAAAAATGTTGTGTTTGATAACTATTTGGTTTTGTAATTTCAATTTTTAAAAATTAAGCCTACAAACACCTCTTCCACTTATAAATTCTTGTTTAGTTATATACTTTCTATCAATGTTTCAAAAACTAAAAAAAATAGTTATGGGAATTTAGAATTTACCTAAAATTTCAACTCTTTTTACTCCAAAAAAAAAAAAAAAAAAAAAAAATCTACGGTAAGAAATAGGTTTAATTCTCAAAATAAAAAATCAAATAATTATCCAAGGGGGCCAAAATGATTATCACATAGACCTAGTTTTTGGATGTCAACATCTAAAATTTAATTACATCTTAGTCCAAAAATAAAGTGAATATATATTTTTTTTTCAGAAATGTATAAATAATTGATGAAAAAATGAGAGATATTATAAAAAGGAAGAAGAAAAGTAAATAATGTGACATTCTCTTTTTGTAAGTGAACATGAAACAATCTTTTTTCCAGAGTTGCTTTTGCTTTTGTTTTTTTCTTCTTTTGCACAATAGTTTTTATGTTAATAGTGGGAGTGACCAAAGAGGTGTCCCATGGCCTTGAGACTACTGCTGTCTTGCATTCAGCACATTTAATAAATATTTACATTTTTCTTTTTTTCCCAAAAAATAATCTCATGACATATCTCAGGAATTTTCAAACTTCAGAATCATTTTAGCTTTTCAACCATTTTAGGGACCTATAACCTTTTTTGCTGAAAAAAACACAATTAAAGCTATTTTGCACAAGGACACTAAACATTAGGGGCATCCCACTCAAACCCACACAAAAAGGAGAGAATATACCCACACACATATAATGAGTAGTAATTTTAAGATAATAACCGAGTGTATATCAACATTTTTTAAAAAATTACAAATATAACAAAGTCTATAAGTGATAGACTTCTATCGCTAATAGACTCTTATAATCTATCAATGATAGACCACCTCGACCATAAAAGTCTATCACTGTTAGATTTTGCTATATTTGTAATTTTTTTAAAAATGTTGTTATATATACTAATACTTTAAATTTGATTGTTATATTTACAATTGTTCATTTATATATATATATATATATATATATATATATATATATATAAAAGAAAACAATAGCTTTTAGTGGATGAGAGGGCAAAAGAAATTTTTGGCTTTTTTATTTGAAATTTTCTATTTATATAAAAGAAAACTTAGGATTCCTCAACTTTAAAGTCTATTTTGTATTGAGAGAAAACACACATGCTATGCAAATCCAGTTGGCCTGCCTAAAGCCTTTGTTACCATTTAACAAAAAGGAGGGGGAAAAATATATATATAAAAAAGGGCTTTTGTTGGGACCTTACTTCAAAGGTCCCTTCCTGCATTTTCCTCCCTAATTACTGGATTAAGTCAACTAGTTATTTGCACTATGCAATTTTTCTTTTTTATTTTTGTAACTATTTTCAAATTAATAATTGTATTAATTTAATATTTAAATTTTTATGAGTAAATCAATTTAGATTATTTATTTGTGATTTGTAATTATTTTCACTTGATTCTATTTAAAATTATTTAAAATCGACTAAAAATGTAATTCTTCTCCAAAAAGCAAGAAGAATTATCACTCATTGTTTCTACATAAGTAGAGAAAAATATAGGAAGATGAGTAGATGAAAAATGGCTATTATATATCCTGCTTTGTAACTTTTTTTTTTTTTTTTTTTTTTTTTAAAAAAAATTTACGTTGATTCTTGCCTTTAAAGAAGCCTTATACTTAGTGTGATAGCTTTACATTAATAGTTTTAAAACGAAATTCTAATGAAGAGCCTAAATTGATTTACCTATAATAGTTTAAGATTTAAATTGATATAATTATTAGTTGTAGATTTTAATTGATACAACTTTGAAAGTTTAGTGATATTAATAGATATTTTTTCCCTTTTTTATCCTAATGTCAACCATGAAAATAGTTAATTAAATAATCCTAACATCCTTTAACAACCCATAGGTTCAAAAGTATTGCTATTTTAGAACCATTTTAGTTCCTCTCTGATGAAATTTTGAGAAAATTAAGATTATTTCTTTAGAAATTAGCTACATTAGCTTAGTTGAAGTTTTTTTTCTTCTTAAGTTTTATCGTCTTGATTACTTGCAATTGTATGGTTTCACATGTAATCAATGTCATTTTCGACAAATGATGAAACTTTTTCAATATACTACTTTTTCTAATTTCCAACTTTTTCTTAATCTTCAGCTTTATTTTCAATCCAAATCTTTCATTTACAAAGAAAATGAATTTGAAAAAAATCACAAAAAAGAATCTATTTTTATTTTTAACCACATCCAAACTTTTTTTTTATTAAACTTTCACATGATTTCACCTCAAAATTAAATTGTTGTGAGTTTTGTTTCTTTTACCATAAAATTTTTTCACTTTCACGTCAATTTCACATCAAAATATTCATAAACTTCATATTATTTTGTAATTATTTGTCCATTTTTTTTAAATTTGTGCACTCACATCAACATTTACACAAACATTTACAAGAAGTTCGTGGTTTCGTGTCTAAAAAAATATCATTTTTATGTCTTATTAACTCCTTATTATACAGATTTCACGACTAAACAACTTCACTTATGGCATCAAACCTCTCCAAATATTATATTCCCACTCATCCTATTTATTATTTGGATCTATTCTTTGAACCAAATCCTCCTACAACTACACTACTTAAAAACTTAAAACTGGATAACTCAATTCTTTATCTCAAGTTTATAATTGTTTGGAACACTTTTTGTATCCTAGTTGGATACACATGCGATGATTTGATTGGTTGTAATTTTCAAGAACTTTATACTTGTAGTTATATATATATAATGGGCCAATCATAGCTCCAGCTGCCACAAAAATGATCATATATATATATATATATTGATTTACCAAACTTTGATCAGATACTATATTACTACCTGGGATTAATGATCATTAGGTATGAATTATGATGGTGTGGGAAGCAATAAGAGCAATGATATAAAATCCAAAACTCAAAATATATATATATATATATTATAGGTTTCACTTTTCTTTAATCTTTACCCATCAAGTCTCCATCAAAACCCCCACGATTGGCGCTCTTAAAATAAGCTTCAAATTGGCTTGTCCTTTCCTCCTATTTCTCATGTGACTCATTCAAGCATTTTATCAAACACCTTGTAACCATCTCCCTTTATGCAGCAGCCCTTGCCTTATTGGAAATACTCGCTGGATTCTCCCCACTTGTACCAATCAAATCAACAAACCAAAATCTCATAATCAATATATATATTTCAATTTTGATTAGTGTAGAGGAGATTATTATTATTATTATTATTGTATGTACGTACCTTTACAAGAATTTGGGGTTGTAATATGATGATTATTTAGCTTTCTGATCATAAGGCCCACATTTAATTTAATGGCTGCCTTTTTGGTAGAGAAAGATGGTGGCGTGGCTCAGCCTCTAATAGGTGTAGGGGATACTCCAAATTCTAGTGGAACCCATCTTTCTAATTTTTCCCATTTAATTGATTTGTCAAGTCGTTCTCAAATTAATGGTAATTCAATACCAACCATCAGATGATATAAAAGATTTGTGTATGGGGATCCACAATATTTACTAAATTTATGAAAAAAATTTCTTTTTTAATTACTTAATGTGGACTGGATAGTGATGTGTTAATTTAGAATTATATATCAAGAAAAACAAAATTAAAAAAGTGTTGTATTGTATGTAATTTTCTTATCGTCTTGTGACTCTGTTTTTTTTTTTTTTTTTGAAAGATGTCATCCATATTGTAAGTAATTAGATAATTTATTATTTTATAAAGAGTTTTTTTTTTTTTTTTCAAAACAAAAGCAAATAATATAAAGTTTTTTTTTTAAAGTATAGTAAGAGACAAAAATATATTAATTATTCAACAGCTGTGATAAACTCAATCATTCTATGTTTTCAACCCATGTGTTAATTTTTAAATACACTCTTTTTTCTTGAACGTACAAAGGAAGGAAGCATGGTATGCTCCTCTTTTTTCTCTGCAAATAGTTAGGAGTTAGGACAACATATTATTTAATATGAAATGATGCGACAAAAGTCTTTGGAATTAATCAGAATATAAATCAAGACACCCAATAATCAATTATTTTGACAAAATTGGCCGAGTAGTTGTACAAATGGCTAAGTTTATACACAAATCAAACCCATCATACAAAATAAAAGGTACTCCAAAACCAAAAAGCCTAGTTTCTGTCTGTGTGTGTGTGTGTATATATATATATATATATATATAGTATTACACACGATTTTTCCATTTATTTAAGGATGATCAAATAAAGTATTCAAATTCGTAGCCAACATGATGGTCCTATAGAGGATGACTAATCAATGGAATATCTTGGAATCTAAAAGTACCATCCAGCAGAAATTTGTCCAGTAATAATTGTCACTATAGTTTTTTTTTC
Organism: Lagenaria siceraria; assembly: GCA_002890555.2. Lineage (NCBI taxonomy): Eukaryota > Viridiplantae > Streptophyta > Magnoliopsida > Cucurbitales > Cucurbitaceae > Lagenaria > Lagenaria siceraria. Next base: position 25,285,564 of record CM016484.1, read on the forward strand.
CTTGTCAAATTACAATTAAAATAAATAAAGAGTAATTACATTGGTGTTAGACTTTATCACTAATAGATTCTAAAAATTGGATCTAAATTTTGCATTGTTTGGGATGCTATATTTGCAATGGTTACTAAATTTAAAAAGATAAAGCATGGTCCAAGAAGAAAATTGGGTGGTGGATTTTAGGAAGGGATATATAAAGGGGCCATAGTTATGGAAAATAATACATGTTATGTCGGGTATCTAAGGCTAAATGACAATTTTCTTTCGTGTTTTTTGGCCTCCCCCACTCTGTTTTTTTTGTACTACTACAACTTCCTCTTTAATTAAGATGAAAACAGCCACGGCGGAGGTCACCGGAGGTGAGCTGATCGGAGGGGCCAGCCAGCTGGTTGAGGGAGAGCCCATTCATATACAATACATTTAACACTATGATACTGAGAAGAAAAGCCAATTCACAAAGCTACAAAGTATTGATTGTCAATCACATGTGAATGGACAGAGTCACAGAGAGAGAGACAGAGAGAAAACTGAGTGAAAATTAATCACATTGATTGAAAAACCAATACAACAAGCATTCAAAGGCCCCAAAGACCTTTCTGTATACTTGGGATTTTTTCCCTTTCATCTAACTCAGGCTGTAAAAATAAACTCACACAAACTCAAAAGAAAAGAAAAAAAAAAAGAGGCACTTCCTCCACTCATACAGTACACAAACACAAGCAAGAGTATACCCACGCACCAAAAAACGTGTGCATACACAGCCACTCAAAGTTGTAAAATTGGAGCCATCTGTTTCAATTTATTTACTGCCCATCCATTGGGGAGCAAAATATAGTTGTTGGAGATGAGAAACTTTTGATCAATATCAAAATGAATGCTTTGTTTAAACTCCTCTGACTTCAAACTTGGAACTTGAAACCATATGCCACCGCCCACTTGATGATTTTTTTCATAAGGTCCCACTCCCACTGCTCAATGCAGAATTTTAAATCCAAGTTTCCCTTCAAACTTTTCTCTTTCACACTCCATATGGACTCCACTTATTCAACGCTCTGCCATTTCCCTCTAAATCAAACAAACCCCTCTTTCCCTTTAGTTTCCCTTCCCATTGGGAATCTGCAAAAGCCATTAAATGAATGGCAATTGCCCACCAACAACATCCATAAATAAATAAAATTATTGAAATCTCTCAGCTCACCCGAACTCTCAGATTTCATTACACTATATACTATAATTAACACGCACCATTCTAGTTAAATGTTAACTTAACATCTAAACCCTCCCAAAAAATATCGAGGATTCTACTCTTTTTTTTTTTTTTCATTTAGACAAAGTTTTGAGCCAACTCTCATTCTTCGGTGTTACCTTTATCATCATCTACCCAGAGATGGGTCTGGTTTAATTTTCTCCTTTTGTTTGGTGATGACGAAGAAGAGGAAGAGGAAGAGGAAGAGGAAGAGTAGGAGGAGGATAAGTCGCTGGATCTCATTCTAGTGCGGACTGTCACTCTAAACTGAGGTAAGATTTTGGGGGACTTTCTCCGGCAATTATCAAGCAAAATCTCTTGCATTAACCGGTAGCAGCCGATGATATTTTCCTGCAAATATAAACATTCTTTCGAAATTGGCATCCTGTGGATATATTATTATTTTTCATTATAAACACACACATCCCCGACGTAATCACAATCTGGTGCTTACTTTCCTTAGACCACCGCACCATGATTCAGCATGTTCTGGATTGACAACAGACAAATTTGGGACTTCATTTGCTGCACAAAGCAAGGCGGCCGCCGCAATACACGATGGCCAGTACTCCAGAAATATTACCTCTGTGGACCATATAATAATAATAATAATACATAACTTTGATTTTCATTTTCAATTCCTATATTCATCATCTATATATGTCTATAAAACAGAGCCCAGTTGAGTATTTCTTATTTACCTCGGATATGCGACAGTATAATTTCTGTTGCTCTTGAGATAAGAAACCCAATGAAATCTCCAGATGGGTCGAGCTTGCAAGCAAAGAATGCTATGAAATTGAACGGTGTTACTGAACGCAGCCGCCAATCCAATACCCTCAGCACTAATAATTCCATCCTGCATATTGTTCTGGGTTCAAATATATATTTAGCCCCTTCAACCTGAAAATGAAAAATAATCCATTATAATATACCAAAAAATAGGAGAGAAAATTTATGGGCAATTCAAATCAACCTGAAGATCCAGTAATGCAGGAACAAGAGGTTCCTCCATTTTAGCAGCGAGCGAGAGACAAGCAACAGAGAGGAGTTGCAATGGCCACCCATTTGTTGGCTGAAGAACATTAGGAAAAAGAAAAATTAAACCAAACTAACCATTAGGCGCTAATCATTTTTCCATATGCCAATAATAAATCGTCATGGTTATTAAGCTAACAATAAATGCCACCGGTATTTTAGGTGAGAGTTTATTGGTGATTTTGTCATATCAAATTAGTTCATCCTATCCGTTCCTTTGCCGGCACTGTGCACACACATTGCATGTGCCGCAACAGGAGAAACAAAAGTTTGTGAAAGGCATAATGAATATAAAATCGTACTTTCCAGACTTTAGCAATCCCATAACAAAGTGAAGTGCACCATGAATATTTACTCATAATTTACTACTTATTATTTGATTAACAATTTCCCTAATTCCCAAAAAGTTAAAACCTCTTAAAAAAATATCTTTAAACTTTCCTACCGTTCTTTCACTCCGATCTGTTATGTGATAAAATCTTTTTAAAATAAATGTATCTTAAAATGCATTAAAGTATTGTTTAAACTTAGATGTATATCATAACATATAAAAAATGATAAGTAAAATGCACTTATTTTTATTTATCTTATTCTCATTCGACACCATCAAAAGAATTGAAATATTTAAAAAAAGATTAAAGTGAATTTGTCATGTGACAGTAATTTGATATGATCTGAAAAAATAAGTTACTTAAAGTTAATTAGTGAGACTAATAAAATATCTTGAAATACGAGAAGTTGTATATTTTTGTCACGTGAATGACTGGTTAAATATTTTATTTATGAGATAGTTACATATTTTATATTTGAAAATAAATTAATGCAGTCTTAATCTGAATACAGGAAATATATTAAATACTACGTTATATATACTCAGTATTGCTAATGCTATAGTCTAGTCTAGTCATTTTCATGGTTTGAAAAAGTCAAATATAATTACTCCCATTAAATGTAACAAAAAAAGCAATGATCACTCGAATCGCTCGACGATCATCTTGAATCTTCAAAATAATTCACGCAAATGATATTTATTTTCTCTAAAGAACTTACCGGCAAACGGCGTGAACAAAGGAAGCGATCCAAGTAGTTGACGGAGAGATACGCTGTTAACGGCTGAAAACCGTAATACGCTTGAACCTGCAAAAAGATATATATCGCATAAATAACCGCCGTGTGCGACGGAGACGGATATAAATAATCATAATATATTAAACGGATTCGCCAACGGCCACTGATACGAACTCCGATTCGATCGACTCGGATCTGACTCAGTACCAGTAATCGCCGACGGATTCTGGTGGGATAATACAATACCGCAATATTCGTCACGTGAAGAGTGGCATTTTGGTAATTAATGAAAAAGTTCTGACCGATTGTGAAGCAAATCGGAGAAGCACAAAAGAAATCCGTACCTTAAGAATCCATGCAATAGAGTCTAATCTAGCAGCCGCATCAAGCGACGGAGATTGGTAGCGCGACAAACAGTCGTAATCGGGGACGAAGTGACGCTCATTCTTGATGAAGACGGCAATAGATTCCTCGACGCCGGCCGGAGAATCGAGGTCGGAAGAACACCCCGGGGACTCGCCGGAGAAGACGCCGGAAGAATCTTCCTGACAGAGTAAATTAGAGAAGCAGTTGGAAATCGATACGGACATGATCGCCGCTTCTGACTCCTCATTCTATTGCCATCTTTCGGATGAGAGAGATTCAAGAGTAGGTGGAGAAGAGATCGGAGAAGTTGACGGAATATTTAACGCCGGCGTGATGTAAAGAAAAAGTGGTTTTGGTTGAAGTTGGGGCTTGGAGGCTTGCACTACTTTGTCTGCATATATATGATGTTAATTTAATTGTGATATTATTTATTTTATTTTTCTTAATTTATATTTGATATTTAAGAAATATATAAATTAAAAAAAGTGCGGGAAACATTTTACCCCGGAAAACGGGTTCCGTTTATTGACAAGAATGTTTGTGCAATGGAAGACAGTTCCAAATTCCAAATCAGCCCCCAATTAAATAACGCCATGTCAATATTACTTGTTTTCTTTTTTATTTTGTTTCGGAATCAAGGGACTATACTATAGCATAATTAACCTCTTACCAAATATGATTTTAATTAGTTTTATTATTCCCATTAAATACTTAAAATTATTATTTTTTTTTTATAAAAACAAAAGAATTCCAATATATGAATATCATTCAATTTGTTAATTAGTAGTTTCTCTTGCCCACCCTTTGAAACATTTAATTTTCAGGCTGCTTGCTGATCTTTTTTTATTATTATGATATTTCCTTGGTGACATGTACCATGTTGTTATACTATCCAACCTCCACAAAGGGAGATACCAAAAGAGAAATGAAATTGATTCTGTAAAAGCTAAAGCGGTGCTTGAAGGTTTGAAGAGAACGATTGTTATTGGCATGACTAAAATCTTTTGATGGTTGTTGAAATTGATTCTATGAAAATTTGTAAATTGTTGAACTTTTAGAAAAGACCGTTCACCTCGCTGCTAAATGTAAATATTTTTTACTTTTGTAAAGTCTCTAAAAATGAGTATAAAGTTGTCCAGAAATTAGCATTGGTCTCCTCTTTTGAGCGTTCCAAGGTCGGAAAATATGTCTTTCCATCTTATGTTCTCCTAATATGAACTAGGATGTCCTCATATTACCTCCAGGACCAATCACACATTTAAGAGTAAATAAGTTATAGTTAACGTTGAATTCCCGCATATAAATAGAGATGAACTCAATTGAGAGAATTCAAGCAACAACAACCGTTGAAGATCTCACATTGTAAAAATCAAGAGACCTTACACCTTTAATAAGATAGATGAGTTATTTTTCTCATTGCCAATTGGTTTTGACATGGATCCCCATCTTATCTAATAACAACTAATTAAAAGTTTTATAATTGGTTTCATTTGATGCTACAAGATGAAATCGATTGATCTTTGTTAAAGTAATTCATTAATTTTTTTAAAAAAATTTCAAGCATATTTTATTTTGGTATTCCAATAATATTTATCTTTGTTAAAGTGATTCATTAGTTTTGAGCTTTTAGTTTTTTTTTTTTTTTTTTTTTTTTGAATGAAAGCCTCTAATAGATAACAGATACTTTGCAATTCTCGAGTTAGGGTTGCATGCCAAGAATATTTAGGTATGTCTAATCAACTTGCTTATGGAGTGTTCGAACTTGGAGTAAGGAACTAGTTCTACTTATTTCTTTGTGTTCGATTAAAAGGTAATCCAAATCAAATCATTTCCTTTGGATTGAGGTCACATTGATTTGGGGGTTTTAGAATTTGATATTAGAGGTTCAACAAAAGAGTTCCCAATTTTCAAATTTCCAAGGTTTTTATATTAGTTCCCCTTTATTCTTGAAACATGGTGATGTGGCTTGTGATTGTTGGTAGTTTGGTTTTGATTTAATTTCCTAATGAATTTCTACTTTAAAAAATTGATCATATAAAATGAGTGTTCATTTAATTCCTTTTACGAGTTTCTCTCCAACCAAACACTCATGTTAAGTCCATTTAGAACAACGACATAATGTTAAAGAAACATGTTGTACATTCATTTAATTGATTGAAATGATTAATAATCATTAAAACTAGATCTTTCGTTACAACTTATGATAAATCTACTATAGCACCTAGATCTATACGTGTAGGCAGCATCTTGACATTGTCATATCGTATGTAAATTTCACCCAACAACAAGGGCATTTAAGAGAAATTGGGAAAATTTGAAAATGAAGAAGTGTGGCGTATAGTGAAGGGAAAATTATTAGAAGTTGAAAGGAAATGAGTAGTAGTAGAGTGTGAGGAAATGTGGGAAAAGGAAATAATAATAATATGGGAAATAAAGAAGGGTAAGGTAAGGGGTTTGGGGGTGGAGACAAGAGGAAAATACAGGGGAGGGGAAGTTGATAGAGCGCTGGGTGCGGGTGTCCGGATGTGCTTTTGGTCGCTGTATTTGTCCTTTTTTTTTTTTTTTTTTTTAATCAATAAGGACATTACATTAGTAGGTTTGGGTAATGAATCAAATGGGTTGGCAATTGGCATCTCAAAAATTTAAATCACAAAACCAAAATAAATTGAATTAATATTATTCATAGTACACTTGTCTGAATCACTAGTCCTTTTATGACATTAAATTTGCCCAAACCATAAGGTCACCTACAAAATTCGACCAACATGTTATTTGATCTGATTTTTTTTTAAAAAAAATATTTAGGTCCATCTTTGTGTATTCCATCAAATTATTCAATCATAATTTGTCACATGACAAATTCTTTTTTTTTTTTATAATGTTTTAATTAATTGTTTATGTGTGTGATATGAAAGTGGACGATGCATAAATATGGATAGATCTTGGGATATATCCAAGTATTGCTTTTTTCAAAATAAGATTTTATAGTTCTATTCAAATTATTTTTTTTTTATATTTCTTTTTTTCCTTTCTCTCTAACTCTTATTTATTTCTCTATCTAAAATTCTCCTCTCTCGTTATCTTCTTCTTCTAGATCTCTTCTATGTATTTCATCTCCAACAACAACAAGGCTCTGTCCCATATATTTTGCCTCCAGCGACGATAGTGACAACCCCACACGCATGATGGTCAGTAGAGTTTTTTCAAACATTGAATGAACTCAGTGCATAAGGCAAGAACGCGAAAGTGCAAGTGAAAAAGTGAGCAAAAGCAATAAAGCGAACAAGAATGAGAAAGTGAGCTAGAATGAGAACAAGAGCAAGAAAAGAAAAGAAAAAAACTAAATTTTTTTAATAAAAAAGGCTTGGTGACATCAACAAAATGTTAGAAAGATTTGTTTTTTTTTTTAAAAAAAAAAACCAAACAATCGTATTAGCTAGAGGAATTCTAACATCCCTATAGTGTTAGTATCCTTTGTATTGGTGATGTTAAGTCTCGAGACCATTTATTCTTTAACTACTTCTTAAGCTAGGTCATTTGGGGTTGATGTACTCTTGTGAGGCCTAAGGTCGGAAGAATTGTCTGGTACATCATTATTTATCATATCTTGAGAGAACATAATCTTTGTATTCATGAGTTATGTTATGCAATCCAATATTTTCTTTTGTTGTTTCAAAATAGCGTAGGGTTTCTCTTGAGAGGATTCATGCGTCATAGCTTTCCTCCTTGGAACTTTCTTACTTAAATTGTATTGTGTATTTAGTTTTTGATGTCTTGTCTTTTCGTTCGTTATAATTTGTTTGTGCCTTGACTTCAAGCTGTGAAATCCAATTTTCTTGATTACAAACCAATATCTTTAAAAAAAAAAAAAAAAAAAAAAAAAAAAAAAAAAATCAAATTTCACTTTTTTCAATTTTTTTTTTTTTTTTTTTTTTTTTTTTTTTTTTTTTTTTTTTTTAAATTATCTACGTACAAAAGAAATGCCAAAACACAAGGTCCCCTCAGAAACATGTCTCCCTTGCTTCAGATTGGTAATTCCCATCTCGTGAATCTCTTCTAGCCCCTTCCTTTTTATTAATCTTTTCCTTCCCATACTAACTTGTACCACTTCTGATTTTCCCCCTCGAATATTTACTATTTTGCAAATTTGTTTAAACAAGGACGATTTTCAGACAAAAAGTTCTGTACTTCCTTATTAATATAATAATATAACATTATTAAAGGCCGAGTTTGTTACCTTTATTTAATTCCTATACATTAAATAAATATGTTAAGGTTGGTCCAAAATATTACAAAGGTATTAATTTCATAAAGTTAACTATATTCATACCATTAAGCAGTGTTTTAAAGAATAGATATAGTAGTAGTGTCATTTCAAAAAAAAAAAAAAAAAAAATAGTAGGTAATATTTAAATAACTAATTTGTAGTCAATAAGAGGTGGTATAAAATATGAACTATCGACTAAGAGGTTTGAGATTCAAATTTCCCACTCCAGATATTAATGAACTAAAAAAAATAACTAACTTGTAGCTAAAGAAAGCATAACTCAACTAGCATACGAGTGTGATATTGATCACGGGGTTAGTGGTTCAAATTCTTCTACTCCCAATAGATGTGTTTGGTCTATAAATTTTTAAAATGTACAATATTAAAAAAATTACTTCAATAACGACCTTTTAAACATAGAAAAAGCAACTTTCTTTCAAGGTTTACAAAATTAAAAGCATATGGTCAAAATAAGTTTAAAACAAACAATAATAATTATAATAGCTATTATAATTTATCAAAAACCCATCATATCGAGGGAATCATTCCTAATTTGTTATACATCAAATTATTGTGTATCTACAATCACATAGTATTTTTTTTTTTTACTTTCAAAACATTTATTTTAGTTTTGTATTTTTAATTAACTTTTATCATTTTTATTGTTAAGATATCTTAACTTAAATTTCTTATTTGGTGCTCCAAATGATCAATATATTATTTATATTAAAAATATTATGTTTTTATTTCTATTTTGGATCTAAAGTTTAAGAGAGGATGTCATAGATAAACTCTAATCTTATTTCTATATTTTGTAATATGCAATAACATTTCTTTGTCAAATTTTCAAAAACATTCATTTTTTTAAAAACCTTTTTCAAGGGAATGCATAAAGAAACTATTGAACATAGCCTTCAAAAAAAAAAAAAAAAATTTATTGACCATAATGTAATCTTATGCATGATAGAAAAATGCAACGATGGAAACAAATTAAATACGAACAAGATATTGTTTAATTTTTTTTTCTAGTATAAGAACATCCAAATAAGCATTTTAAAATATAACGACTAAAATAAACAAAAACCAAAAGTACATTGCATCAAATTGAATTTTGAAACGAACAAAATATCATCTTGTACCACTAAGCTCATTGTTAAATCAAGTTAATGAACTCTAAATCCAACTTTTAAAAAGTTATTGTTATTTGTATTTGTATTGTGTGCAATATAATGCAATTATTGATGAAAAATATCCCCTAGCCATAGGATATGAAAGGGCAAATAGAAAAAGAGAGAGAGATGAGGAGAGTAGAAGGGGTAACCCCTATGGCATAGCATAATAATATATATATGACAACTTCGATATATATAATATATGAATGGACTCATTGGCTTAAATTAAAATTCCTAAAGTGGGAACATCACTTTCATTCTCACTGTTTTCTTCTTTTTATACTCCTTCAAAACTTGTATTATTTGCCACCCACTCACTCTCCTTCAAGATAAGATTGTTCATGTTATGTGGGCCTAATTCCCATCTTCTCTTAATATTTATTTTTCTCTCAATTCCCCCTTTCCCTTCCAATATTCCCTTCTATAATTTTTTTAAAGCACAATAAGAATAGTGGAGGAGGGAGATTCGAACTGCGGATCTCTTGGTCGCTAACCCATTCGTATATATGTCATTTAAACTCAGAGTGGAAATTTCGAGATTTTTTCGATAGAAATTTCGAGATTTCGAGCATCTCAAAATTTTGATCGGGGGAAATTTCGTTTTCCCCAATTTCGAAAAATTTCGAGAATATTTCGATTCCCCCCATTTCGACAAAATTTCGAGATTTCAAGAAAATTTCGATTTTTTTTTTATTAACTATGTTAGCTTAATTCAAAATTTTCAATTTTAGGGTTTTGATTATGCATAGTACTATAGTTTTATACACCAATATCATTTTCGACAAAGGATTAAGCATTTTTTATGTGCTACTTTTTTAAGCTCCAACATTTTAATTTATAAAGAAATTAAATTTGAAAAAACCACAAAAAATAATCTATATTTATTTTTAAGCTCGAGAAAACTTTACCTTAAAATTGAATTGATGTGAGTTTTTTTCTTCTACCATCCAAAATTTTCATAATTTTCACATCATTTTACCTCAAAATATTCATAAACTTTTTATTATTTTGAAATTATTTTTCATTTCTTTTTTAATTTTTTGCTCTCGTATCAACAATTACTCAAATATTTACAATAGACATCTAAATATTGTTTTACTTTATAGAAGAAATTGTGATTAAAAATGGTCAGTTATAGTCTAATTAAACCACGTTTTATTAATTAATTATAACAATTTCTATAAATTTTCATCAATTTCCATAATTTTTCTCGAAATTTTCATCGATATCGATATTTTCATAAAATTGAGACTTTGATATTTCCATTGACATCGATAATTCGAACCTTATTTGAACTATGTTCACCTTGACCCATTCTTTTTCTTTAAATAATCATCTTCTTTTCATTAACCTCCATTTTCGAACTTAAATTTTAATCAACATAGGTTTAACTACTAAGTTTAAATAGTAGACCCTTTTGTTTATATCTTTTGGTAAATCTTTAATCTAGGTATGATAATGCATGGTTATGAATGAGTGAAGGAAGAATAATTAGAATGAAAATGATTCATTATTGATTTGTGAATTCCTATATATCGAAAATAAGATTGAGAAAGTCCCACAACTTTTATTTTATTATGGTAATCTTACAATATGGTAGATTCTATATAATCTGATTAAGATTGCAATTGTAATTTTAGTGAATATAATATTTACAATTTGATCCTTCCGTTTCTGTTGGTTGGTACACAGAAAAAAACAAATAATAACTCTTATTTATTATATAAATTATCAAAGACGACTACTAAATTGAAAATACAATCTTTTAGGAAGAGGATACTTCATTAAGTATATGAGAAACATGTATGGGAAGGAATTACATTAAGAGTAATGGTTGAGGAGTTATAATTTGAAAACAACTTTTAACGTGTAAACTATTAAGTAGCAAGAGATAAGTTATACTCTCAAATTTGAATCGACTTTTATATGTATTATTAAAGACACGATTATTCCTTTTGATCTAGATGTTCCATAAAACAACAACCATGTTGATTATATCGAACAAGATACTTTTAGAATTTAGAGTTGATGAAGCAAATTTCATCACAAAAGTAGTCCATATGTCAAAATGATGAATACAATCATCATGATTTTTAGGTACTCTGTTCAACGATTTCGGTTTTTCGTTTCTTATTTTTCTAAAAATTTTATTATTCTTTTCTCCTGATTTTTTTTAATATAGTTTTTAATATATTTTTTAAAAGAAATATTTGTATTCTTAGTCAAAATTTCAATTAAAAAAAATTAATTTTTTTTTAGTTATCAACTTAATTTTTTTTTCTCTGAAAACATTGGCAGAAATTTAATAAATTTTTTCTTTTAAACTATAAGTAATATTTATAGGTTTAATATTTAAAAACTAAATGTAAATGCGTAGCTTTTAGAAATATCAAATAATAGGTTAATAAATTAGAAAAGTGGGGTGTGAATGTGAAAGAAATATATATAATTTAACTCAACTTTGATCAAAAGATTCAATAGTTGGACCCGGTTTATCTCCTTTATGGGAATGGTCGGTGGGTTTGGATTGAGATGTTCAAATTATAAATTAGAAAACACAATGTGTTGTGGAAACTTAGGGTATACGTTAATTGATGTAATTTTTTTAGTGCAAATCATGATGATGACTCTATAAAGTTAGGTGAAACTCCGTCTTGATTGTTATAAATAAGCTTTTAGTTTATATTATGATAACTAGTCATAGGATTCATTCATGAGAGAATAGGTTAAATTAATATCAAATTCCATAAATTTATTATGATTTAACATAAAGTTAAAATCAACGAACTAATTGACACGTGTATTCATTTCCTTGAAGTTAGAGCTTCAAATACGTATGCTCTTATTATACTAAAAAATGAGAGGGTATTACAATAAAAATCATATTTAATAATAATTGTCAATTAATTTTTTATTTTGCTTTTTTTCTTTTTAAGATTTTACAAGACTTGATATATGTCTTACTAAGACAATGGTTTTGTATTATTTTCATTATTTGTATGATATTGTATCTCTTGGACATAAGCTAAAGTTTGTTTCTTTGTTTTACCTAAAATGCTCAATATTAATGGAGAGATGTTTTAATTTGGTTTTATTAAGAAAGATATCGAGATGCATTCATTTTTATGCATCTCACTTTAATCACATATAAAACATGAATTAAAATATTTAAAAAAGAAGTAAGAAGAAGTTGTTATAATGGCAAATTATGATTGAATAATTTGGTAAAATGTAAAAAATGGGTATTGTCCAAAGTATTTTCCTTTTATTTATATTATAATTTTTTTTCCTTTTCTGCCGAAATAGACTTATATTTATGACGTGATGAAGAGCATAAAAGTTTGAAAAATGTAAAAATTGGAAGGAAAAAAAAGTTATGAAAAAAAGTTAATATTAATTTACTCGGTGCTCTATTTTTTTAATCTTAAAATATGAAAATTCATTTGTAATCACACTATTTAATTTTATTGTATTACATTTCATTGAAATCTGCCTGCAATCGCCATTTTTGGAAACTCAATACATTTGATTTAAAATATAAGTCTATGTGACATCAATTTTAAAAAAAGAAAAAGAAAAAAAGAAATACAAGTATTTACAAGGAAAATTGCTATAAACAAAAAAAAAATATCAAATTATTTACAAATATAGAAAAATTTTACTGTCTATCAGTGATAGACTGCAATAGAATTCTATCGCTTCCTGAGTGATAGAATTCTATCGCGATCTATCAGTGATAGACTGTAAAATTTTTCTATATTTGTAAATAGTTTTGCTCATTTTTTCTATATTTGAAAAGAATCCTATTCATAATGAAGAATAAAACAAGAAAAGTGCAAAATTTAGAAACAAAAAAGGACGAGTAAAAATATAAAAGATAAAAAGAAAATATCACAAACTTTCAAATTTAAAGAACAAATTAATAATGAAATGGAGATTGAAAATAATGAGATAAAGCCACAAAACGAGTTGATAATGACAGTAATTAGTTGAAGGGACGTATGATTGGGAGGGGAGCCCTAGTCAACAAATTAAACTTCACCATTATTGACATTTCATATCATTCACTATTGATTTTTCTTTTCATATTTATTTATAAATTATACGATTTTATACTTCAACCTTACAAATACAACTAAATACTAATCAAAATTATTGTAATGAAATAATTAATATGAATGGTTAAATCGATATAAGTAAAAGTACTAAATAAATGTAAAATAAAATGTATTGTTTAATATTAGAAAGTGAAATTTTAAAAAGTGATTAATTCAAGAGTAATTGGTGTGTATTATTTTTTTAGGTTCAAATATTCAAATTTTCATATACCGCTTATGCTGAAAAAAAATATATTTAAAAGTGAAGTGCACATGAATAACAAACTTTCAATTATTCGTATTTTTTTTAAAAAAAAAAAAAAAAAAAACTATTTATAACTTGTTCACTAATACTATAAAAAAAAATTGTTCCAAAATTTAAATGAAAACTAGTAATTCTACATACATTCAAATTCGTTTCAAAATTGAACATCTTACCTACCTTATGTAGCCTTTAAATATTTCTTTAAAGTGAACATATCTGCATTATTAAAAAAAATAAAATACATGTTGGGCTTAGGTTATGCTTTTGTTAACTGATGTATGAAAAATTAATCAATATAATTAAAATAATCTTTATATAAAGTTAATGAATGAAAATAAAATATTGAGAAGTTTTAAGAATGGAATAAATATAAACATGGACTAAAATGAAATTTAAAATAATAATAAAAAAATATTAGGACAAATATTAATTTATACCCCTAAACTTTGAGTTATATCAATTAAAACTCTAAACTAATAATTATATAATTTATTCTCTGAACTTTCATGAGTGTATCAATTTACACTCTTCTCTAGATTTTGTTCGACAAATGTTGTGTGAAACTTATAAATTAAGTCAATTAAACTCTAAAATTTTCATAAATCAATTAATTTAAACTCTTCATTATGTTTACCAAAGTGGAGAATTAGAACAAATGCATGGACAATTTAGGAGTTTAATTGATCTAACTATAAGTTTCACATAAATTTTTTCCAAACGAAATGTAATTGAGAGTGTAAATTGATATACTTACTAAAGTTTATAGTTTAAATTGATACAACTTCTAAAATTTAAAGGTATAAATTGATATTTTTCTAAAAAAAACACAAAATCCGTGGAAGTCTTCCCAAAAACTTTATAATACACAAAAGGAAAATATTGTAATATTATGAAATTAGAAGGGAAAGGGGAAATAAAGAGAGGGCAAGGCGGCTTTTGTCTATACTTTGGAGCTGTTCCTCCACCATTACAAAATTCACTTTTCACTAAATATATTTAATTAAGTGGCGATTGCGATTTTTTTTTTTTTTTTTTTTTAATTTTTTTTGGCTGATGAGAGCATTTTTTTTTAGTTTATTCTATCGTCTTGACGAAACCTTAAAAAGTTTGGAGGATAATGAAATATACCAAAGCCAAGCTGCCAAAACTGACCAACAAATGAAACCCATAAAAAAAAGATAAAACTTACCCATTTTATTTCTCCTTTTCTTCTCAATATTCAATGTAATGACGTAATATTAAATTTATTTTTACCTATCAGCTTAAATTTATGGGTCAATTGTTAAATTTAAAATAGTATCAGAATAGATAGTTCAAAGGTCTTGTGTTCAAACCTTATAGTTTTATTTTCTCCTGCTATTGAATCTTTACTTATTAGTTTAAGTTTTTGGGTCAGTAAATAATTTAAAATGTCTCAAGTTCTAACTACTATTCGACACACTAGTTAAGTAAGAGGAAAAATTTGTGAGTTTTCAATCATTTAATTTGACAAAATAGGGTGTCAATTGGGCTACATTTTCAACACTCCTAGTTTTTTTCTTCTTTTTCTTTCTTGTTTAAAAAGATCCATTTAGTTGAATGTCATTCTATTGATAACGAAATAATTAATAAATAATATGGGTTTTGTTAATTGTATTTATGGGACGCTCTCTTTGAAAACCTCATCTTACCTAATAAAGAACCTGATTTTTGGTATTTATTGCGTGTGGGATGCTCTCTAATTGAGTTTAGGATGTGGATATTTTTGGGCTTAATATTTTGGCCCATATTTAAAGTCAATGTTTGTTTCTTCGGCCCGATTTTAAATTGCATTGTCACACAGGTCCCTAATTTTAACCATTTTTAAAGAAATAACCACCAGCTGGAAAACTTAAAAACAATTAAAATTGGCGTCGACTGGACTTGAACTGGAGACCTTCAGTGTGTTATACTGACGTAATAACCAACTACACCACAACATCTTATTGTCGATAATATTTAACTGTTTATTTAAGTTTTATATAATTGTTTTATTCTAATTTTTTTCAATTAATAAAAAGATAAATTTTGGCATCGCCTGGACTTGAACCGAAGACCTTCAGTGTGTTAGACTGACGTGATAACCAACTACACCACGACACCTTGTTGCTTATAAAGTTTATTTATCCATTTAAGTTTTATATAATTATTTTAATCTAGTTTTTTTAATTGATAAAAAAAAATGTAAAATTTGGCATTGTCCTTAAAGAGACCTTCAATGTGTGAGACTAATGTGATCATAACTAACTATACCACGACACCTTATTATTTATAATGTTTAATTATCTGTTTAAGTTTTATATAATTGTTTTAATATAACTTTTTCAATTAATAAAAAGAAAAACAACAATGTAAAATTTGGCATTGTCCATATTTGAACTGGAGACCTTCAATGTGTTGACTAACGTGATAACCAACTGCACTACAATACCTTGTTGTTAATAATATTTAACCGTCCGTTTAAGTTTTATATAATTGTTTTAATCTAATTTTTTCAAATAATAAAAAAAAAAAAAAAATTAGAATTTGGCGTCGCACGGACTTGAATTGAAAACTTTTAGTGTGTTAGACTAACGTGATAACCAACTACACTACGACAGCTTGTTGTTAAAAATATTTAACCATCCGTTTAAGTTTTATATAATTATTTTAATCTAATTTTTTCAATTGATAAAAAGAAAAAAAATGTAAAATTTGATATCGCCTAGACTTAAACCAAAAATTTTTAGTGTGTTAGACTGACATGATAACCAACTACACCATGACACTTATTCACAGTAGGTAAAGATTAATAATCTGATGTTACAATAATCTAAGCGGAATGAGACAGTTTTTTAAAAAGTATATTTTTTAATCAAATATCATATTTCTGTGTATTAAAAAATTGAAGTGAAAACAAAGGAGGAAATTTTCATTTTTACCAATAATGATCGTCTCTTGGGAGCCACCACCAGAATTATAAATTAAATATTGATTGCTCAATAAATTCCAATAAGGTAGCTCTCGCTGTCCCTAACTACCAATGGAAGTTTATGGGGCCTTAGTTCTTTGATAACGACAATGAAAATGAGTCTTTTTATCAGCTGTGTGATTTGATTATGGAGAAAAAAATAAATAAATTTCCTAAATCAATATTTCAGCCTGATAATGATTCTTAAAGGCTATTTAAGGATTAAGGTCAAGAAAGATCAATAAAATATTGCAATGAGGTCAAGTAATTCATTTAACTTATTTTATGCCAAAATGTAATTGAACTTTTTTTTCTTATCATGAATGCATGTCACATTAAATGAATTCAAGTTACACAGAAAAAACTTTAGCTGCATTTAGATCTTTGAAGCAAAAGTATAGTTAATATGCAATTTCATCTTGTAGCTCTTCTAGATAAAAAGCAAGTGAAATGAACTCAATGAGCTTATTGCATTATCTTGTCAATTTTTTTAGTGTTAGTCCTTGAATAGCCTTAAAATTCATATTATAACCCACATTTGAAGATATATTACAAATTTTATACTATTTTAGGATTTGTAGATCCCGTCATATATCCCAACAAACAAATGACCCAGTTCATACCCTTCCCCTTCACCCCACGTATGGACCAAAGTTTAGTTGTCTATGAACATTTTAACAAAACTTTCAAAGTGTAAGATAAACACCTATGGAGTTTAAGGTCATAAAAATTGGTACATTTAGTTAAACTTATGGTCTTTGTTTTTTTTTTTATAAAAATATTGTATAAATGTATAAGTAATAGTGATGTAACACCAATAAGCTGGAATAGCTCAGTTGGTTAGAGCGTGTGGCTGTTAACCACAAGGTCGAAGGTTCAACCCCTTCTTCTAGCGATTGCAATTTTAATTTTTAACAATTTACATTTTCGTGGGCCGTATACTTCACAGAGGCCCATTAGGTCCATGGGCCTGAGGCTGCTTGCGAGTGAAGGAAGAAGGCAGTTCGGAATCGAAGGGGGTTCCATTTTCGAAATTTTCAGAAACAGAGAAAACCGCCGGTGATGATCGTTCCAAAATGACGAGCAAACTTCTGACGAATCGACTTCGGCACCTATTGTTCACATCAACATCAACAGCGACAACCAGACCCACCTCCTTTACAATTACTTCTTCTTCTTCTTCCCCATTTCGATGCGTATTTTTTTCTAAATTTTCATCACCGTCAGAGTCTTCTTCCGGCATCGATTGCTCTACTGCCGCGCCTGCGGATATCGCCGATGTTCCTGAAGAAGTTGATGAGGACTTTGTCGACGCCGTCTCTCCTGCTGCTGCTGCTGCGAATTCTTCGGCTGTCGAGCCTGTGTTTCCTACTCTCCTCCAGCCTCGCGTTGTTGTCTATGACGGTGTCTGCCATCTCTGCCACCGGGGTTCGATCTCTTTTTTCTCTCTCTCTCTCTCTCTCGAAATCGCTCTGTTTACAGTTTCATTCTGATTGCTCTGTTTCATGAGAATGTGCCATGCTACCACTGTTGTATCATTCAAAGAACTCATGCTTGTGCATAATCAGATTGTCATTTTCTTGTATATTTCATAGTCAGAACCACTCCGACTTTTAGGTTTTTGCCTTAATCTTGTGGCATCTTTTACTTTTCCTTTTTTTTTTTTTTTTGGGTGGCGCTTTGAATTTCTTTCCCTCGTCTTTTCACACTATGAACTGTTCGACATTGGTACCGCCCAACTCTTGGAGGAGTTTGATGGCTGTAACGGGAGCCTGTTAATCTGTGAAAGGAATTCCGTCTCTAATTTTTATAGCCGCATCCCTTTTTGGTGTGGTACGTATTGTTATTTGTTGGAGAAAGAAGGAAACAAATCTTCCCACACTATTAAATTCTACTGAACTCCAAGGTGATGATTGGAAGTTTAGTCCAAAGTTGGATTACGGGTTCCACGATTTTTAGTTTTACATTGTGTTTCTATGTCATTTCACTTCCAGACTTCCAGTATGCTCAAATTCTTGGAGGCTGTACTAGGACATTCTGTATCTTTCCCTCCAATCCTTGTGTCTATATCTTGTTCTCTTCATCGCTAAAATTTGCAGGTGTGAAGTGGGTTATAAAAGTGGACAAATATAAGAAGATCAAATTTTGCTGCCTTCAGTCCAAAGCTGCTGAACCATACTTGAGAGTGAGTGGTCTAGACAGAGAGGATGTTTGCCGTCGCTTTGTGTTCATCGAGGGCCATGGTTCATACCACCAAGCTTCCACCGGTACTTAACCTCCTTGACTAACAACAGTTAAAATATTCAACTGATAACTTTGATCTTTTCCTTTATTTTATAACTGGTTGTGGATATCTAACTCGGTCTTTCATTTCCACATAACACCCAAGATTCATTGCCACAGTTAATAAAGTATTTTAGAAAGGAGATTGCCTTCTTCTCTTCTTCTATTTGGAGTAGTGTAGATCGACTTATAACCACTGCTGTAACAGAGCTTTTGTCAAAACGTATATTGTTCCCTTCTCTACTTCCTGATTTTAGCAATATAATCATTTGAGCACATTGTAATTTTGCAGCTGCTCTGAGGGTATTGTCCTATTTGCCTCTTCCTTACTCAGCTTTGAGCGCATTCTTGATAATCCCAACTCCTCTTAGAGACGGTATCTATGACACCGTTGCCAGACATCGTTATGACATGTTCGGAAAGGCCGAAGACTGCTTGGTTTTGCAAGAGGAAGAGCTGCTTGAGCGTTTCATTGACAGGCAGGAACTGCTTAATCAACGCCATCGGTAAGGTTTCTCTTGTGGACATGGAAATTGTAAATGTTAGTCTTCCGCTTACCTCCCCTCTTTTGGACTAAACAACCTGATATGATGAAAGTACTAGTAGGAAGGCGAGTTGGTAAAATGCCCACCCGTAACCCAGCGGTGCAATTTGAAAATAAAAAAATTCTTTCATGGGATTTCTCCATTATTCATCTATCCATTTTCGGAAAGATTTTGGCTTTCATGGAATTAATAAAAGAGTGAGAACGAAAATGTGGAAAAAATGGCAGAAAATCGAACAATTAGTGTATATAATTATTATAAATTATAAATAATAAGATATGTACATAAACCCCAGAAAAAGGCTGGCCCAACTTAAATGGAAGTCCTTCTGTTTCGTCTGTAATGTATACAAATAATAGTGAAAATTCAATCCGGTTGAGGCAAATCCCTTATGATACACCAGATCCAAAGCTTTGGAATATTATTTTCGGGCTCCTCCGATACGAAAAAAATTATGCATCCTGTAATGATAAGTTTAACATCCATAATTCAAAATCAAGATATACTTAAATAACAGCTCTCATCTTACCGTACAGCTAAAACAATTTATATTGCTCATAAAGGCATCTAATATTTTAGCAGTACACTAAAGTTTTCGGCTACAATCCAGTTGAAAATGAAGACTTTCCGTTTGCTTTCATCCAAGTTCTATCATTCTATCGTTATCCTCTCTAGATCTCTGATAGTTCATTCAAGAACAAATTGAACTCATATCTGGACAATCGCTTTGGTAAATCAGATTAACAAAATGAATTATGGTGCAGGAAGGACTTGTGTTAGGTACCATCATCACCAGTCCACTGGTTCCAGTCTTTATCAACATGATCCTGAGCCCATTTGACTGCAGCACGAGCAGCTTGAGGGCCTCCAGGTAATCCTCGTTCATTGATTGTATCAGACATGTCTATGAAAGGTAAAACCAACAAAGTCCCAGGCCCGCCATACTCGGTGTGCATAAAGGTATTAAATATCTGTTGTTGAGAATAACATAAGTAAAGAGATTTATTATGTTAAATCAAAATGTGACAGCGACGGTAGCATATTTCATACCTCAGTGCATATTCCGACGACCTCTTGAACGGAATCCCCGTAAATATCTTTCTTAGAGAGCTTTTGAAGGAGATGAGCCCTGAACTTCTCGGTCTCCTGAACAGAAAAGAAATCGTATGTAAAATTCAGACATTTGGAAATGATGGGAAGAGAAGGGGAAACTTACAGCGACGGCGAATTCGGGAATTGGGTCGGGAAATTTGTATTCGGCGGCGCTGCAAATGTGGTTTGGGAAGGAGGAGGAGGGTTGAAATGGAAGAGTGAGAGTGGGGGAGAGAAGGCGTGTGTGTTGGAAAGGAGTTGAAGGAATGGAGAAGAAGGATAATGGAAGGTTGGGTTTATGGAGGGGAAGGAGAGAAGGGAGGAGATGGAAAGAAGGAGAAGAAGAAGAAGAAGTCCATGCCATCTTTATCTGCTGCACGGGTTTAGCTTAGCGAAAGCGTAGAGGAAGGGTTTATCGATGGATTATCTATTTGCACCCACCAGTGTTTTGGGATACACCCACTGGTCTACGTGGTTGAAACCTACAGAAATTACGTCATTATTCTTCACTTCCGGGTTTTTTTTCATTTATGATTTACCGCATCTGAATTCACTCAATAAAATAAAATAAAATAAAAGAAGCAACTTTGACGTTTAGTTGTATAAATTTAGATATTAAAACTTTCAATTTCATCCATTTGAGTCTTAAACTTGAATAAGTATTTGTAATTTTAAATTTAATTGTTATTAATTCAACTCACCAATTTTAATTGAACATTGGGTAAAAATCTTCTTCATAAAATAAGTTTGGCCAAGATATAAATTAAACATTATGTTACATCAAAATTATGCTTAAAAAATGTCAAAATGTTGAAATTTCAAAATTTTTAAATGTATATAGATAATGTCATTTTTAAATCGTAGTGAATGCATAGAAGAATTTTTTTAAAAAATGAAAACTAATTCGAATTTGAATTGAAATTTAATAAAATAAAAAATTTAGAGTTAATACAAAAATAATTTTTTTTTTAAAAAAAACCTTTCCCTAAATTCTAAGGTGCATGGCTTGAAAAACGTGAATTTTTAAACAAATATTTTTAAGAGAGCCTATACAAAAGGAAAATACTTTTAGGAGTTCCACTGGTTTTGATAATTTTCTTGATGGTAAATAATGGTCAAAAGAATTCAAAGATTAACTTCATGGCTAAAGTGTTTCTTTTAGTGTTATTTTTAAAATTTTTGAAATTAAATAAACATTAAGATAAAACTTTTTAGAGACTAAAAGTATATTTTTTTTCCGTAATCTTAATAATAGAACATAGGATAAAAATCATCTAAACTCTTTAATTTCACTAAAATAAATTAAACAATGAATAATTTTGTCAAAAATTATGCTAAAAAATATCAAATTAATTTTTTTTAATGTATGTATATATATATAGTTTTAATGTCGTTTTTAATTCATAATAAATGCATAGAAGAATTTTTTTTCTTAAATATTTTGAACATTTTTTAAGAGGTTGCAAATTGCAATTTCATAGAATTTAAAATTTAGGTTAAGCAAGATTCTAAGGTGCATAGCTTAAAAAATGTTCAAACAATACAACATGAACTATAAGAGAATTTATTATTATTTTAATATTATGAACAAATATTTCCAAGAGTACCTAAAAAAGAAACTACTTTTAAGAGTTCACTGGCTTTGATACTTTTCTAATGTACATTAGAAACTAGGGAAAATAAAGGGGGAAAAAAAGGGAGAAAAAAGGATGAATCATAGATTCCTTTGATGAGGTTCCAGCCATGGAAATCCAAGGAACTCGAAAACTTCTTTTTCAGTGTCAAACTTCAAAGTTGCGGTTCCTCTGGTACTCTGCAGCATAACCAACAAGAAAGGAGTTAGGGACAGCCCTGTATTTGAAGGCCATATTCCTTCACAGCCAAGTTAAGTTCATTACCCTTTTACCACCAGATCCCTGAGTAGATGGATAAAGTCCAGTATCATCCAGCCTAAATCCTTTTGATTCTGCTAGTAATCTCAGTCTGTAAACATAATCTCAATTACTTATCACTCACACAACCAAATCAAAGTTGAAAACTAGTTGAAATACACAGATAGATTTAGCTACAGACGACCATACCTCCTATTTAGTACGTCGTTTCCAGTCCACGCTATCAATCCGAATGCATATATGTCTCTTGGATACACCTACAAGAGTTTAATACATAGCTTATATCATAAGGTGATAAGAGAAACTAATGTCCAAGAAATCACGCATCGTCAGTACCATTCAGATTAAGACACAACCACCCTAAACACCAAAGAATAAGAATGAACATAACTAACAGACATATTTTATTAGCAGGCATGAGTTTCTTTTACCATCCACTTCAGTTCTTAGCTGAACATGGATAAGGTTCTGTTAGCACTACTTTTGTAACAAAACCTTCTATTCTATTCTAAATAAGAAGTGGCCAAAGAAGGATCAGATTAGAAATAAGAGGACTTATGCCTTAAGATCTATTCGGTGTCGCAATTCTCTTCCAGGGTATGTGCAAAGGCCGAAATACGTGTCAACACCAGAATCGGTTCCCTGTTCATGGTTCCACAGTGAAAATAAACAAAGGGATTGAGAAAAAGCTATCATGGCATCTTGGAACCGTTTAAACAGAGGGGAATGGTAATTAGACCTCCTCACTATGCGTGCTGAATATCAGATCCTCCCTTAAAAACTTCATGTCCTTTAAATGCTTCACATATTTTGGTAGGAAACCTCTATGGCTGGAATCACAGAGAAAATAACACTCTCAAGGAACTATAAAGAAAATGAACCAAATCAGAAATGTAAAATCAAATTGCAGGACAGTGGTTCAGTCTGACAGTAGCATTATATTGATACAAAAACTAGCATAGAGCTTTCAATTGGAATGGAATCGAATGCAATGAGATCTTTACGGTGAGATGAAAAACTAACTCCTTAACCCATGCTTATACCATTTAATTTTTTAATCCAAAATTTGATGCTCCAGGACATGCACTCAATTGACCTGCTTTATCTTCCCATTTCACAATCAGAGTCAGGACATTCAACTCAAACAAGATTTAAAAGTACTAATACAGAAGTGAATAAAGCGAGGGGCAATCTCTGAAACCTTTTCCCATCAGGATGTGTGATTACAATGTCCATATCTCCACAGGACAACTTCCCTCGCCGAAATGATCCTCCACATAGAATATCAACCTAAAGCAAAGAGAGGGGGGGGGGGGGGGGGGGGGGGGGATATAATAGCATTAACACGTGAAAGTACAAGCACAAATACAATATCAGCAAATAACCATATTATTTAGATACAGATTTCAAGGAGGTGTTCAGTTCTCACCCCTGGTAAAACATCTTCCCCAGCCTTCTTTAGAAGACTCTCCATGTCCTGAACCTATCAAACCAGATGGATTTCAGAAATCTGAGAACATATTTACTGAAAAGATCAGTTACTGTTGCAAAATCCACAAGAGTAAAGCAGCCGACCTCATTGCGTGGTATTCTTTGTTTAATATCATCAAAATATTTCAACCCCAATTTCTGTGCATGAGTTAATGACTCCTCCTTTTGCAAGTCATCGAGTGTCCTGTATCCTTTCTCATACAATCGCGAAGCTGTGGCTGGGCCAATACCCCATACTTCCCCAAACAGTGAGATTGTCCGAACCTATAATGGTTAAAAACACATTATAACATTTAAACAAGGAAAAAGAGAAATACATGCATCAATCATTGCAACCTAGAAGAACAAGCATGTTTATGAAAATAAAAATATTTATCAGAGTGGAAGGTCTGCGGTTTTCTTAAAAACCTGCAAACACCTTTTCATCCGTCTCAAAGTGCTCCAATTTTGATAGCTTTCCAGTTGTCACTATCTCTTGAATCTGCAAGCACAATAATCTTCTGTAATCAATCCATTCAGATAGAAGTTTATAGTGTACACAGTTCTTTGTAGCCACATTATAATTCATATACAAATTGCAAAGCATTTAGGACCATATTATTCACCCAAGGACATGTCCTATCCTCCCATGCTGAGATGGATTTTGTATAAGTCCTGCAGAGGTGGAAGTATCTAAGTTTCGCAATTAACCTAGCAAAAAAAGGCCAGTCCTAACTCCTGACAAGTGGTTTTATGGGAATGATATTATGAACAAACAAATTGATTGCAGGTAACTTATGAGGCCATATACTGTATAAGTACAAAGATTACCATATTCCACCCAAAAGAAAGAGCGAACTGGAGTGAATAAAAGCAATATTCAACATAATGCAATGCCTCAAGAGAAAAATAAAGAGCGAACTGCAGTCATTTCACTCACATGATCTTGCAATGACTTTCCTATGGCCGGCAGGTGTTTGACCTGATCAATGCTCTCAATTTTAAAAGGTAGCTTCTCAATGACTGGAATCGCCTTGTAATAGCTAAATGACCTTCGTTCATCACCCAATGCTTGAAGTATAAAGAAGACAAGCCATCAGAAATTTAAGTGTGGAAACAGGAACAATCAAGTAGTTTGAAGGATGCCATTCTCACCTCTGTATATGTTGATAAGTTTTCCAAAAATCTCAGTTATATTCTTATTCATATCTGGTGGACTATATGACAGAGATGTCTGCAAAACTTTCACCTTATTAGAACACACTGATTAATTCAGATGTGAGCAGTCCAAAGAAAACTGGAAGCTACTTCTAGAAAATTCCATGGTCAAGCCACAAGTCTACAATGAAACATTCCTAATTTATAAACAGATGAGCAAATTCACAACTAAAGCAGGACAAACAAATTTCAACATCAAGCTTTGAATTGGCGATCAAAGAAACTTACGTTGCTATCAATAGAATCAGAAGTTCTTGGACTAGTTACTGTCTGACCAATGCTCAATTTGGAGTCCTCAACACCTGTAGCAGTCCTTGTTACTAAGGTTGAAGCATCTGAATTTCCACCACTTTCAGAACTTACTGCTTCCGAATTGTTGGGAGACAATTTTAGTTTTTTGGAAATAAACGGTTGGGGCTTATCTCTTCCTTCTTCATCTAAACTCACTTTTACACTGTACAAATCCTCTGACGCCTTCTCCCCTGAACTTAAGCTATCTTCCAGCCACTGGTACGAGAGAACCTTCTAAAAATGTGCAGAAATCAGCCTAATTCATAAATTTAAAAAACCCCAGAAAGGAATGCAAGTTTTTCTTATATGCACTTCAGAAAAACCACTTTAAACTTCAATGATCATTCACAAACGATCGCCTCAAAGTTCATCAGTGTCAGAACCCATATACGAATATACATTTGTAATTACCATCAATGAACGCTTCAGACAAAAAAAACAGGACTCACCCCTTTAAAGCGCGCCAAACGCTTACCGTCCACTTTCTGTAGAAGAGCATCCGAGCTCGCAGCAAATATATGGCTGACCATTTTCGATAAACGTTCTTCAATACTAGCACCCATTTGGACCAACTTCTGAAAGATAATGAAATGTAAAACCTGCAAACGGCGGGCTTGCACCCCCTTTTCCACTAAGAAGACAACCATCCCTGCAAACATTCCATGTGGATCCTCAGAAAGATTTTGGGTTTTCCTTCGTTTTGGCGCCATTAAAGCTTCTTCTGCACGAGACGAGACTGTGATCTTGTGTATCATGTATAATAAAAGCGAAATATGTATTTTGACTATGATTGACCTTTGATAAGACACGTGTCCAAGTGTGAGATGATGATTCGTCAATCAATTTGACAAGTGTCCTAAGTGGGGTCCGCTTACACGTCCAGTGGACCGTTTGATCGGATTGAGTTGGACCCTTTTGTATTACCATTGCTGTGGAAGGATTTTTCCTTAAACCCTAAAACCCTAGGACTAAACTTTCTTTATTTTAGCATTTCACAGCATAAAGAAGAAGATAGGGATAACGGTAACTCAATACAGACAGCAGAAAGTTAGCATTTTTCAAGGCTCAATCCGATTACAGAGCCAATGCTTCTGTATCGCTCTGCTTCTGCGCTCCATTTAGAGAGACTAGCGTTATCGTCTAAGTTGCTTTTCTCATTAAAAAATTCTAACTTATTGGTCCCCAATTCATTTTCTATCGGAATTGGGTTGGTTTGTTTGAGACAACCATGCTCTAGGCAATCAAGGGCTGTTGGAACTGTTGCTGTGTCTTCTGCATCAACTGCTGCTGATGGAATTGGAAAGGATACTTTTTATGCGGCAGAAGGTGTTTCTTGGACATCACTTGGTGTCTCTGATAATGTTTCTCGAGCTCTCGTTAGTGCTGGAATGCAGAGGCCATCTTTGATTCAGGTACCCGGATATCTTCCTGGCAAGAAAATTAGAATTTTAGCAGAACTTTTCGCTTAGTGGGATGTTTGATTGTATAAGAACTTAACATGTTTCTATAAGATTGAATCCATTCTCCCTCTTGTTCACCCTTCACTTGGGGTTTTTTGGTTTTCCTGAAAATATGAAAGAAGCATAGGAAATCAATGAAATGTAGAAGAAAATGACTTGGTCTCTTAAGTGAATGTAAGATGTAATATCAGGGATGCATATTCTGCTTTCAGTGATCTTGATAGTGTGTCAATGGAAGCTTCTGCAACCCTTTTTAAATTTTTCTTGGTTGATGCCTTCATTGTTCTCTACCTTTATATCACTTCTGATGCATTCTTGTTTGCATTTAAGGCTGCTTGCGTTCCCTCTATAATGTCAGGAAACGATGTGGTCATTGCAGCTGAAACTGGTAGCGGTAAAACACATGGATACCTAGTGCCCCTAATTAATAGGATATGCAGTGAACATGGTGATGACAAGTTGACTGATGGCGACCAAGAGTTGGCTTCATTGAATAAGCTTTCTCTTGTTCTCTGTCCAAATGTAATGCTGTGTGAACAAGTGGTTCAGATGGCTAATACCCTTTGCGATGAACATGGAAAATCGCTTCTCAGAGTTACTGCTGTCTGTGGAAGACAGGTAAAAACATGTTGTCCAAGATAACATATGACTGTAATTCTTGTTGAATTTAATTTATTTACATGATGGAATGTGCATCATACTACTTTGACAGTGTTGATATGATTCTATCTTTGACTAAGAACTCTAACTGCAGGGTTGGCCACTTCACAAGCCAGATATTGTTGTATCAACTCCGGCAGCTCTACTTAATTATATTGAACCAAACAGGAGTCGGCGTTTGGAGTTTCTTCGTGCTGTGAAGCATGTGGTATTTTTCTCCCATTCTTTGTTAAAATAATTCAACTTACATGATGTAATGTTTTATTTTAGCTGTTCTATTTGAAACTACTGCAGGTTTTTGATGAAGCAGATATGCTTCTTGTTGGGAGTTTCCAGAATAAGGTCATCCGCCTTATAAACTTGCTCCGGTTTGAAGAAAAGCTGTTGTCTCGCTCAAAAAAATCTCCAGAGAGGCTCATGGAATTAGAAGCTGACCCATTATCCCAGCTTACTTTACAGGTTGAGAATGACTTACAAACTGAAACCATCTCTGAAGGGGAAGGGGAAGAGGAAGGGGGAGAAAGTTATAACAAAGTTGATTCTAACAACATACAGGAGAAAACTGAATGTGTGTCTGGGAGAGTTAATGACTGGAGAAGAGTACGAAAAAGTTATAAGCGTAGTAAACAATATATTTTTGTTGCTGCAACTCTTCCTGTGAATGGGAAAAAGACTGCTGGTGCGGTGCTGCGGAAAATGTTCCCAGATGCTAGTTGGGTCAATGGGAAATTCCTACACTGCCACAATCCCAGGTACTGCCCAAGTTGGTCGTAATCAAATGTGAAATTCATAGGGGATTCTTTCAAAGAGACATAATTATATGAAAACTGAAATTTCTTGTGCTCCAGCAGATCCTTTTTCTCAGATAATTAAAGTTCCACTTAGAAAAAAATTTAAAATAGCTTTAACGGACTAATGGCCACTTAAATTATTTACATTCTTTGAGCTTCTATACATTTCTGTTTTCATTCTATAGCTGACAGTTCTCATGATCCAAAATTCTCTTGTGGTTTTATGTTTGGTAGATTAGAATTTTCTGGTGTGTAATTGGTCAAGGTATTTTGGACATTTGTTAGGGTTGGATGTTGATAAGAATAAGGATAAACCTCCAGTGCACTTCACATACTCATGGAAGGAGGCAAGATGAGCTAGCGGATAGTTTGAGTTTGAAGGAAAGGGTAGGAATAGGATTGTTTAAGACTAAGGATAAATCTATTTGAAGATGGAAGTATAAGCGTAGACATGTATAAGCTAACTGGCTGAGAGGATGAGTTAGCTAGCAAGTTAGTATAGAGAAGATGATCTTTAGTAGGGGGAGAGATCAGAACTCTTGAACATTGGGGTATCTTGTAATGCTTTGATATGGTGCCAGTTTGTTTTGGCCCTATCAGAAGTCTTGTCCAAGCTATACTGTCTGAGTTCTTTCTGGTAGACCCCTGGCCCAATTGTACAGGTTACTGCAAGAAAGAGGAGAATATACATGTTGCTTAGTTACGTTTTATCCGAGTTCTTGTGTGGGTCTATTTTTCTTTTATTTGTGGGACCGATGGAACATTAGTTTGTTACGTGGCTTTACTATATAGGGTAAGATATAGTCCGTAAGGGGATGATGTTGACCATATTCTTGTGCACTTTTCTCGATGTGGCTGTCTCATCATTACCATCTAATGTGGATTTGGAAATCTGCATATAGAGTACTTGATATAAATTCAAGGCACTTTTATATAATTTCTCTCTCACACATCCAAGGATGCAAAACTACCCGCCACATTGTGATGACCCCTCAAAAAATTTCTCCTGTGAGCGAGGTAAATGTCCCGAAGCTCCCTTGGTTTGTACCCTTCTCTTACATAAATAAATTGGATGCTATCACTTTCTTTCATGACAACTTTGAAAGAGCAAATTTGACCCTATCTCTTTCTTGGGACATTGTATATTGGTCAGTGGTTGGTTACTATCTGCAAATTTACACCTACTGGAAAGTTTGTTTTTAGATACTACCTTGGTTTCTTCTAACACTATTCACTTGAGTTTAATGCAAACTTCAGTCTGAGTTTCCTTTTTGCCATTTTTGCGATTGGCTGCATTTTAAGGTGAATATTACACTCTGTATTCTACTTTAGATTGGAGCAGAGGTGGGTTGAAGTGACCCTTGATAACCAGGTGGATGAACTCATCAAGGCTGTGAATCAATCTAAATCTCAACTTAGGAATTCTGATGGCGGTGCCATCCGAACCATGGTGTTTGCAAACACAGTTGAAACTGTTGAAGCAGTGGCCAATATATTGCAGGGTGCAGGTAAAGAATGTTTTCGTTACCACAAAGACTGCAGTTTGGAGGAGCGGTCAAACATCTTGGCTGATTTCAGAGAGAAAGGTGGTGTTTTTGTTTGCACTGATGCTGCTGCCAGGGGAGTGGATATTCCAAACGTATCCCATGTTATTCAGGTTCTTCTCATTTAATAAATGTTTTCAACAGATGGCTCTAAGCATATCAGGATCCAATATTTAGGATTCAAGAATGAATCAAAGAGTTCATAAAATATCAAAATTAGTGGGTAGTTCGTACTTGTTTGCATCATATGGAAATAACAAACTACTTCATGATTGTTTGCATCATTGTTTAAATTATCTTGCGAATCATTATATCCAAGATTTATTCACCTTTTATAATTCTATAGCATTTGAATGTTCATTCCTACTGATGAATATCTGTTTTTTCCTTTTCAGGCAGACTTTGCTACTTCTGCTGTAGATTTTCTACATAGGATTGGTAGAACTGGTAGAGCTGGTCAATGTGGACTTGTCACTAACATGTACACTAAAGCTAACTGTGATCTCGTCTTGGCAGTTCGACGTGCAGAAAACTTGTCTCAACCTGTGGTAATTGTCAGACTGACTACTACTCATTCTTTGATAATCCCTCTTTCCTCCTCTACCTCTGAACACCTCGAGAACCGAGATACAGTTCGACAACTTTGCCAATATAGCCAGAACACTTAATATCATGTAGTCTTCCCTATCAGTTTAGAATTAACTTCACTTGCTAACCACTCCCAACTGCAGCTATCTCTCCCTTTATTGGAACAATTCTTTGATCTTTCTTCAGTGGTTGAGTTATTAACTTTTGAGCTTTCTTTTCCGGTGCAGGAGGCAGCATTCAGCAGGAAACGAAGCTTCCGAAACAAGCTTAAAAAACAAGGTATATTTGATTTCTAACTCGCCCAAAAAAGCCAAAAAAATATGATAGTTGAAAGAACTTCTGGGACTGATATATGCATCATATTTTTGCAGGTTCTACAAAAGAGAGCGTTATGGCATGAATAAAAGATAATTTTTTTTTATGTATAGATGAAGAATGATGAAAACAATGAACATTCCCTATTGCTTCACACCTGATCAAAGTAATATTTCTTGAAATGCTTATTAAATCTTTCGTTCATCCCATGTACAATTGAAGAAAAGGGAAAAAGAAAAACGCTTCTAATATTTATAGATTTAGAATGCAATCCAAAGTTAGAAATATCATTATGACATCAATATTTCCTATTAATTGTTGGATGAGAAATGACAGTGACCGTACAACTTCATGGTTAAATCTTAGCTGCATATCCTTAAGGAGGACAAGTAAAACGCTCATAATATGTGTAATGTTTGATGAAATTTGGGCAGTGATTTAGAATATAAATCGGGACTTACTATCATTTTAGGTCAATGTCACACTCATTTTAGGTTAGTGTCACACTTTTTTCAATCTTAAAAGAATAGAAAGTAATTTAGACTTACTATTAATTAGGTTCATTTGCAGACGTATTATTCAGGAATATTATCTACAAATCAAGGATCAAAGTGACGAAGGCCATCTATAAAATTTTCTCTTTTTTGGAAATTTTTTAGGTTTGTTGGTTCAAATATTTGACCTTCTGTTAATGATGATTAACTTTAACTAATTAAAAATAGATTCAAAGTATCAAAATCCAACCAACCTAAAGTTGGAGCACCACCTTTTATTTAGAGGGGAAAAAAATCAATTTTTACTCTTAATCTTGTAAAGTTTTATTTATTTTCATCCTAAACTTTCAATATCATCAAATTGCACCTTAAATTTATGTGTTGCAATTTTAATATTAAAACTTTAAAAGTGTTACTATTTTTTTCTTGATAAATTTTTTATCGAAAGATCGTTAAAAAATCATGCCGTTAATAAGTTTAAAACATATGCATGATATAAAATTGATAGGATTTCAAATAAAACCAACATTAGAGCTAAATTTTTGCTAAATTTGGTGACTTTCGACAAAGTTATTTAATGGTAAATTTGTGTATCAATGGAACCAAAATTTGCACAAAACTTAATATTATTAAAAGGAGAGAGCTTATAGAAACCTTTGCATTGCTTTTTTTTTTTTTTGTTGAAATTAGTGAATGAATTTAACGAAAATTGAACGATGAATAGAAATGGAAAATTTAGTTATTATTGATATATGGATAAGTTAGTGAGTGAAATAATTTTTTTTACTATTATTCGTTCATTTTATTTTTTAGAATGATCCATTTCAGTCATTCAGACTCCATACAAAACATGTGGGCACCATTTTCTAAAATTAAAAAGTAAAGAAACATAAAGCACAACAATCAAGATTTAGAAGATCGATATCGACAAAAATGTCGAGTTCAACTTTACATAAATGTCTACTAAAGTATCCTTGATATTATTAAAACTTAAAAATAGAAAGCTTATAGAGACTTTTGCATTTTTTTTTGTTGAAATTAGTGGATGAATTAACCAATACTTGTTACACTTATATAAGTAGTCTAAATCTAATTTGATGAAATTGAAAG
Organism: Lagenaria siceraria; assembly: GCA_002890555.2. Classification (NCBI taxonomy): domain Eukaryota; kingdom Viridiplantae; phylum Streptophyta; class Magnoliopsida; order Cucurbitales; family Cucurbitaceae; genus Lagenaria; species Lagenaria siceraria. The sequence continues at coordinate 25,317,801 of CM016484.1, forward strand.
TTTAGAGTTAAAATTGATACGACTGGATAAGTTTATGAATCAAATAAATTTTTTATTTATTCATTTGGTACATAATTGAAAATGGTCCTTCTAAAAAAGAAATGTTCCATTTTGGACATTGGGGCTCCCTACCACCAATGAAAGCTGTGGACACCATTTTCCAAGAAGAAAAAGAGAAAGAAATTGCAACAACTAATATTTAAAATGTCACTAGACGAAAATGTGAATGAAAATATCTTTGATATTATTGAAATTAGAGAACTTGTAGACATTTTAACATTGCTTTTTGTTGAAATTAGTGGATGAATTAACGAAAATGAACGGTAGTTGTTGCACTTAAATAATTATAGAATGAATCTACTTGGATGAAATTGAAAATTTAGAGTTAAAATTGCTATAATTAGATAAGTTTATGAATAAATTAATTTATTATTTTTTATTATTGTTTATTCTTTTATTTATTTTATATTTTAATTGGAAATTATCCATCCCATTCTCAGGTTTCGTACAACCAACGAAAGATGTGGGCGCCACTTTCCATGATAAAAAGAAAAGAAAAAGAAAGTGAACAACTAATATTTGAAACATGATATCAACGAAAATGTCATGGACTCAAATTTAAAGAAATGCAGATGAAAATAAAAATTATAAAAACAAAAATTCATTAAAAAATAATAATAAACATTTTACAATTTATTAATGAAGTAAAATGTTTATAATTTACCAATATATAGAAATTTAATACTTGGCAACAACCCACAAACAAAAAAAAATAAAAACTTCCAAAAAATAATGCAGAAACAGAATTTTGTAAATAATTCAGATGAAAAAAGAAAAAGAACGACTCCACTGGGGATCGAACCCAGAATCTCTGGTTCCGTAGACCAGCGCCTTATCCATTGGGCCATGGAATCGTTGATGTTAAAACTATCGCAAACAATAGAATTTTTTTCAATATACACTTATATTGTATTACATTTATAAACTGATTACATTTTAATTGGATATTGTAATTACAGTACAAAGTGTATATAATAATAATTTTCAAAAGCAAAAATAAGCTAAATGGTATAATAAGACTTGTAAATCGAAATAACAAAAAAAAAACAAAAAACTTCATGATCTTGTGAAAATGTCAATAAGTAGTCGGACACGCTTTTGATAAGCGTTGTCCTAGAGACAATTATTTCCTTTGGACGGGCTGGAAGCAGGCTACAATGATCTCAACCGGATACAATGACTAATTCCAGTAGAACAATAACCTCGAACTACTCGATCTAGTAGAACTCTTCGATATTTTCTCTCAACTAAATTCAAAATCAAAAGAAAAAAAAGAGGGACCCTCTAAATTGGAATGAGATAATCGAAAGGGAGAAACAAGTTGTTATTTATAGGCTAGGATCTGTTTGGTAGACAATCTGGATTCTGTTTTATGATTTTAAATTGACTGAGTTCAGCAATTATGTATTTGGCAAACAACCCGAATTTAGTTTTTGAAAACTGCTTTTTAGATTATTCAAACCGTGCAAATTTTGAAAACAACATTTTTATATTTTCATTGTAGCCATATTTTGAATTTTAAATTTTAAGATATAAAATTATATTAAATAAAGATAAAAACAAAATACAGTATATCATGTTATAAACTCAATTCATATATATATATATATATATATAAGTATTGTGTAATGTATTATAAATTATATAAATTTTTTTAACATAAATCATCTTTATAAATAAATTAATAATAGTTGATTGTCAACTAAATATTAATGGGTAACTACAACTAGTTTTATGATTTATAAATATAGTATCGAACACATTTTAAACAATTGTTTAAATTAGAATTCAATTTCTGAATCAAACCATGAAATACAATTATGTTTTCATTGAATCCCTCCTTTTCAATTTCCTTGTTTTAGATTCTTTATCAAACAAGCCTTTAGTAACTCTCCAAAATAAAAAATAAAATAAAATAAATACAAAATTTATCAAATTTAACTCAATAAAGTTATTATTTAACTAAAATCAAACCTAACTCATTCAAAGGGAAGAAATTAGTTAAATTTATAAGTGAAACATGACGTCCCTCAGCTCGACCAGCAGCTTTACCAGTCCATCGTTGCTGCTTGATCTCCTGTTTATCCTTCTTGTCATGTTCATTGTCAAGGAAAGAATCTGAGATGTTATGTATTCCATAGCTCTCTTTCTTTTCTGTTGTCTTCTTGGTGTTGTTTCATCTCTACGAATGTTGTTATCCTTCTCCTCTTCACCTAGGCTTCGTTTGTTGGTTTTCTTTTGATATGTATAATAATATTCCACAATCCAAATGACTTATTGGAACGACATTGACTAAAAGAAACTGAAAGCAAAACTCTCTTGTAATAAGGAAAAACCAATCATACTTTGTACTAAACCCCACCGGATCTTGAAATTTCCCTATTCAAGTTTGTAGAATAGGGGGGAAAAAAGACTGAGTACTTATAAGAATGCACTGAATTATTCAGTGGTCAGAGAAAGAATGGGATGTTGATGATGAATTCAAGATATAAGAATATGCAAGTGCTGCATGAATTGCTGCACCAATAGGAAGCACATTCTCATCAATTTTATAGTGAGGGCTGTGTGGAGGATGTATAGCTCCAATCCTCTCATTATATGTGCCTAGAAATAAGAAAGATCCTGGCACTTTGTCTGAAAAGAAAGCAAAATCTTCACTTCCCATAAAGTTTGGAGATACTTCTGTTTTTTCTTTTCCTACAATTTCCATTGAGACACGCCGAACGTGTTCATAAATTTGTTCATCATTTATAGTTGGAGGAATTGTTGGGTGTTCCTTGCCTAGGAAATCAATCTCCGCCGTGCACCGATGTACCGCTGCCTGCCCGTTTATGATCTGTCACAAGAAATGAACAATAAAAGTTCAGTCACAAATGACAATTCTTCTGTCTTGTAGAAGACCCTGTACTCGGACTTACCTCTTCTATCCTATCTCTGAGAGCATTGAAGCTCTTCTTGCTGAAAGCTCTGAAGGTACCGACAATAGTCGCCGAGTCCGGGATGACATTGAGTGCAGCTCCTGCTTGAACCATGGCCACAGAAACCACCTGCAACTTTCAACTCTTGTTTAAGATGAAAAGAAACAGACAGTTTTGTTTGTATGATCAGATCCGGCCAGAGACTTTTTCATATCTGAAACAAAGTACCTGAGAATCTAAAGGGTCTATCTCTCTTGAGACAATGCTTTGCAAACTAATAATTGCTGCTGAAGCTGCCAAAATAGGATCAATGGAATGCTGTGGAATTGCAGCATGACCCCCTTTCCCCTTTATCTTTGCTTTGAAGCTTCCACACCCTGCAAGAAACTCGCCGGGCCGTGAAGCGACAATGCCGACTGGATATTTATGCACAAGGTGCAGCCCAAATATAGCTTCTACACCATCAAGGACACCTTCATTTATCATGTCTTTTGCTCCTCCTCCTCTCTCCTCCGCTGGCTGAAATATAAGAACAACAGTGCCCTGCATGGAAGAGAAATGTACATATTAACAAGAAAAGGTATACAAGATTGAGTCATAATCATCGCCTTTACGAACAGATTAATTATCAGAAAGTTATTGGAAGTGGGGAGTAGTTGCAATGTATTTTGAGAACCTGTAATTTCTGTCGCAGTTGATTCAGAATCTTAGTAGCACCAAGGAGCATAGCAACATGAGCATCATGACTACAAGCATGCATTTTCCCCACAACTTTGCTCTTATGCTCCCATTCCACCAATTCCTATATCAAAATCAATTTAGAATTAAAAACAAAACTGTCTTGATTTTAGATTTTCACCCATCTTATATTTGAAAACCTCACAACTTCTTTCTCTTGCTGCATTACACTGTACATCATTATATGCCCCAGTTCCACAGTAAAATGAGAAAGATTATTTTTTTAATCTATAATCTCAATGGCTAGTCATTACTTATCGTACAGACACTGGTACATCTGACACCCTCTGAAAAAATGTTAAATAATGAATTTGTTCTCTATAGAATTTAGTCTGGGTGGTTTTATAAAACCATCCTAAATAGTTTCTATGGTAGGAACTATATCAAATCATAGACTATCTATGAGATTTATTAAGTTGTTTGTTAAACTAACAATTCTGTCATGTCTTAGACATCTTTAGTTCTTTTCTAGACTTTGAATTTGCATTTCTTCCAGGGTGCATTCATAATCCAATTTTGTCGGTCATATCAAAAAAAGAAAAAAAAAGATGCGATTAATAAACTGATGAGAACAAACAGAAGATTCCCATTAAGCCGGATTCAAGAATGGAAATGAAAAATTACCAACGAAGTTCATTGGGTCATTTCATCGAGCAGAAGATAGCATTTAATGGGAGAGGAACGAGAAATATGAAATTATCCAAAATCTGACCTCAATAGGCAAAGCATCCATATCAGCTCTTAGAGCGACAAAGGGAGGAGAACCAGAGCCGACGAAAGCCACTACGCCGGTACCGGCGACCGGCCATCGATAAGAAACGTGGAGATTGTCAAGCTCCTGTCTAATAAGCTTACTGGTTTCAAATTCTTCAAAAGCAAGTTCTGGGTTCTCGTGGATTTTTCTCCTTATGGTCTTCATCCAATTTACAGTGGTGGGATGATTGGCAAGGTCCAGAATTTGGTGTCTGAGTGAAGAATTATGATTGGTTTGAAGAGAACTCGGTGTGGTTCCATGGAGAGTAGCTTCAAGGTTAAGAGAGAAGCTTAAAGGCAAAAAAATGGAAGTGATAATTATGTACAGAAACTCCATATGGGAGAGAAATACGTTGTAGTAAATCGAAACTAACTTCTATTTGTACACAATTGATGAACAGTTTCTTCTCGTGCCCATTTGAGTCTTCGGCGGATAGTTTTTTTTTTTAGGACTACACAAGCAAACAAAAAATTCCCAATCCAAGAAAATCACTAAGATAAGGAGTGGTAAGAAAGAAAGACTGGTCCTCTCCGAAAGCTTTAAATTCAAAGAGTGCGTAAGCACATTTTGATACTAATAACGAACATGAAAAAGAGATAAGTCTCGGATCACCACCTCAAACCTTAGCTTCTTCGATAAGTAAAGAGACCTCATTAAATATCCACCACAACATTGTTTAACAAGGTTTATCACTTTCAAACAGTCTGATTCAACCAAGAATTCGAGTTAATGATTGTGAAAACGCTCTTCAACCCAAGACAAGTCGTCATTGCTTCAACATTTGGTTTGATCATCAAGTTTTTTTTTTTTTTTTTTTTTTTTTTTTTTTTTTTTTAATTTAATTTAATCTCATGGGTCTGGCTTCTTTATATTTCAAATAAAATAAGAAGGGTTAAAATAATATTTTGTCTTTGTATTTTGCCGTTTGTTTAATTTTAGTTCTTGTCCTTTCGAATTTTCAATTTTATACTTTTAATAAATTTTAAATTTAGTCTTTCAAAGTTAATTTTTTTTATTAATTTGACTAAATAATAATAATTTTCATGCAAGGAAGTATAATATGTATATTTTTAAAATTTATAGTGAAAATGCTAATTGATAACAAAGGGTTTATAAAAAAAAAACAATAAACAAGCATGGGCTAAATTTCAAATTTATTAAAAGTACCATGGCTAAAATAAAAAATTTTAAACTATATGAATTGAAATTGAACCAACTTTAAAATATAAAGACCAAAATAGTATTTTAACTAATAATAAATATTTTGTATTGTTTGATTAAGCTATATTCAAATTCAAACCAATTTATATAGTTAAATAATTCTAGCGAATAAGTTCTAGATTTGTTTGATAACTATTTTTTTTCTTCATCATTTTTCTATTATAGTTTTAGTTTTCCTTAAGAAAACATTTTAATTCTTAGTCCAATTTCAAAAATAAAAATAATTCTTTTAAATAAAACAAATCAAAACCTGACATAGATTTTGAAAACATGATAATAAATTAAAGAAAAGTAAAGGTAGAAGTAATATTTAGGAAAATTTTAAATTTACACCTCTAAACTTTAGAAGTTGTATCCAATTTAAGTTCTAAACTTTCGTAAGTATATCAATTAATACCCTCCTACAGACTTAGTTTGAAAAATATCATGCGAAACATATAATTGTTTCAATTAAACTTCTAAATTGTATAAGTGAATCAATTTAAACCCTTTATTAAGATTACATTTGAAAATTGTTCGTGCATTCAATTCTTACTCGTGTGTAGACTTCTTTAAATGTCAAATTAATAAAATGGATTATTGAAATGAATATATGAACAACTTTCAAAGAAAATCTTAATTGAGAGTCTAAATTGATTAGCTTGTGATAGATGGTGTAAATCGGTATATTTACGTAAATTCATGATTTAAATTGATATAATTATTAATTTGGTGTTTAAATTAATACTACAAAAAACTTACGAGGGAGAGTATCTATACGCTTAATTTTTTTAAAAAAAACAAATATAAAAAATTAAATAATTATGGGTGTTAGTTAACCTTAACTATATATTTTCAAATTAAAAAAAAAAAAAAAAACTATATTAGTTTATGGTTACTAAATTTGCTAACCATGGCTATGGCTATTATTAATTTGAAGTATAAATTCTAACTATAGAAACCCCGCTAAATAGGCATAATTTTTACAGTAATGGATATGTACTCTTTTTTTTAGGTCGAAAGTTCAAATATCTATACTCCACTTATTATATTAAAAAAAAAATCTCAAATTTATAATACCTTTACCTAAATAGACGACAGAATGAAAAAAAAAAATGGAATATTTGTCTATTTTGGGCATGAGTCTTCGTAGCAATGTAAATATTATTCCTCACTTATATGCTTATAATTTTTTGTATGTTGGAAATTTGTACTGAACTTATGATACATATATATATTTTTTCTAGATAAGGTAAAATTCCATTTGCATTTTTAACCAGAATGAAAAGTGAAATAAATGCATTTCAAAAGTAAATTATAATATTCCCAAATTCAAATTCACTGGAGAAAATACAAATTGGAAAGAGAAGCATGTGGCATCTGAAAATGTAGCTTTTTATGAACCACATCAGACCTCACAACAACCTCTAATAAGGCATATTTATTATCTGTTCTATTCATTTTTCTCCTACTTTGAACTCTTTTTTTAATATTCCTTCGTTGGTTAGCATCTAGATATTTTCTCCTCATTTGTGGTTGGTACATAAAAATAAATTCACACGAAACATGTGGAATGATTCCCTTTTTTCTTATATTTACTTTTACCCTCTTAATTCTAAGTATAATGTCTTTATCCCTAAATATATGTGAAAGGTTCATATTCTATTTTAATCCCTAAACTTTAAATATTGTCCTATTTTGGTCTCTAAATTTTAGAAAACGTTTATTTTAGTCTCTAAATTTTTAAAAAGTGTTTATCTTAGTCCCTAGTATTAAAATTATGTTAACTCTTCAATAGAAATGTGAGGAAACTTGTATTTTTGGATGACTAGACTCTACATATATTAAGCAAGATGAAATGTCAATAACCAACACGCCAGATCCAAATTTTGAACTAAAAATGGCTTTTAAATTTTTTCGCTTTGCCACCTTATTCAAAATTGAATCTCTAGATTTTTAGAGTAGCAAACTTATTTGGTAGCTTTAGTCATCAAAAAATATAAGTCCCCTAGCCATTTTGTTAAAAATTAAAGTTGACAAAATCTTAATATACATGGACTAAAATAAGTACCTTTTAAAAGTTAGAGACTAAAACAAACATTTTTAAAAGTTTAGGGAGTAAAATAAAACAATATTCAAAGTTGAGAGACTAAAATAAATATTTTTAAAAGTTTAGTTACCAAAAATAAGTTTTAAATCTAATTCCAAGTATAATGGCTTTATCCATTGAATTATATTTTTTATGTGGAAGGATTCTCTTTTTCTTAATTTTAAGTATAATGTGTTTATCCATTGAATTATGTGAAGGGTTAAAAAAAGAAAATCATATTGATGTACTAACAAAACTGTATTTTTGGTGGTTAGAATATTTGGGTGGTAATAACTGTAAACAGTGAAAAAGAATATTTATTTGGACCTACATTAGATATTTGAAAGTGATATTTTGATGCGAGAATGTAGAATTTGATTGGACAAGATATTGTGTGTGAGAAAGTTAGAAAAATAAATGTGTAGGCTTTTTGAATGAGTTGCGTGGTGATTTTTGATACGTAGGTTTTAGGTAGGCATAGCATGGGCACGTGAAACTTGTGAATTTTGAGTTGGACTCAAGTGAAGAGGCCCACAAATTGAAGGCCCTGCTCCACTACTCAAAAGCCCAATACCCCTTCTCAACCTATTCAAACCACATGTTTTTCTTTTCTTTTTCTTTTTCTTTTTCTTTTTCTTTTTTCCTTTTTCTTTTTTCTTTTTTTGGAATTTAATTTTAGTCATCACCAGTCAACTTTTTATTATTTTCTTGGGTACATCTAGGTTTCTTTTCATTCTATTTTTATGTTTATTCAACATTTATTAATCATGCCTGTTTTGTCAGTAAAGGTTAAAATTGACTAGTAATAAACTTATATATATATATATATATATATATATATATATATGATGTCTTGATTAATGAGAGAGGGGAAATTTTCTATACTAGAAGAGTATGAAAAAAATTTATTGTTTGTCATGTCAACATATTTTTAAAAATATGTGGGATCCACGAGAAATTTTCTAATAATGTGATTAGTAAGAAAAAATAATTTTACTACTTTTCATTCATTATTTGCCACAAAAGTAGCATTAAATAATTATGTAGAGTCTACAAAATAGCTTCTAGTAGTATGGTTAGTATGGAAATTTTTTCTTATTACCTCTCATCATTGTTTGCCACAAAAGTAATGTTTAAGAATTATGTGGAGTCTACGAAATAAATGAATGAATAGTAGAAGGTACTACGGTAGTATTATAAAATTTTTTAGGGACTTATTGATATTAATGTGAGATCCACTAATATTTATATAGGTAAATTTTTAGTTTGAACAGAGAGAGTATGAATGATACTCCAATCCTACCTGTTGAATGAGAAATTTTGGACCAATCATAAATTATCACGTCATTTCTCAAATTAATAACGAAATTAGAAATAATTAAATTTTGGACTAATTAAAAGTTGTCATGTGTCCCAAATTGAAATTGAAGACGTAAATTGACAAATTTCGATGGTGCCACATGTTTTCGTCCTCATTGTTGGATCAAATTAATTATTTTTTGTTTAATTAATTATTAATATTTGGGCTCCAAAAATAGACTTATTTTGGCCCAAATGCCAACAAAGGCCCAAATCTAATTAGTTGAGTTAAGGACAGGTCCATGACCAACCAAGCCCAAGCCCATAAAAGCCCACATGAGAACTGGAGTTCTCCTTCATTTGAAAGATTCGGAAATTTTACGCTCTAGAAAGCCTAGAGAGAATTATCCATACAATCAAAAGACTCTCTAACTCTTGAAGCTGAACCACACTTGAAGACCAAAGTTCTTTTCCTTCCATAACTCTAACTTCATAAGCATTCACGCGCTCCACTTCCATACATCAAGCACACGCGTTCAATTGAGAGAGAATCAGAGGATCAAATACTAGAGATTGAACCATATCCGCATCAAATCTATGTAAACACAAGTTTAACCCTACAAAATACGTTTCTCTAAAAACTTTGTGCATGCAAACACTACCATAGTACTATAATTTTCCCAATAAGAGAGAAGACTTTGATACTTTTTACCATTTTACAGTAACTAGAGGAGGGTTTTAAACTTTTCTCTTTTGATGAACTAATTTATTGTTTAAGTTTATCATTAGTTAATTTTAACTTTGAGTAATGAAAAATATAGGATGGCAAATGGTTAAATATTCGGTCTATTTTTAATTTTAAAATCTGAAATATTTATTTTAATACTTCGATTTTTTTAAAGATAATAGGTGATGTACTGTATCAAAATTTTCAGGTTTTTCATATGAAAATTGAAGATGTTTAAAAATGAAAACAGTTGTCTTATTTTAGTGAGTTATATAATTTAGCAATTATAAATATAATTAACAAATAACAAGAAGTAGAATGATGTCAATTGAGATTTACAAATCAATAAAGAAAAAATGATCAAATATATATAATTATTCCCACCCCACCCACATTTGAAAGGTGGTGAAAGTCTTTTCTTAATTTTCTTTTTCTTTTAAAAAGTGGTGAAAATCATTACTCATGGGTCTGAAATTTCTTTCTTTCTTTTTCTTTTTAAATAAATGAAAGGATTTGAGTTTTGGACTAAATTAATCTCTAGCATGTTAATTGTTAATTACATTCCTAAATTTAAATATTGACCATATATTGATTGGACTACAACGTACAAAGAGACAATTCAATAAAACGGGAGAGAAAATCTCAAAATTTAACTCTAAAATTGGCAATTAAAGTGAGTCAATTGTTATTTTTAAGCTAATTTGCACTTTAAATTTAGATTTAAGTTTAGGATCAGTTTGCCAATATTTGCTTTTAAGTTTGAGCATGTGTGGCCATTTTTGTCTTCTCGTAAGCTTTTGTTTATGGAATTGTGAAAAAAATACTTCACCTGCATGGTTAATTGTTGCAAGTGATTTTGGACCGATTATCTAATTATCCTAAGATAACTCTGAAACTTTAGGAAACAATCTAAATCAAGTTTCTCTATAAATATACTATTATGGCTCCATATGAGGTAACTTAAACTTATGACTTCTTCTCCATTCTTTTGTTTTCCATTTTACTTTGGCATCGAAGCTTTTTTTTCTTTGTTTTGTAGGTACTCTCTTTCTCTAAATTACAAATTTACTGTTATTGTCACATAAATGTCAGGTACATTTTTTCCCTCCAAAATTTAGCATAGACATGTGTGTTTCAATGAATTTTATAAAATGTATCTATTGCACAAAATAGATCAACTTTTTTTAAAAAAGGGACACTAAAGTTCAATTTTTTAAGCTTTGGCAGTGTTACTCAATTTTTTATTTTGTACAATCGTCCAAGCTTACTTTTGTTCAAAACCTAGCCTTCATTTTGATAATTATTTGGGTCATATTCAGTAACCGCGTCTATAAAGATGTCTTTCTATGTTTAAATTATTTGTTTTGTTATCTACTTTTTACAATGTTTTCAAAAAACCAAGTCAAGTTTTGATAACTACAAAAATTAATATTACAATATTATTTTAATCTTTATACTTTAAAATTTGTTCAAGTTTAGTCCATGTACTTTCAAATGTTTAATTTTAATCTCTATACTTACACTAAATCTTAAATTTAGTCTTTCAAAGTTAATTTTTATCGAAATTGATTAAATAATCATAATAAATTTCATGCAAAAAAACACAATATGTAAATACATCATTTATAGTGAAAATACTAATAAAAATAAAAAGTAATGAAAAAATTCATAATAAACTAGTAATATGGACTAAATTTAAGATTTATTGAAAGTGTAGGACTAAAATTGAACAAACTCCAAAGTATAGGGATCAAAATGATATTTTAACCAAAAATTAATTTTTAAGTTACTTTTTAAACAAAAATCAAATGATTTTTGTCTACTCGCTCTAATAAAAATTAGGTTAAAATATCATTTTGATTTCTATCTTTTAAAGTTTATTCAATTTTAATCTCTATACTTCTAAATGTCCAATTTTAGTCATTATACTTTCAATAAATCTTAAATATAGTCCCTACTATTAGTTTATTATGAATTTTTCATTACTTTTTATTTTTTTATTAGCATTTTTACTATAAATTTTGAAAACACATTCACATGTTGTATTTCTTTATCCATGAGAATTATTATAATTATTTAATCAATTTTAATCTAAATTAATTTTAAGAGACTAAATTTAAGATTTACTGAAAGTACATGGATTAATATTTATTTATTTTCTTAACTTCTAGCATTCCGAGCCAAAATTGACTAATAAAACTCTTAGTCAATACTCAAAATCCAGGAGCCGAAAGTTAGATATATCCAAAAAAATATATATATTTTGTTTCGTGAATGAAATATAATAAGATTATATATGGTATTTATAACATTAATTGGTTCTATAATATTAGAATTAATATTATATAATGCTTCCACCAATAAATTTCTCATGTTTATATAAACATGTGGAAGAGTAGATGAACAATATTATAATATGTATTATATTGTTTACTTCTTAGTGCTCTTTCTCTTAATAGTATAAACTAATAAATAAACAAGTCGAAGTTGATGAGCAGTCAAATGCCTTTGTATATTTTAAGTGATATTAGTTGATTTGGATTGACTAATTGTTAACATTAATTAATTAATAAAAACATTATTTAATGTCGAACATTATGGGAAAACCAAGGATGATCTAGTAAGAGAGGACTATTCTAATTAATGATTCACCCCCAAGAATTAATTAAGCTCTATAATATTCTATTAATAATCTCTTTGGGCCGCCATCCTTTCTCCATTAAAGCTAATAATTAATAGCAACACATCATCATATGCTTTAAAATACAAATCAACGCAACCATATATTACACATTTATTTATTTAAGATTACATGTATTAATCTACCTATCCAAACAACTACTCTACTATAAGTATCAATAAATAAACTTAAGTTACAAGTGCACAATTCTTAGACTTTTGAAATTGTCTTTTTGGTCATTATTATTCTCTAAAACGATTTTTCAACTTCCAAAATTCTATCTATAATTGAATCAACATTTACAATATATACTAACAATGTATTATATCTATAGATCATATTAGATGGTTAATTTTAGACATAAACCTTAAATAATTAATAGATCAGTCTAACATAACCAAATGAGCATATATTAAACAATAAACAAAAAAAATTTAAAGCACAAAATTTAGATATAAATAATAAATAACACTTACCTACTAGTTGGGCTAAGAATTAGTAATTTCAATTGGTAGCATTTTTCAGACTAATAATTAAGTGTATAGCAACATTTATAAAGAATTGTAAATATTGCAAAACCTATCCGTGATAGACTCCTATTAGTGATAGATTCTATCGCTGATAAATTTTTATTAATGATATAGTCAATATAGTCTACCAATAGATTTTGAGAGTTGAATCTAAATTTTGTTATATTTGTAAATTTTTTTATATTGTGCTATATTTATTAATATACTTTGAGCTTGATTGCTACATTTGCAACCGCACTTGTTATAACTATTGTTTACCAAACCTCATAAATTCTTTTTTTTTTCTTTTTTTTTTTTTTTTTGTTCTAGACAAGTATTGCTCTAAAGATAAAACTCTTAAAAAAAAAAAAAAGAAAAGAAATTATAGATTGATATATTTGTATTGATGTGCTTAGGATAATGTTTGGACTGGTACAAGATTAGAAGAAAATTAATTGAGACCAAGTTGAAGATCCAAAGATTTACAAGAAGGGGTAGAAGAAGAAGAAGAAGAAGAATGAAAAACGACAGGGTTGGGGGGTTGGGACGACATGTCGGGGGGTGTGAAAGTGAAGAAGGACCGTCGTTGTTGAGGTAAAAAGGAAAGAGAAGCATCAAAATGGATGAATTCGGCGTCGTTTTGGTTGAAACTAATCTGTGAAGAAGAATCATCGTAAAAGAAACAAGGAGGAGGAGAAGAAGGATAATCATAAAGAAAATTATTATTAGTAGTAGTATTGGTTTGAAAATTAGAAGGATGAAGATAATAACTAAGAGTAGCTTTTCTTGCTTGAAGTTGCATCTTCTTCTTCTTCAATCTCTCTTTCTTGTGAGCATTTTGATGGCCTCCCAAAGCTTGAGAATTTGTAAACTCTTTCAAACAATATTGACACTCAAATTTTGGTTGTTTTACAACAATGGCAGCTGCTTGTTCTGTTGTTGTTGTTGAAGAATTTACACTTTCATGATCTCCTTCACCAATATTATTACAAGAACTTTTCAAGCAATAATATTTTGTGCCTAATTCTTCCTCCTCCTTGTAATTCTTTGATGGGTTCAGCTCAATTCCAAAAAGTTTTACTTTTTTTTCCATGCAAGAACCTCCTGAAAATAACCCACTTTCCCTTTCTTCAAAATTACAAACCAATGAGTCCTTTCCCATCATGGTGTAGAGAGAAAGAAAAAAGAGAGATTTTTTTTTTTTTTTTTTTTTGGGAATAAATATAATGAATTTGAATTGGAGGGGATTTGGAGAGATTGGTCTTTGTTTTATACTGAGATTTGGAAATGGTTTACAACAAAAATGCAATATTGAAAATAGTGTGTGACATGTCGAAAAGAATAATAGCTTCTTATTATTTAATTTTAATAAATAATAATCATCATGAAACGGCAACGGCAAGCCAAGAGGGTCAATAAAATAAGATTTTAAAAGAAAGGAGAAAAAGAAAAGTCAGAGCATAGAAGAAGTCTCTCGTCTCTTTTTTTTTTTTTTTCCTTTCATGCAATATTTTTGTGTTCAAATAACTTTTGAATATAGTATTAGATATACATGGAACTTTCCTCATCAAAGGGAGATTTAGTTTTTCTTTTTTTTTTTTTTTTAATTTCAATTTACTTTTTTAAACTTTTGAAATTGTATCAATTTAAACTTTAAATTAATAATTATATCAATTTAAACTCGAACTTTCCTAAATGTATTAATTAATACTCTACTTTAAACTTAGTTTGAAAAATATAATGTGAAATATATAATTATTTTAATTAAGCTTCTAAATTGCAATAAATGAATTGATATAGGCTCTTTATTAAGATTACATTTGAAAATTGGTTCTACATTCACTAATAAAGAAAGTTCAGAGTTTAAATTGATAAAATTATATGTCTCACACGATATTTTTTCAAACTGAATGTAGTGGAAGGTGTGAATCGATATACTTAAAAAAATCTAGACATAAATTGATAGAATTATAAGTTTAAATTGATACAAATCTCAAAATTTATGAGTATCACGAGTGTAAATTCACGAGTGTAAATTGATACAAATCTTAAATGGAGAATTCCCATTTGTTTATATAGATACGCACTTGAATGAGGAAAGAAAGTTAGAATATAAAAAAAAATGAAAGAATGCAATTATTTTAGCTAGCACTTAAGGTTATTGTTTAAATAAAACAAAACAAATATTCGAATGCTTCAAAGAGAAGATTAACTTTGATTAATTAAGAAAATTAATATAATAAAAGCAACATAGACGAAAAGTCAAAGAAAGTGGGGGATTGCGATCACCTTCAGGGAAAGAGAGCTGCAAATGGATAACTAAAACCCACCAAATATTAATAGTTCATTGGATTCTTTTATTTTATTTTATTTTCTCTCTTCCTTTTTTTTTTTTCTAAAAAGTTAAAGTGCTTATTTGGGAGATTGTTTTCAAACCATTATTCTACTTTTTTTTTTCCCCCTTTTTTAATATAGTTGTCTTTTATGAATTATGATACGGTAAAATTTTGCTGAACTAAATATTTTACTATAGCCCTAAATTTACTACTTTTAGAGATGCCCCTAAACTTGATGATTACGTCTATATATATATATTAATTTAACCCATAAATTTCAATAATAATTATATAAACTTTTAAAAATGTAAATTTGTAATTTTATGTGACCTTTATGGTAAACATCATTATTGTTGAGGGTAATTTTAGACCAGAGGGCACGCCGGTAAAAGTCAGGACCATACAGAACTAAAAGAAGGCAAGCAGCTTGAGCCAGAAGCTCAAATCGCAGGCTCGGCCCCGATCCAAGTCGACCAAAATTTTTCCGAATGGAGACTGCAAGTGAGAAAGAGACCCAAGTGAGATTTGATCCAAGCTTGGTATTAGGAAACTCATATCCCAACCCTAGTAGGGTCCTAATAAAACCGTAGGTCCAATCTCTATAAATAAACCATCATGACTCCATCAAAGGTAATTGAAAAGTTCTTACTTCTTTCTTTTTTTATAATTCTCTTATTAATTTAGGCATCAGAGTCACTATTTTTCTTTGTTTTGCAGGTCCTCTCTTCTCTGAATTATAAATTCAACTAATGATGTCACATGAGGGTCAGGTGCGTTTCTCCTGTCCCAAATTTTGCATCAACAATCATATTTTAGCATAATACGATAGAAATGAAATAAAATATATAGTTCAACAACAAAATGTCTAGTAGTTAGATGTTTACAAATTTAACACCTCAATTTAACATTTAAAAGCATAATCTTTTTGTACAAGCTAATAAATAATTAAAAAAAAAAAAAAAAAAAAAGAAGAAGAATTTAAGGGCGGTCGGTGGGAAGTCCCATCTAGTACAGTTTATGAAACAATGTTAAATTATTAGTAAAAAAAATGGATGGATTATGAAGTGAATTAGGGTAGGTTTGTATGTGGGAAGCACAATTAAAATATAAAGAGAGAAATTAATTAATGAAAGATTATTGATAAATGTTGACCCAAAAAAGAAAAAGAAAAAAAAAAGAAGGAAAAATTAGAATAGTAAGAGAGAGTAGTTGGCAAAGGCAAACAAAGGAATATTAAGAAGTGGGTAATGATGTAAGCATATATACTTAATTAAAAGAAAAATAAGGAAAAGGTCTAAAATGAGATCTTGGGCATATCTTCATAGAGCAGGCAAAGCTCTATATTTTAATATTTATCATCACCTCCAAAAGCATATGTTTTTTTTTTCTTCTTTATGGGTCTTTCAGTAAATATTATCTTATGAGAATGAGTCAGAAAAAGTTTTAATTTTGGTTGGACACATGTAATTTAAGGGCCCCACTTTGTAGGGCTTATTGGAAACTATTAGATTTTGCAAGTATAACATTGTCTAATACAAGATCCTTCCCACCATTGGAGGGACTTTCTTTTCCACAATAATTTTCTCATTCTTAATTAATTTCTATCTCTATAAAAATAATTCCTACTTTTGGAGAAAAATGTTTCCAAATAGGCATGCTGTCATGAACCATTTTATCATTATCATAACATGTGGAATATTAAAAATTAAGAAAATAAAATAAAATAAAAATTTGATAGGTAAGGTATATAAATAATAATATTGATTATTTATGAATATTAATATGGTGGCTTTGGCTATATGGGTATGGCTATGACTATATATATGGTGGGTGGGTTGGTTTGATTGATTGATTGATTGAATGAATGAAATTCATTTTGTTTTGCCTCATTTTTCATTTCATTTCTTATTTATGGGTTTTGATTAATAAGATCAGATAATATGGACCCTACCCAATACTCAGCCACCCCATCTCCACCTCCACACCCTTATCTTTTTTTTTTTTCTCTATATATATATATGTATGTATGTATATATTTCTCAAACTCATCTAAAAAAAAGAGTGAAAAGTGAAAATATCATTTTTGTCTTTCAACTTTGAGATTTATTCAGTTTTGGTCCCTATACTTTTAAATAAATCTTAAATTTAGTTCTTCAAGATTAATTTTGGAAAATTACTATAAACAAAAAAATATCAAACTATTTATAAATATATAAAATTTTTACTGTCTATTAGCGATAGACAGAGATAGAATTCCATCTTGGTATATTGCTGATAGACAGTAAAATTTTCTAACTATAGTTATAAATAGTTTGACTCATTTTTCTATATTTGAAAACAAACTGTTAATTTTTATCGAAATAATTGGTTAAGTAATTATAGTAATAATTTTCATGCAAGGAAATATAATATGCGAATATATTTCAAAATTTATAGTGAAAATGCTAAAAAATAACAAAAATTTTTTTTATAAAAATCAACCATAACAAACAGTAGGGGACTAAATTTAAGATCTCTTAAAATTACAGGGAGCAAAATGGTATTTTAACAAATATATATATATATATATATATTATATATATATATATATATATATATATATATATATAAAATTAAGCCAAATTTTATAAGCATTTGATTTTTAATAACTATGTTTATTAACCCTGATTTGATAACTAAATGGTTTCTTTTTGTGTTATTATATATATATATATATATTAAGCCATGTTTTGAAAACTAAAAAGAAAATAAGTAGTTTTTATTTTTACAATTTGGCTAAAAGTTCAAATGTTTAGTTAGAAAAGATGAGAACCTGTAGTAATTAAAAAGTTGTAAAAAAATAAATACATTTTTTAAAAATCAAAACTAAATGGTTGTCAAACAATTTTTCATCTAATTTTCCAAAATAATGCTAAAATTGACATCTTTATCCCCATTAACGTTGTCTTCTTAGGTTCGTGACTTTTGAAAAGATTGCAAAAAAACAGTGTTTATTTTTTTTTTTTTTTACTCGTAGAAAATGAAAAATTGAAGGTGTTATAACTTATGAAAATGTAATAAATATATTATCTATTTAAATATGTAGGAATAGAATTTAGAAAAGAAGTGAAAATAAAAATGGTTCAAAATTTATGTTATGAAATTTATGTGTTATGATTTGATTGGAAGATATATATATATATATAAAGGAAGCAACGAAGAAGAAGAGAAGAATTGTGGGTTGTTGATGTGATGTGCTGTGTTAATTATCTTACGTACAGAAATTTAGTGTTTAAATTTTGAAAAAATGATAATCCTTAAAGTCATTGGAGTCAGGTGAAAGACAAGACAAATGAAACTGATTCGAAGCCTCTAGTCCATTCTGGTCTCTTTTGGTCTACTTCATAAACATCTTTTCATTTCTTTTAAACTCATTTTTAATCTCAATAAACTTCTTTTTTTTTCTCTCTGTTTAATTTTCATTCCCTTGTTAAGTTTTAAAATGTGGTTATTTACCAATATAGCAATCAAACTCTTTCAAACTATTAATAAATATAATACAATACAAAAGAATCTACGGATAGAAGAAAATTTATATTTAATTCTCAAAGTCTCTATCGATGATAGGTTATATTGTTGATAGGAGTCAAATACGAATAGTTTTTTATATATTAGTAATTTTTTTTAAATGTAGTTATATACTTAATTATTAGCTTTAAAAATGATATTCATTACAATTTCTTTATTTTAAATTTTGAGTTTTGTTTCTATTTGGTTCTAGATTTCAAGATTTATATTTTTAGTGTCGATTTTTTTTATTAAAAAATTATTTTCGATTATTAGTGTTGATATCTATTAATTAATTTAAAAAATTATAATTAATTAGTTTTCACTGATTTTCTATCTCTATTAAATTTTCACTTCTTAATTATTTGAATCAATTAACTAAAATTTAACACTAAAGACTAAATTTAGACGTAAAAATGGCAAATTGAAATCAACTCAAAATTAGAAGAAGTTTTTTTTTTTTTTTTTTTTTTTTTTTTTTTTTTTTTTTTTAATGATTGAACAGAATCCCACTTAGCTTAAAAATCATTCCTCTTTCCATGCAATTTCTTGTCTCTAATATTCCATTTCCCAAAACCTAATGTGACTATTTCTGAGTTGGAAAATTCAAGCTCTTAGTGGAGAGTTCCCAAAAAAAAAAAATCAAATTTATAGAATAGTTTATTTAGAATAAATATTGGATTATTGAAATGGGTTTTGAGTGAATGTGATTGATCTTATTTTACCATAAAAAGAATTATGTGTCTTTAATAAGATGCCCCTTGCCCTTTTTATTGAAGCATAAAATGAAAGATCCCTATTTGTGGATCCACCCTTTTTTTTTCTTTTTTTCTTCTTTTTTTTTTTTTTTTTCATCTTTTCGCAGATGGAGTTATCTTGAATATCGAATGAGAAAATTTACAAAGGAATATGGACCCTTTTTGGGAATAGTATACAAATTTATTCTCAATTTTTTTAAAAAAAAATTGAATATTGCTTCAATTCAATCTTTTTTTTTTTTCCCCTTTTTAATTGCTTCTAGAATGGTCACCCACTAAAAGGAAAACACATGTTTGAATTAATTTTGAAGTTGTGTTGAAAATATTATTGTCATATTTAAAATTGTAATCAATGTGCCTTTATCATTTAAAATTAATTTAAAGTTTGATTTTACACTTTTAAATGCTATTTTCATACAATCAAAATTGATTTTGGATCAATAGAAGTAGGTTCTAAATTGAAACATAGCATAATATCAAAATCACTACCAAAATGACGTAAAAGCAAAAATTAACCGTTTATATAATATTTAAAATCAATTCAATTTTATATCTAATAAATATCATAAATATTTAAAAATTTTAAAAATTAACCAAAAAAAAGTTTTGTATCTAATTGAATCTTAAATTTTAAATTTTGTAGTTAATAGATATATAAATTTTGAAAAGATGTCTAATCATACCTAGTAAGTACAAAGTTAAATTTAATGTCTAATATATCCTTTTAACTTTTAGTATTTTCATATATATAAAGACATATTAGATGCAAAATTAATATTTTAAAAATTTATTAAACGCAAGGAATTATATAAAAACAAATCTAAAAGTTCATGCACTCAACTTCTAACTTTACATTCAAATGTGCTCCCACATATAATTCAGGATTCGTCACTAGTTGAGATTTACCTTTCACAAAAATATGACTATTCCACATGATTAAAATTACCTACCCAAAACCAATATGTTAGAAGAGTCTCACAAACTTTTTAGTCATGTCACGTGGCAAATTCGAAGTCGAATCATTCAATATAGTCATAAAATTCAATATTAGAAGAAGAAGAAAAAAAAAAAAAATAGATTTGATTTGAAGCATCCACGGATTGTTAGTACTGTACTACCAACTCCAAATAGATTTCGACTTTGCTTCTAAAACCGTGCAATTAAGGATAATGGATGGCTTTTAATAAAATAAAGTGGAATTTTAGCAACAAGATTTTGGTTTGTTCATACAGGTTGCCTATCTGAGGTTTGTGTTCATTTATCAATTAAATTAAAATGGTCAGAATCTAAGAAAAAGAAAGTAAAAAATCAAAGTCATGTTCAAATACAGCGTCATCAAAGACTAATGCGTCTTATAGATGGAAGGTTTCTTCAACGAAAGTGTCAAAAGGAAGTAGGAACCTTCCTTGAGATATTAAAATAATCAACAATGCCGTAGAGAAATCGTACTAACTTGGTACAAATGCTAAATATTTCAACCTCCATCTGATTTTTGTCTACAAATTCAATGTTTGAAAGAGTAAAACAAGCCGATTTGACTACAGGAATAGGCATTACTTTCTGAGGTTATGTAATGTAAATCATAAATGAATCAACACCCAGTCTTTTAAATACCATACATTAACATTTCTTCTAAAATTATGTACACATACAGAATATCTCCAGTGGAAAAGTAGCTGCAGATAATAAGGTTTTTTTGTATCTCGACGTGCGATCTCAGACTTAGTTGTCATGATTACATGGTTTATATAGTCGTCGTAGAGAATTGTTTCTTTGCCAACATGTAGATCAAAGACAGGGCTAACATCGAATGGGTCGATCGTAGGTTGGGGGTAGGGAGGGGCAATTTTCATTCATATTGGCATAAGGTTCTAAGGTATTGTATTGAGGCAGTTCCATTTTGTACTCACCAAGAATCTGGCAAAAAGGAAGTTTATCACTTTCATTGTTGCACCAAGTTGGCAGACGTGTATGGTTGTCCTCAAAAATCTTCAGCATATATGCATCCCGAATCTGTAAAGACAATCAAATTCAATGTTTTCAAATAAAAGCTTGTGGAAAAGGAAAAGGAAAGATTATTAGTTGATACATGTTCAAAATTTGGGGACATACAGTGAACTCTGTTACTTGAATGGAGCTGGATACAGGACCAAATATTCCAGCCTCCTTGTACATTGCAAGGATAAAGGCAACACATGTTGTCGATTTCCCATCACTGTAGACCCATTCATCTTGTTCAGGAATTGTAAGCAGTACATCGAAAGGAATTCCTCGCTTTTCAGTCTCAACTAGAATGTCGTGCAAGTCCAAATCCTAAAAAGAACAAAAGTTTATAATTTAACTTTTAAGTTTAGAAGACAACAAATGTGCTCTGCACATTTGATAAACGGAAAAATAAAAAATTTGGATGACTATATTATAGAGGTTTGGATGATAAAAAATGAACTAAAACAATCATATAGAAAAATATGAAGCTAAAACAGATTTCGGTCGAACTTTTCACGATCCTTTGTGATATGGATCAACATGCATATGTATTTCTGAAGAGAGCGCCTTCGAAAACCATATTGCACGAGTACTTGAGGAATTGTTAAAAGCACCTTCGTCTTTCAACTGTTAATCAAATAAGTTCTGAAGTTTTGATAGGGTCTACCACTCATATCTATGAAATAAAATATACAGAGATTGTTCGCAAAATGTGATGAAGGGAATTTTCATTTGCGTTGAAGTTGGCAAGCTCAAGTAATTTGCAGTTTGGATATAAGAGTAGCATTCAGAGTAACTTATTCATTATTAGTTTGCCCGTGCATGTCAAAATTTTCAATTATAAAAAATGGTAATAAATTTTTCTAAAAAATAGGTTAAAAGCACAAAAAAAAATACATTTAGAGGAAGCATTTAACTAATTTTCTTTCAAAAGTACTAGCTAACATGAGCATAGTTCAACAATTAAGACATTAACTCCTTTTTTTAAGATTTAAGTTTTCCCCCTTGCTAAGGTAACAAGCCCACACTACCGGGCTCGGCTCCTTTATTTCAGATTGAAGGTTCTAATTTGCATCCCACATTTGTTGTTCTCAAGAAAGAAAAGAAAAAGAAAAAAAAACATTTATATATAAGTGTTTCATTTTTACACACTTTTTAAAAGGCATGCCAAACACATAATAAGAGAATGTAATTATGATTTGAATGTAACAAAATAGAGATTACTTAGACCATCCATAAAATAAGGGAACAAGGCAATCTAAAGAAGTTTAGGCAATTACAAAGGACACCTCAAGTGCGCTTACAAGAATGTCATGAGACAATCTTCAAATTTTTATAGTAAACAAGAATATATAGGCCAACGTACAAGAATCTCAACTATTCTCATGAGACAATCGTCAAATTTATATGTTTGTCAAGATAACTCTAGGATACTATTATAATTATTATTTTTCAAAAAAAAATAATAATTCATAGGACGTAGAATATTAAATCTTAAGCAGCGGACCACCATAGCTTGAACTCATTTTCTTTAAGCCTTTTAGTATTTACACGGGTCCTTAAGCCTTTTAGTATTTACATGGGTCAGTCAATCCATGAGGTCTCAAGTGCTCATTATGGTATGTGAACAAGAATTAAATTCTATGAGATCCCTTTTTCCTCATTCCCAATAGCCAATGGGAGGAAAATCAACTATTAACTACTTGGTCAAAGGTTTGAATGGCAGTCCAAAGAGAGTTGTTTAATATTTAATTCAATGGTGAAATTTTATGGTAGAAAGGTTTGCCTTCAATCCAATTATGTTATCTATTTCAAAGTTAGTTGTACTGAAAATTTTCTAGCATTTATCTGTACAACAAAAATTAGTCATAATTGCTGACATACCTCAGTTCCAAGCCGCTTGTTCAGAGCCTCATTCCACATGTTTGCAGCATATGCTGGCTGCAACCTAGTCCACATAGACATGACAGAAATAACCTGCAAATGTGAACTTGTCAGCAAGAAAACTTACACGAAAGGAGATGTTTTATACGTTCATCATCGTTAGATACGTATGTCCATATTTATGCACATATGTAACGAACACCTCATCCATGTCCACTGCAACATGAGTGGGTTCATTCCATAAATCTATAGACTATAAAGAATAGAATTGTAAAAAATATGAGCAAACGCAGGTAAGCATTGACAGTACAATCAGATGAAAGGTTCACTACAACAAAAACATTACAGGGGAAAAGAAGACCAAAATCAAGTGAGATCAAGAGGAGGAGGAAAGTTGTCAGTTACGGTATCAATCCAGCTAAAAATCATGTTGTGATAACCATATGGCTTCCCAGACATGCTTCGAGCATATTCCCATGCTGCAGTAGAGTTGAATTTTGCACGTATCTGTGGACGCAAAGGAAGCAAGGCTACTTGTGGATTTGAGTTGTCCTTGAGTGCCAACTCCCACCATTCATCCCATGGAATCACCACAATGATTTCTTCACCCTATTAAACGCACGAGAAAATTCCGATCAAATTAAAAGATCGAACTCCATTTATTTGCTACTCATAGACACAGGCATTTGAATAATAAGCTGCCAAATGGCATTTGCATACCTTCTCATTCTCGTGTCCTGATTCACCAACCCAAAGATTACCCTGTTCATCCTTCAAGCAAACTGCTGTATGACCAGCAAAAGACCCCGTTACCCACTTTTCTAATGTCTCAAAGCCTCCCCACCGTCCACGTATTTTGGACACGGCTAAGAAATCACCAGAATGAACATCATCTGGATTGATAGTTGCTTGCCAAGGCTGGGATCGCTTTTCAAATGTAGCACCCATGTGCTTCTTAAGGAAAGCTAAATTGGCATTTTGGCCCCAAATGGTGTTGGAAAACAGAGGTAACACATCTACCAAAGAGAGCAGAGTTCCCAACATCCCAGACGGCATAAGAAAAACTGAAATCCCATGTTGCTTAACCTGCTCAAGTATCGGTTATCATGGTTAGCAATATGCAACTAGATTTTAGAGCATTCGGTAACGAAAAAGGAACAAAAAAAACATACATATTCCAACTCGGCAGGTTCTTCCCACGACTCAATCTTCAATGTGTGCTCCCGTGCAGAGAAATAGTAATCCCATGTAATCCTGTAGGGTGTTGCAAAAACATATAGATCCATACAGGTCCAGCTGTGTGCTGCAGATGTCTAAGAGTGGGAGGAAGTAATCAACACAGAGATATATATCACAACGTAGGTTCGCACAGCTATATATAACGTCTAAAAGTCTAAAATCTATGGCAGATGATCGGTTTTTGAAAAATCCTTTAGTTTACAAGCCACTAATACGAACAACAACCATGCTGGGTTTTCAACCCCCCGTGAAAGTAGAATTTGATTAAAATGCAACTAAGAACGTAGCCAAAGAATCGAAACCATAACAATATTTGGTTTGCAAACTAATCCAAGTTGCTTGAAAATTAACTATCAAGGGCCAAAAGCTAAGGCTTAGAATTTAATGCTTCTTGATTGAAAAGGCAGATTAAACAGACAAATTGCATTAAACTACTTGAAGTTCAGCCCGAACTCGGAGTTATAACAAAATATCAATGCATAAAAGGGGAAAGTAAAAGAACACAAAAGGTCAAACCTTGAGACGGAGAACACCACCTCCCAAGCCTCTATCGCCTTCAGTAAGATTAATCTGAGCTTCGTTAGTGAAGAAGCAAGCTCCTTTCCACTCAATCGTTCCATTACTGGGAGTCACCGACCCAACATAATACGGCAACAAATCCACGGCAGTGTGGAGATTATTAAGAACCGGCCACGATATCTGTCGTGGGAGAACCGGAAGCACATCGTTGGCCCTGAAGGGCAACTTCAGAGCCCGACCCAAATTCGCACCGAAACCTAACAGAAAAGAGCAAAGAACCAATACCCATATTGTTGATCGTGAAGAAGAAGACATGGGTTTTGGTATCTTCGGGAATCTGGACCAAATTCGAAGCGAAATTTGGGATTAAATTTGCAGAGAAGGGAATCAAACCCTAGGGATAATTGGGCATTTAGGAACAGTCAAGACTAGAATTGATTGGGAAAATCCATATCAAATGAGTTTGGGAAAGGGAATTTTGGACTAATTGATGTACATTGAGAGTTCCGATTGGCGATGGCGTTGGTCAATAGGAAAGACGTGGCGTACGCGATAAACTCTTAGGCGTCTTTACGGATATTTTCAAACCATTATCATTTTAAAATTTTGTTTATTATTGGTTTAATCTAAATTTGAGGTGTTCTAAAATCTATTAAATTTAAATTGTCTTTAACGTTTTTTTTTAGTACAAGTGCAATTGATTTTAACTAGTAAACTGAGTTTAGATGTTGTAGTTTTGAATTCACAGCTTTTGTTTTTTATTATTTCAAATTTAACTTTAAATTTAATTCAAAGCGAAAAAATATTTGCCTCTTATGCTAATTTTTATTTGCCCCTTATGCTAATTTTTTTTTTCCTTTTTGCGTCACAACTTTCAAATGAATCGATTTGAACCCTTTGATAGTAATTTAAAACTACTTAAATTTGATTTTGTTTAAAATCAACCCAACATCACTTAAATAAAATTATTCGAAGCAACAAAAATTATTGCATAATTTTTTCTAAATAAATTGAGAAAATAGAGCAAAAAAAAAAATCACTCGTATTAATTAAAAAAAAAAAAAAAACTATTACTATCTGTTTCTTATCTTTTATTAATGTAGTTATACATTCTTCAAAATTCAGATACACTGCAAATATAAAAATATTTATTTAAAACTTCAAAATTTGGATCACATAAAGCAAAAACAATTTTAAATAGCATATAACACAATCCATTACATATCAAACATGTCAATATTCATTTTAACTGATACAATGAGTTTGGTACCAAACTATTCATGAAATATTGACTTGTTTTTTTAATCGAAATATTTTCATTGATGAAATAAAATGACAAAAGGAGAGCCCATAGTTATACCAAAGAAACCGTGTTGATACGATAGTTAAAAATTTCCATCGAAATTTCGAGATTTCAAGGGTCTTGAAATCTTGATGGGGAGAAATTTCTTTTTCCCCCAATTTTGAATTTCGACTTTTTCAATTTTATGGTTCTGATTACACAAAATTCTATAGTTTCATACATCAATGTTATTTTCGACAAATGGTTAAACATTTTTTATGTGCTACTTTTTTTTATTTCTAACTTTTCTCAATTTTTAGCTTTATTTTCAATCCAGAACTTTCATTTATAAAGAATTTGAATTTGAAAAAACCACAAAAAATAATCTATATTTATTTTTAAACTCAATCAAACTTTTTTCATTAAATTTTCAGATCATTTCACCTTAAAATTGAATTGATGTAAGTTTTTTCTCTTACCATCTAAAACTTTCATAATTTTCACATCATTTTACCTCAAAATATTCATAAAGTTTTGGGCAAAATACACTTTTGGTCCCTGAGGTTTAGATTTAGTGTCCATTTGGTCCCTAAGGTTTCAAAATGAACACTTTAGTCCCCGAAGTTTGGTAAATGGTTCTAAATGGTCCTTTGATTGTTAGTTGACTAACGGAAAATGATGTGGAGGTTAAGTTATTGAATGTGTAGGTGAGTTGGAAAATATATTAATTTAATATTATTATTATATTGCCAAGGTGTTAATTTTTTGTCATTTTTTCTACTCATTTCCCTCTTCTTCTTCCACTTTCGACGACGCTTTGTCAAGGCCCATTCGTTGCCTCCTCTCTCCCTTCTCTTCTCTCATTAACGATCTATTCACTGCTATCCTTGCCATCACCATTACCATGAATTGAAGATTACTCATACAATAGATTTTGAGTTCAAATGAATAAGACGTTTGAAATTAAGAATGAATTTAATTTAATTCTTGAATCAACCCTCTTATCCCACCAACAAAAACGTCCACAAATTTGGATTCAAATCAAACCCCACCATCACAAAAACCCTAATTCAAATTACCATATTGAAAATGCAATAATGTCATTTTATTTTCATCACAAATTCAACGCAAAACAAGCAAACAATTAGGCACTTCACTAGCAAATTTTGATTATATGATGAGAAAGAAATGAAAAGGAGAGGGGGGTACAAAAATAATTAAATATGGAGGAGATTTGTTTGTGTCCTACCAGTATTCAAAGCCAAAAAATTTCAAATCTTTTCTGTATACACTAAAACCAAAATAATTGATTCTCCCATTAAATTTTCAGAACAAGTACTTTCCAAATATATTTTTTTAGCTAAACCAACTTGATTTTGATTTTGACTTTTAGAGTTTAGATTTCAGATCACAAAGAAACTCATATTTGGATGTTTAATAGATGACTTAAGAGCGATGATGAGAGAAGAGAAAGAGAGGTGCAACCAGCGTGAGGCGGCGGGCAATCAAGACAAGTGTTGGCGAAGGTGGGAAGAAGAGGGGAAATAGAAGAGAAAATGAGGAGAATTAACACATCATTAATATAATAACAATATTAAATTAATATATTTTCCAACTCAACTACACAATCAACAATTTAACCTCCACATCATTTTCCATTAGTCAACTAACGGTCAAAAGACCATTTAGAATCAATTACCAAACCTCAGGGACTAAAGTGTTCATTCTAAAATCTCAGGGACCAAATAGACACTAAGTTCAAACCTCAGGGACCAAAAGTGCATTTTACCCTAAAGTTTTTATTATTTTGTAATTATTTTTTCATTTCTTTTTTAAATTTCTACTCTCGTATCAACAATTACTCAGACATTTACAATAATATCTAAATATTGTCTTACTTTATAAAAATTATGATTAAAATGGTCAGTTATAGTCTAATTAAGCTACAATCAAAGTTTCATAAATTAATTATAACAATTTCTATAAATTTCTATCAATTTCCATAATTTTTCCCGAAATTTCCATCAATATTTCCATAAAATCGAAACCTTGATATTTCCATCGATATCGATATTTGGAACAAGTTAGTTTCAATTCGACTGGATCAATTATTGAAAAAGAACCATAGAATAATAATAATCATATTATATTCTAGCAGTCAGTCATTTCAATATATAAGCGAATACAATGATACACAACTCTAGAGGCAGACTGATAAGGAAATAATTGTATTTCCTTATCGCAGACTCATTGACCAAGTCTGTAAGCAACTACCCTTGACCTAAAAAAATATAATCCAGAAAACTGTCAATCATACAGCACAAGCACATGGCTGCTGATACGCCTAAGGCGCCAAAATCTTGAGATACAATGACAATGAAGTCAAACTTAATATATCCTCTTAATAAACAAGCAACCACTTGATTCACCTAATCAATCCTCTAGCGCAAGAAGCATAAACCTGAGTTGAAACAAGATTAGTGAAGTAAAACTGGTGCTTTTGCTAGATTCAGAACCCGTAGAGGAAGCAATTTGAATAGCAAGGAAGAAACAGAGCAGTGTCTTCAATAGCTATAGGTTGCCGAAATGGGTTTAATTGAATCTGCGAGGCAAAACAAAGACAAATTGGATGGTGTGCTCTTGGTGTCAAAAGGGGGGCAACAGTGGACACATACCGGGAATGTAATGGGGCGGCCTATCACACTGCTCAAACAAGAAGCTCCAAGATGGCAAGCTTCTTCACAGAAATCAGAAAAGATTGCTGGGACTTTTATTTCCTTAATAAGTTCCTGTTACATTCATCCAAACAATTATGCTGCTGGTGATGATTAAAAAGTAAGAAAATGAGTATAAGAAATAAGAAAATGCTCAATTTATACAGTAGTTCTACTTCTAGGTCTAAATTTATAACACTTGAATTGTGGTGTTACTACATGCATAATCATAAGGTAGTTGGCAAAGAGTATCGACATACAATAGTCGGTAGCCAACTGGAATAGGCAGCGATCCCAGCATTTGGAGCAATGATTAAGTGAGGATAACAATCCTATCCGGATAAAGCAAGTAGTGAGAAACAGCCAAAAGATCATGTATAATGAAAAACAAGCATGAAAGAAAGAAATAACACAATAAAAGGTTGCTTTCTTTAAGGAAGAGAGTCAGAGAAAGAAACTAACTTTGATAATGTCTTTGTAACAATCATGGTAAAGCCCTCTTCGAAGCTTCAACACCAACCGTGGATATTTATTAGAATATGCATCCCTGTCAACATCTTTGCTTGAAGATTTGCAAACACAATCCATCTGAAGGCACTTAGCAAAACTGCAAAGGTCAATGGTCTCACCATTCCTAGCAATCCCAAAGCACAAAGGAGACCATTCAGTACCATTTTTCAAAGATTTGCAGACACCATAAAGTGTAGCTCAACTGATAGGCTATAGCTAATAAATAGCCGAAGACACAGCAAATGTGGGAAAAGGTCAAGCCTTTGGTCGTTCTGAATTGTGATGCACTTTACTAGTGTTATAGGACTTATTCGAATCCATATTGTCTTCACAACTCACATTTCTTCGGGAATTCTAGGCCCAACAAGCTCTATTTGTAATGCCACCCCAGGAAAAAGTGCAAGCAGCTCAGCAAAAACAGAGAGCTGTAGAAGCTCCTTCTCAGGCCCTGAAGAGCACAAGAAAACTAACATTAAACAATTCCTATAAAACCAAGCGGGTCCTTTGAGCATCTTCAATGTCCAGTATTTTGCATGCTTTAAAAGTTCCAACAGCAGAGTCACGTCTTCTTTAAGTATTTTATTTCTTGCAAGACATTTGGAACCCTATAACAAAGTTGTGCCCAATAAACTTCCTTCCAGTGATCCAAGTAACCAGTATGAAAAATATTGATACGAGAAACGTATAGAACCAAAGTCGCCTGTTACAGTCAGTATCTTCTCACCAAAGAAGCACCTAATTGGATATCTAGTATGGTTATATAACCAAAGTCATATTCTACGGCTAGTATCTTCAAATGAAAGAAGCATCTAAACATAAGCTGTATGTGTAAAAGAAGCTTCAAGATAAATCATACCTAGATAATGTATACATAATGTGTCGCCAAATTCTGGAGTCAAGGGCTCCAAACCAGCAACTTGCACAGCATAACTTATTGTAAGTGGCTGAACTAAGAGAAAAAGGACACATAAATGTTCATTCTATGATGAATATTCTTAAAAAGAAATCAGCATTTCTTCAGAAAACCGAGATCAATTCCATGCCAATACTCTGGTTCAATTATTACAATATTTCGTTCTGAAAGGAATTTTTAGAATATAACAAACCCGCGTCTATGGATGCAGGATACAACGGGAAACTTTTCGCTTAGAATCTAGACTAAATGGGATCTAGACAATTGAACAAGAAGCAAATTTGAGAAGTCAATTTTCTTTCGTATTTCTCAATGAAAGATCGGTTTCTTATTTAAAAATTTAAAAATAAAAATATTGAGAAGTCATATTAGGATCAAAAGTTAAGACTTCAATAGAACATGTGAGATCATGTGAGGTTGATTATGAAGCTAAATAACTTAATTAGACTCCAACCTTATCTAATTGAAACATACCCAATGAAGAAGCAAAGCAGCAGGAGAGTGAAGGGGGATGCATCTCCAATCATAATAGTCCTTCCAGCTGTGTAAGGGTTTTGTTATTGGTGAAAGCGGTTCTGCAGGTTTATTTGATTATTCTAGAGGCATTAACTTAACAGTAAAGAACTAGGAAAGGGATGATACCACTACATGGACAAAGGAATCTAGGTAGAACCCAACCATCATTTAATCTGCAAGTGAAATAGAAATGGCAGAAATATTTAATGTGAATATAAAAGGTCCCTCAATAAATAGAACAACTTCAAGATAGGAGACCTTGAGAAATTATAAGATGTAGCAGCTTCCCCACAAGGACATTCGTAAAACCACATTCCAATTTTGTGGATGGCCCTTTTGCTCAAGAATGAGCATCTACTCTCCTGTTTTTGACACAACTTCACAAAAACAACAGAAGAGGCAGTTCAAACAATTGTGTTCAAAGTAGGATATAAAATCAGTTTTATGGCAGCAGATACAGGGTAAAGAATGCAACATCCTAAGAAGATATTCAATACCTGAACAGTAGCCTCCTCGGAAAATGTGAAAGGGAACTCGTTCAAGGCATCTAATCTCTCCATTTGTAGTTCAAACCTTTTGCATTCATCTTTATGATCATTCCAATGTTTAACCTATGGCCAATTGTCAAATAGGATGATGGCTTGAAACAAGGAATAGTTTCGACCAGGCTGTAAGATTAAACTAAATTAAACTAATGACCAAAAACAAATACCCTTGAACTTTGGCAATTGTTTCAAAAACATCTTTATTCTTTAACTCGTTCTAGGTCACCGCCACACAATTTTAGGTTCTAATTTTCATTCAAAATTCTAAATGGTCATTTTTTAAACATTTATGAAAGGTCAAGAGTAATATTGTAAATTTTATTAAATCTGGAAAGAATTAAGAGTATTATTGAAACAAATTGTAAAGTTCAGAAGTATTTTCTTTTATAATTTAACCTTCTTTTTTTTGTGTCAAGAGGAAAAGGTACCACAGGACGGGAGAAGGCTAGTAACTTTACAGCTCGAGTAGCATTCCCTATCCTCCTCACAAGCAATAGCCAAATAATCTAACCTTGCGACTAAATTTATTTTTTCTCGGATTCATAACACCATGCCACACAATATGTTGAAGCATAAATTATAAGTCATTCAAAGCGCAATACCAATTATCACCTATTTTAAGCTAATCCTTAATTTAAGTGAATTTCAAACTATCAAAGCTCATACAATTCGACGCTATCGTCTGAACCAAGAATAACCAAGTTCAGAATTAGTCAGTCAAAAGGCGTCTTAAAACTTGAAACAAAACTCATATGACAAAATTCAGGGAGCCTTGTGAACAACAAAAGAACCTGGTGATCGACTGAACAGTAAGCAACAACTCCACAGCGACCACAGCGTCGAGTGGCCGGACCGGTGCAACGAGTTCCTCGTCCCTTGCCGGCGCACTCCATTTTTTCCGATTCCAGATAGTTCTTTCGCGGTACGAATCAAAGCATAGCGCTGGTGAACATGGGCCTAATTGGGCCTCGCTTGTCCTTCCATTCCTGTGGACCTCAACTCTGATCTGTCCATTTGGCCCATCATGTCCTTCTCCTACAAATAACAACATTTTTCCGTGCGTAACAAGATTTTAAAAAAAAATAACAAATATAGCAAAATCATCCGTTATAGACGATATTGTTGATAGACTCTTATCAATGAGAACTCTAGAGCTATATCTAAATTTTGTTATATCTTCACATTCTTGTGTATTGTGTTATATCTACTAATATTTTAGACGTGATTGCTATATTTGCAACGGTTTCATAACTTTTACTAGAAAATTAGCCTTCAAATTTTTAAAAAATAAATATTATTTTTTTAATTTTAAACCTGGAATATACATATATATATATATATGCTTAAAAAGATTGTTTAGAAAAATTAGACATATATCTTTAATCGAGTGATCAAAAGTTCTTTCAAAAGTGGGTAAATTTAACTTTTAACCTGATGACAATATATTTTCTTAAAAAAAATAATGTGTGGGAGTAGGAGAGAAAATCTCATACCTCGAGATTAATAGTAAGTGTTCATGCTATTTATTACTTGAGTTTTGCACTCGATTAAGGACAAATATCTTAATCAATTGAATTATATTTAGATTTATGTAACATCATAGATCTTTAATATAGCTAGTACTTAATTATGATTATTATTATGATGGGTTTTTTTTTCTCAAGTGGTAGAGAATATATTTAAATTTTAATAAATAAAGTAGAGAGGGAGACAATATTAGGGGATGAAAGCAAGCATGGAGCAATTGGGGTAGCTTTTTAAGCATGTGGATTTGTGGTCATTCAAAAGGTTGGATTATTTGCGGGGCACGGTGTATTCAATTTAATGGATGGTTCTTAAGGAATTTTCTTTTTCCACTAAAAATAATTTGATTTTGACTCAATCATCATGTTTATACTTAATTGTCATATTAGCCTCTAACCATTTGATAATCCTATTCCGGATAACACATGATGTCGGTTAATCTATAATTATGGGAGAAATTTTAGTTGGGTTTCTTAAATTTGATTTAAACTCCAATTTAATCCTTTTTATCTCTCTAACTCAACAATTACAATCTAATTCGAAAAATGCTTAAATATCATTTTCATCCTTTCACTTTTAAATTTATTCTATTTTGGTCGATTATTCTATTTTCCCTCTAACTTTTAAAAAATAACCATTTTAGTCTCTTTTTTTATATATAAATTGTGTTCATATTAATATGTTAATACACATACTCGTAACAAATGTCATTGACGTCATTGATTTATTAAATTAGACAAAAAAAAATGCTTGAGAGTGTTTCTAAAAGAGTGAAAATCACTTTTGTCATTTTTCAAAATCACTCTTAATCATTCAAAATCAAATTTAATGATATGAGAATTGCATTTAAAAGTGTAAAATTAGATATTAAATTAATTTTGAGTAATTAAATACGCGTTTCGAAGTGATTTTGAAGTTAACAAAAGTAATTTTTTAACCATTTCAAAATCACTCCCCAATATATACAAAATAAGGTAAGTGCCAAGATATAGTTAATTTTTTAAAAGTTAAAGGACAAACATAGACATTTTAATAGATGAATGACCTAAATGAGATTTGATGATATATAATGAACCGTCTAAGACGTCAAATTATTATCTATGTTTTATTAATAATTTTGATGTAATTTTAGTAATTTTTTTATCTTTTTTATGACATTTTAAGTAGGGGTATTTTTGTCTGTTTACTATTAACTATGATGTAGCATTAAGGTTTTAATTGAGAGGCTATTAAAGCCTTACCTTTAAGTTGTTTTGATCATTACTATGATGAATTAAGTTTTGACCTTGGTGCTTGTTTCAAGATTAGCCAGGAGAGCTTCTTCAATTTGCAATTTATATGTTAAATTGCATGTTCCAAGAAAATTCAGGTAGGATTGATCAACCTAGTTTGTGAAGTGTTCAAATCTTGGGCCAAGGAACTTGTTCTTTGTCTCAAGAGGTTTGATCTTCCCAGTCTTTAACATTGAAATCGAGTTGATTTGGGAGTTCTAGTAACTGAAAATTAGAGGTTTACATACCAAAAGAGTTCTTAATTCTAATACTCTAGGGTTTTCGTATCATTTAAACTTTTAGGAAAACAACCCATATGTGGTTAAGTTTATAAAGTTTCGAATTTCCAAAATGATTTTATTGTTCAATAATTAAATAATCTACTTCAAACGTACAACTTTCTATCATTATCTTTATTGTACTCTAAAAACTAATTCCATATTTGTTAAAGTTGCTTCCGCAAACTCTTCTCTATCTTTCATTTTTCTCCTCTTCCAACACAAGTTTAAAATTGTCCAAACTTCACATTTGTCGTTGGGTCAAATGTTAGAAAAATTATTCAATAAAGTCGTCACATGTGAATATCTCAAAATGCCAATTTAAATTTAGATTAAAATATTTGCATGTCCCCTAAAAAAAAAAAAAAAAAACTTTTACAAAAGGAGATTGTGTTACAACAAACAACATCTTTTAGATCTCCAAACATTTCAAAAAAAAGCACAAAAACATAGAAAAAGAAAAAGAAAAAAAAGATTCGCATAGATAAACATAAAAATATTCGTATCCCCACCAAATCAACATAATTTAAAAGTAAAATTAGATAAGAGTCCACAAAAAATAATGAATCAATTACCCAATTGAATAGTGCAATGAAAGTGAGAAAATATGAAACAATAATGAAAAATAAAAATGAAGTTGAGAGATTTGCCAAGTGTATAAGGAGCCGTCCACCCAATTGAAACGAATCAATACATATTAGTTTAATAGTAATTAATGAATAATATTAAAAAGAAAGAAAAGAATGGGATTGGTGAGTTGTCGTAATCTGATAGATTATATTGGATAATACAATAAAATTTGAAAAAAACCAAAAATCAAATCTTAAGTAATTGTCCCAACTCCATGGGAAGATTTAATGGGTTGGCAATGTTTATTTGTGTTGGAAGCACATGAAAGATAATGCTCTGTTTCCCTGTTTCATAAAAAGATCATATCTTATTTATCCAATTTTTTTTCTCCTACAACCCATCAATATTATTATTATTATTATTATTATTATTATTATTATTATTATTATTATTATTTGGTTTTTCAATTTGCCTCAAAATCACTCCCTCGTATTCAAAAGATATACCAAATCTTCTTAAAATTAACACTCACTTGGTTCTGTCCCTACCTTTGCTGCCTTTTTTCCTTTTCTCGCAAAGTTCACGGTTAGATTATTAAACCAACCAAAAAAAAAAAAAAAAAAACATTGTTTTTGTGCGAGATTTTAAAGTCTCTAATATTAAAAAAGTAAAAAGGGAAATTTTACTTTTTGACAAATAATGTTTGATGCAACGGGTTGAGATATTAGGCTAAATTTATGGTCAAACAAGAGAAGTTCAACTACGAAGTTGAGAGAGAATTCTATTTCAAAATATTCTTTTTTAAAATAAAAAAAATCTAATTACAATTCTAATGTGACTCATTATAGTCTTACAAGAAAATATGACAAATAACCGATTAAACTTAAATACTAATTAACACAAATATTAACTCAAATATATTGATTATTTGATCATTTTTCTCATCAATATTTAACCTCCTATTGGGCTAACCCATTATTTTTTTTAAAAATATATATATATATATATATATTTAAATATCAATTTAACGAGAAGGTGTTTGGGGCATTGACATGGGTTGAGTTGAGTTCAATGTTTGGCACACAAATTTTACAAGTTGGTGTAAAATAACTCAACTCCACTAACTTCAATAGCATTCACTATTGAAGTTTGTATATTTATTGAGAAACTTCATCTTCACCTCTTTCTTTCTCCCTCCATCCAATGTTTTCAATAACTACATTCGTCAATCATTGCCAATGATCAACTCCGACGGCAATCATTGTCGGCAACATGCTCTGACGACCACCTCTAGTGGCCAACTCCGGCACCACTACCACGGACTACCTCCAACGCCCAACTCTAGCTATAAACCACCATTGGTGACTACTGTCGACTCAGTCCAGCAACATGTTTCAAACTTTTAGATATCTCCACAATTGTATGATATTGTCTACTTCAGACACAAACCCTCATGACTTTACTTTTGGGTTCGCCCAAAAGGTCTCATACCATTGGTGATAGTTGTCCTCCCTTATATACTCATGATCATCCTCTTATTTTGCTAATGTGGACCTTTGATCGCATTTCCAAACCAACATGCATGCATAATAAACTCTGACCTACAATTCGCATAAGATGCCATAAAAAGCCCTAAATCCCTCAATGAACTACTTTTTTGTGCATATTACACTCATTCATTCCACTAATGTGAAAGTATATTGTAATTTTGTTGTTGGTATGAAACAAGAGTATTTTGTCTACCTCAAATACAATGGTTACATGTAAAAAATTGTAAAATATATGTGAATGTATAAGTTGACATCGCAATCGAGTGTTAAAAATTTGGGAAAATATATGTGTAATTGAAGGGTACTTAAACAAAAAGTTAAGCAAACCATTTTTTAAGTACATGATCCAAAAGTAAATTCTAATCCCTATTCTTCAAAATAAAACTCCCAGCAATACATGTGTACTTCTTAAAAAAAAAATTAATCCAATTCCCTTTTAAAAAAAAAGTCGCTAGAAGAGCATATTATTTAGGTAAAAAAAACTGCACCAGATACCCCCGACTTTATAACTCAACTCAACACCTCAAACACAGACTTCCTTACTCAGACAAAAGAACTCTGCACCTCAAACACAGATACATAAACTTAAAACTTCAAAATTCAGCTCAGCTCTCCAAACAACTTGTAAGTGTGAGTTTATACCTACGATACTTGTCTTCTTAGTATTGGTATATCAGGAAAAAAAAAAATATATTGGTGTGTCCTTTATACTCTCTCAATCCAACCAAAATCTAGGGTACTGGATTTAAAGTTCCTTCTATTAAAGATGAAATGAAAAATGAGGAAAAGTACTTTTTGACTAAGAATACTTATCCGTGTTGGCTTGATCCTTTTTTTTAAAAAAAAATTATTATTAGTATTCAACTATAAATTTAGTCCATCTATTTAAGTGTTGCTTTATATTTATAATCTTTGAAGATTGGACTATAGCTACATTATCTATATTTTTATATAAACAAGAATACGAATATAACTCAATTAACATAAAATATGAACCATCAACCAAGAGGTTAGAGGTTCAATTCTCCAACGTTACATATTACTAAACTCAAAACAAAAGAAAAACAAAACTATCTTCATAACAAAAAAAAAAAAAAACAAAATCATTAAATTAAAATTAGACAATATTATATGTTCCCAACATTAAATTAACAGCAAGTTGTTTAAAAAACTAATTAGAATATTCTACACATTAAATTTGGATGTCATTAGTGTATAGATTTGGTAACTACAATGAATTTTTTTTTTTTTTTTTTTTGGGACATAGAACAAAGGATGCAAAGAAAATTATTGTGAATGTTTGGTAATTAAATAAAAAGACCATAAAAATGTCGGAGGTGTTGTTGTTGTATCATTGTCTATTATGGTGCAATAAGGACCACTTTAAAACCCTTGACTTGGATGGTAAAGATGGCTTGTAGTACAAGTGAAAAGAATCTCCACACAAATTTTATTCTAAAAACAAAGAATATATTTGTTTCCCCTTTTATCCTAAGTTTTTTTTTTAAAAAAAAAAAAAAAAATTGAATAATAAGATTACATAATTTAATAAGATATTTCCTTTCCTTTGTAGAGAACGACCGTACATAAGAAAAATCATGAAAGGCCGTTATGAGAAGAGGGAACATTATTGCCCTAATTTGATGATTAATGAAGTACAGTGCATAAATTAATTGTCAAATAAACGTGGCAAATGCTGAGGACATGTGGGCCCATTATCTCAAAACTTAGATCAAGATTCCATTTTGACTAAACCCATGATGTTTCCCTTTTCTTTTCTTTATAATTTTTTTTTTGTTGGGAATTATAATTATTATAATCATCGTGTCGTGTCCTCCAAACTCCAAAGTAAACAAATTTTAAATATCGTTTTTCAACTCAAAAATTATAACTCATTTAGTAATCGTTTTGTTTTTAAAATTTAACCCTATTTTTTATAAATGTAAATTCTTATTAAGGAAAGACATATATATGCAATATACAACATTACAAATATTAAAAAAAATTAATTTTGGGATTAAAAAGTGTATTTAATATATTAAAGAATTTAAGTTTTAAAATTTTTCCCATATAACAATAATATTTAATGATATGTTACAATGCAAAAAAATTTGTAGATATAGCAAAATTTTGACTTTGCTTTCAAAATCTATCAGTGATAGGCTATATAACTAGTAAAAGTCTATTATAAAGATCTCGAAGAGTGGGATGACAGAGCTCAACAAAGGAAGGAGCTTGCTATATTTACAATTCTTTTTAAATGTTGTTATACATTTGATTATTATCATAAAAAGTGTTACCAAATATAATTACTCTTTTATTTTTATTGGGGAAAAAATATCAAAATATAATATTTGGTGCGAATTGTGAAATATATATGCCATATGGGTTTGAGTTTGGTGTTCTTCTCAAACCAAGATAAAAATAAAAAATAAAAATAAATAAAAGGGAATAAATTAGATAGTTATATAGGATATGTTTTCATGCGTACGTTGGATTCGTTGCAAATTTATATTGGTTGATTGTTTTTGTTTTAAAAGAAGAGGTTTGTTTTTTGTATCGTTGGGAAGCTAACATAAAACAAATATAACTCCAAATAGTAACAATTTTTGAAAAACGCATGCAACCGTCGTCTCTCTTTGTCTTTCCATGTCTTCATATACATCCAAAATTTCAACTCTGTCTATTTAAAATTAAAAATTTATAACTCTATTAAATAAATTTTAAATTTATATCTAATATTAGAGGTGGTCATTCAAATCGCAAAAATATAACAATTTTTAAAATTGAACTAAAAACTCAGAGAAATTGAAAAATATGGTTCGATTATGTTTGAAGAATCTTGAAATCGAATTATTCGGTTAAGTTCGGTTTCAATTTCGAAAACCAAATTTGAAACCGAACCGAACCGTTTTATATATTTATTTTTTTTTTTTTAAGAAAAAGAGCAAATCCGAATTTAAAACTAATCTAAACCATTTTCACCGATATGTAATATAGTAATTAACTTTTTAAATTGTAAATTTGTCTAAAACTAAGGGCATGTTAGAAATGACTTAGAAAAGGAAATATTTTTTAAAAATTCATTTTCATTCACACTTTTCATAAAAACTCATTAAAATAAGGAAAATTTTCACAGGTAGAAAAAATGTCAAATTATTTACAGAAAAAACAAAAAAGAAGACATTATAGACATTGATAAGCTTTTATCAGCATCTATCAATGATAAACTTCTATAATTTCTATAACGGATAGACTTCTAGTAGCGTCTATCACCACTATCTAAAAATTTTGTTATTTTGTATAAATAGTTTCTCTTATTTTTCTATTTTTAAAATTTTCCCTTAAAATAAAAGCACGCATGTGTTTGACAACTTTCTTTCAAAAGTGTTATAAAATTTGTTTGGTTTGTTATACAATACAGTGTTTTTATTAAAGTCAAATTACTATAAAGAAATTTTTTTTGGCAATAGTGGTTGCGAAGGTTGGCGAGTGGTCGTCACCAGAACTGGTGGTCGAAAGTTGGCCGATGGCGGTTGTCGAAGGTGGTAGTTGGATGTCCCTAAAAGTTGATTCCAATTATTTATCCTAAACCAATTTATTTATTTTTTCAAAATCTATTTTGAATAGTTACCCAACACTTTTAATTTTTTTTAAATCAATCACTTGAAAAACACATTCTAAACACATCCTAATTCGATACAAATTTTAAAAGCTTGAAAGCATATTAGACATTTTTTAAAAGTTCATGAACAAAATAAATATAGACCTTAAAATTTATAGACTAAATTTATAATTTAACTATAATAAAAAATGGTAAAAAAAAAAAAGGACTTTTAAATTAATGCCCCACGTGATGTTTAACTGAAGATTGCCTTTGAGTTGAATGGTACTGTTTTTCCAACATGCTACAAGTACAACATACCGTTCCTATTGGTGACATCCTAAGGCAAAAAATAAAATAAAAATAAAATAAAAAAATAACATTCCCACCATTGGTAACATGCTCACTGGTTTAAATAAAATTTAAGTCTAGCTCAAAATTTGATATAATCAATTATACAACTAATCAACATAAGAAAGTTATTATAAAAAAAAAATCAAACTATTTACAAATATAAAAAAAAAAATTATTGTCTATTATCGTTGTTTATTATTCAAACGATATAAATCCATCCCTGATAGATAGTAAAAAATTTATATATTTATTAACAGTTTGATTATTTTTTTTATATTTGAAAACAATCTTACATTTAAAAAATAATAATTTAACCTATGTTTAATTTGTTGAGGAATTTTTTAATTAATAGTTTAGTAGTAGGTCAGCACTCTTCCTAGGATGGAGTAGGTAATTCCTCGTGGACAGACCTATTAAGAAAATTCGACTAACTGTTAAATATCCGACAACTTTTTATATGGGACTATTATATGAATTTTTTAATATAAAAATATTAAAATACAATAGGGAAAATGGAGTAAGGAAAAAAAAAAAAAAAAAAAAAAAAAAAAACTAATGCAATAAAATTATTCGAACTTTAAAGAGGGGTAGTTGGATCCGATCTTAGTGTACGGACGAACGTGCAAAGTAATAGTGCGACAAAAATAAATGTAAAGCATCAATTTTAGTATTTTTAAACTTTTAACATTATTATTTATTCATGATCAACAATATTAATCTGGGCCAAATAAGCTTAATTCAACAGTAATTAACTTAATATTTTTCTCTAAACGTTGGAAGTTTAATTTTCGATCCATATAGTTGTTATAATTAAAAAGAGAAAAAAAACATTGGTGTGTAGTTACTGTTCACCAATGTTTTTCAAATTCTAATCTTAATTTTCTTTTGATTGGTCTTGCAATAAAAATTCCAAGAAACTGTTCCTTAATTTTCTTTTCTTTTCTTTTCTTTTTTAGTGAAACTTTAAATTTTAAGTGGGTGGAGTGAGCTATTGTAATAATTGGTGTTAACTACAATGATACTAGTATTTCAAATCCCTTTTTATTATAATGTTTACTATATGTTACAGTATTTACTATTTTCCTACTCAATTCTCGAGTCAAAATTTCGATTTGATTTCATTTTTAACCAAGAAAAGTTTAAAGAGTTACACTCGAAGTTACTAGAAAATTGATTCAGATGAAAATTTTGATAAGCTTAAGAATTATATACATAATTTTTTTTAACATAATTTTGACCCGATGCATTAATTTTTATCTTAAACTTTGAATTTTACATAATTGCATTGAATAATGTTGTAAATTTTACCTTAAACTATAATAAATGTTGCGTCTTTTCTCTAGTAGTATACTTTCAAAAATCATAAAGAATATATTTTTGTACATCTTGCATTAGAAAACGTGGGATTTCATCTTTAAATTATTTGATAATGGAAAGAATAGTCCATCCATGTCCTTCAAGATAGTGTCTCTTTAAGTTATATTTTTTTTTTACCAGTACCCATTTAGTTTTTATGGACTTTGATACCATATTAGATAAATATGATAATTCTAATATTGTTGGAATACTATACTCTTTTAATATGTTCACACTATAAATTTGTCTTCATAAATATTAGTGGCTCCCATAGTAGTGTAAATGGATTCTAATTTGTTTTTAAAGACATGCTAACAGGACATACCGTAAGTGGAAGGAGTATTAATTTTTTTGTCTAACAAATATGACGTATCATATCAAATTAAAATTGACTGGGAGTAGTCCATCTTATAGATTAATTAAGATTTTATTTATTTGTATTATAGATCACCTTTTTTCTTTCAAAAGGTTACTTTACTAATAAGTGGACAAATGTAGCAAAAATTGACCATTAGAATATGACTCAATTGATTTAATTTAAGTATTATTAGATTATATAATATTAAATTTACTTTCACTCATCCACTTAAGTTTTTTAGTCAATTGTATTGATTTAAGATGGTATTAGAATAGATGGTCGATGCGGTCCTGTGTTCAAATTCTCACAATATTTTTTTCTCTGTCTTGTTCTTCTACATATTTCAAGTCCATAAGTGAGGGAAGAATATTAATCTTTAGATGATATAATATTAAAGGGTAATTGCAGTAGGTAGCACTTTTAGGGATAATAATAATAAAGTGTATAACAACAATTTTAAAGAATTGCAAATATAATAAAATCTACCAATGATAGACTTTATCGTTGTAGACTCATACTAGCGATAGACTTATTGATGGACCTCAAGGAACAAAATAATTTAGTACTGATAGACTCCGAGAGTTTGATCAAAATTTTGTTATATATTCAAAGTATTTTGCAATGTGCTATTCTATATTTTTGTTAATATTTTGGGTTTGATTATTATATAGGCAACTGCTCCAATATTAAATTTATTTTTACCAATCAATTTAAGCTTTTGAGTAAGTCGTAAGAGACTCAATTAATTTCTCACATCCACATCTTCTTGTACTAAAAAAACTAGTATAAATTGGAAGAAAGTAAAATTTACAACAAATATTTTAAATTTAGGTCCTTAGAGTTTAATTTGATAAAATTAAATTTGTAGTATAGAAAATGACAAATTAAATTATTAAAAAGACTTTTAGATAGCTTAAAGTAGATATTCAAATTGTCCATTATAGATTCCGTTGAACTAAAAAAATTAAAAGGAAAAAAAGTAGTATTATAGAAGCTGATGAGCAATAAATGGAGGCAGAAGGAAGATAGAAACAGTTGACGATGGATGTTCTTTGACATTATTGACGACAAGACCACTGTTTCAATACTTTTATTTTTTAATTATGAACAATTTGAACAATTATTATTAGTTAATAAATAAATAAATAAATAAAGGTTTAAATACTACTTTAGTTCATGTACTTTTGATTTTGATTCAATTTGGTCCATATATTTTCAAAATGTTCATTATGTTACTTGAACTTTCAACTTTGATTCATTTTAGTATTTAAATTTTAAAAAAGTGATCATTTTAATGCCTTAAAAATAAAGTAAAAGCAAAAGTGAATTGATCAAAATAATCACTTTTTAAAAATACAATGACCAAAATGAATATTATGAAAATATAATGACTAAAATAAACTAAAGTTGAGAGTATAAAAATCAAAATGAACTAAAATAAAAAAAATACAGTAATCAAAGTAATATTTAAACTATAAAAAAAAAAAAAAAAAAAAAAATGGTGGCCGTGAACTGACTACGAGAAACCCCAAAGTGAAATCAATTTTGGGAAGACAAGTCAAGTCTGTGTTTTCTAGATATCCTCAGATTTGGTTTACAGTATGTAGTGTCTGTCTTCCTCTTCCACTTGGATTTTTCTTTTCTTTTCCCCTTTTTTCCATTCTAAATCTATTTTTTTAATTCTTCGTATTACTTATGTTTGTGGACTTTAATCTAATCTCACAATAAAAATATTTAAAATTATTTGAAATTTTTTTTTATCCCATAATAAATAATTTATGGTCGAACAATGGGATGATATGTTTTTTTTATCTATAGGTTTTAGGTTTCATTTTCACTCGATTTCAAAATGTTACACGTTTAATCTTTACGTTTTGAGTTTGGTTTCAAATTAGCCTTTAAATTTTAAAATGTCATAATTTTACTTTGGCGATTTGAATTTTGTTACAATCTGGTTATTGTCTGATTTATCTTTTAAGCTTGATTTTTCACTAAATACTCACATTTTCTCATTAGTGTTAATGTTTGTTAATTAATTTAAAATAATTATAATTGATTATGTTTTTCTATCACTATTAAATATAATTTAAAATTTCACTTCATAATTATTTTTAATTAATTAATAGATATCTATGCCAATGACTGAAAGTGAGTATTTAATAAAAAATTGAAATAAAAAATGTG
Organism: Lagenaria siceraria; assembly: GCA_002890555.2. Taxonomy (NCBI): domain Eukaryota; kingdom Viridiplantae; phylum Streptophyta; class Magnoliopsida; order Cucurbitales; family Cucurbitaceae; genus Lagenaria; species Lagenaria siceraria. The sequence goes on from CM016484.1 coordinate 25,362,572, forward strand.
AATCTTGTAACCTATAAATGAAATGGAAACAAAACTTAAATCTCAAGGGTAAAATTATAACATTTTGAAACTCAAGGACTAGATTGAAACCAAACTTGATACTCAAAGTGATTTTGGATCAAAGGGCAAAAACGTAAAAGAACAAGTGGAGTAGTGAATTGGCGGGCTAAATGACCAAACCTAAGACAGGGTAAAGCCAGAAGGAGAAGAGTGGCATGGGCCGAGGCCGAGGTCGACCTGACCAACATACCCCCAAATGAGGGGAAACCAAGAGATCCAGCTCAAAAAGGGAGTTTGCTCGAAAATCCTAAAGGAATGAGGATTAGATCAAGAAGAATCTATAAAATAGAAGGAAAGATCCCAAGAGAAGTAAGTACACTATGATACTAAAGCTTCTTACTTACTACCTAGAATTTCTTACTAACTTAAGCATCGGAGCCTGTATGGCAAGTGTCACTTCGGTGTGCATATCTTTCCTATTTTGCAGGTAACGTTATTCCTCAAATTACAAATTTACAGTTGTTGCAATGTGGGGATTAGGTAAGTATTTATCCCATCCAAATTTGACATCAACAAGTACTATATACCAATACGTAATATTTTGAAACCTAAATACTAAGAGGCCGTTTAGTCCATCAAGCTCCTAAGTTGGTGAAAACAATCCAATTTCAACAGTAAATACTATTGAAGTGAAAATTTATCGAAGAACTTTATCTTCCCATCTCAATCTACTTTTTATAACTATCGAAAAACTTTATTTTACAACTCTGCATTTCAAGTACAAACTTACTAACTTTTAACCTATCAAACCCGAACTTATTATTATTAACTCTACTCCAAATGCCTTCCAAATAAAAACTGTACCTATTATAGGGACAGAAAAGTATTTTTCCCCTAGTTGTAGTTTTGTTTTGGGGTAAACAATTAGAAGAGAAGAAAAAATCCAACAATGAAGCAAAAAGTTGTTCTTGACAATATAAGATGTCGTGGGTCCCATCCTAGATTTCATTGGGACTCCCCCATATCTCCAAATTCTCTCTCTTTTGTCCTCTTTACTCCTCTATTTACCTTCTTGACTTCAAAATTTTTATTTTTATACCCAAAAGTAAAAAAGCACGAGGGCAGCACGTGTATGACAGTCCACCCCACTGCCTCGGTTTCCTAAATTCCACCGCAGTAATTTCCCATCTTTTTACCACCCTTTTTTTAATTACTTCAGATTAGATTAAATGTTGTCTCTGTTTAGGAAACTGCCCGGTAGTTTCTCCATTGAGATTTGACGGCGTCGTGTCTGTCCTGAGTTGACCTCGGTCAACTCTTTTTTTTTTTTTTTTTCTTTTTTCCTTTGTTTTCAAATCTTGATTCCAACGCGGGTGCACGTAGTCCAATATGTTGACCAAAAAACCCCTCCTTTCTCGCTGTCAAAATATCGTAGACGATAACGATGGCTGGAAACGAGATATCGGGTAGATTGCGTTTATTTGGAGATCTGACCCAAGTGGATTTGAGAATCTCATCCTCTGTATCTTAAACGTTTGTTTAAATCAAAAAGATAGTGAAACAAAATATTAAAAACACCCGATTTGGGATTTCTCTGTGACCGAGAGATTTGATTTCCGATTGAGACTTCTTAAGCTAACACACAGTTCTCTGTTTCTCCCCCCCCCTTACACTTATATTACACCCTTCCTTAACCTTGTCCACACAAATTCCCATTTCTCTCTTCAATTCCTTTCTCTCCTACCGCCATGGCCAGAAACCCCATCTTCTCCCGCCGCCGGAGGTCCGATCACCTCGACGGTTTAGATCGTTTCCCAACCTCTGATTCCGAGGTTCATGTTCTCGCCGTCGATGACAGCCTCGTCGATCGTACAGTAATTGAACGTCTCCTCCGCCTCACTGCCTGTCGAGGTCAGTTCTTCTCTTGGTTTAATTTTCTATTCAATTTCATTTCTTTTTTTCCTGTTCTTATCTGGGTTCTGTAACTCTGTATTGTTTCTCTGGAAATTCATTTCGGGTTCTGTTTTGGGATTCTCAGTTACTGCAGTGGATAGTGGAATTAGAGCTTTACAATATCTCGGATTGCAAGAGGAGACTAATTCACAAGTTGGTTTTGATGTAAGTACACGAAATTTCCAGTCTCTGTTTTTATAGGTTACCATTTCTGATTTTGCTCTGTTTCATGGTTATGAAAAACAGAGCTTGAAGGTCGATATGATCATAACCGACTACTGTATGCCCGGAATGACAGGATACGAATTGCTAAAGAAAATCAAGGTAAATTTTGATAAATTTGGGTTTTGAAAATTGAAGTTTAATTGGAAAATGAATTGAAGTTGGGTGAAATTGGAAATGATTAGGAATCATCAACTCTGAGAGAGATTCCGGTGGTGATTATGTCGTCGGAGAACGTGGTGGCGAGAATAGACAGATGTTTGGAGGAAGGGGCAGAGGATTTCATAGTGAAGCCGGTGAAATTATCAGATGTGAAACGGCTCAGGGAATATATGATGGGGGACGAAAAGACTGGAAGTGAAAGAAGCGGGATCAACAAAAGGAAGGTACGAGAGCCGTGTGATCAACCTTCATCATCGCCAACGTCATCGGATTCCTCTCCATGTCCATCATCTTCCTCACCGTCAGATTCGCTTCAATCCACCCCATCATCGTCAGAGCCGTCTTCTCCGACGTCCACTCCTCAATCCGACGGCTCTAAATGACTGCCAATGAATCAGGAATACCGTGCGAGAATAGCAGCCTATCATCCCCCCCCTCTTGTTATTATTTATTTTTCTTAAAAAAAATTAAATATCTTCCTTCTTTTTTAATCTTTTCCTTGTCCTGTTAGTTTTAACGGTTATTTGTTTGAAATCCCAGTTTTGTCCGCTAAGTTTTAGCCTTTAGGTCAGGGACTTGGGGTAGCGCCGTTAATTACTAAAACGCAACGCATTGGGGTTGTCCAATCTTTTCGAAGGCAAGGCGTGATGTACAATTCATAGAATTCAATCATATAAATATTTACAAAAAAAAAAAAAATAAAAAAAATCCGAATATTTTGTTAAATTGGGATTAAACTTCGTGGAATTATGAAATTAGCCAATCGATAATGAGTTTACAGGTGATATAATTGAGATGTGGGAGAGACAAGGCAAGATCTTGTCTCCCTAAACCAGAAATAATATTGGGTTTGGATAAAATAATGATGTTCTCCTTTTTTTTTTTTTTTATACACTAATTTGCTGGTTCTAATTAGATTATTGTTTATTAGGAAAGGAAAAAAAATTATTTTGGTTTTTTCGTATCTCCCGTTCACATGTATTTGAACAAGGAAGGAGGGGGGAAACTAAATTTAGAGGGTGCAATGCAATTGTTATTATTAATTATTTTATTATTCTTCGTTGAAAAAATTGTATAATCCAACAAATAGAATATAAAATCTTGACTATTCTGCCAAGTGTATTATTAAAAGTTGAAAGGAAAAAAAAAATCTAATTGAATAGATGGGACAGAGCTTAATCAAAATTAACTCTAACCTATTTGCTATTTAGAAAATAAAAATATACATCATATAGTTATCATATCTTGATCAAAGACAATGTCCAACATAATCCATTTTACAAGTTAAATTCTAAATTATGGTATGTTAGACTCATTTTTTTTTAAAATAACTTTATGCTTTTGAGGATTTTCTTTCCAATCAGACCAACTTTTATGCATAAAAAAATATACCAAACTTAGATGCTGTATTCCTTTCAATGAAGTTATTGATAATTTCATAAGATTTTAAATGTCTAAATTTCCATACTTCTATTCGTTGTACTAACAAGTTTAAATATTAAGTTATGAATTATCTGTTCATTAATTATTTTAAAAAACACAACACAAGATAGAGAACAAATTCAATCCAAAATAATAATAATAATAATAACTAATTGTTGATGGAAAAATTTGGACAGGAAGACTCACCTGTCTTTCACGTGCTTTGAACAATAAATTTATGATTTTGGAAAAATAATATAACTTGCAAGACAAACAAAAGAAACAACAGTGTCAGACATAGGATATCTGATGCTTAAGTCATTAGCAAAGGGTTAGAGCAAACTAGAAGTAGGGAGAACTTACCTTTTGTATAGTTGTGGTGTCTTATTTATAAAGGGGTAAATCCATCCGTAAAGGACTTGGAGATGACAATTCAAGTTGAGCATAGGAGCTAAGATCGTGGCCCACAGGAAGTGGGCTCTTGTGAAGGGAAGAGAGTGGCCTTGACCTCGGCCTCCAAGGCTGAGGTGGGTAGCCTGTAGTAGCCTCGGGTGAGGTGGACACCCTGGGCCGCTTGACTCAATTTCCTCTCTTCTTTGGTCTCTTCCTTCTTTGACTCGTTTCTCGCACTCCTTTAGCTCTCACGTGACTATAATTATTTCCGCTCTCTTGAGCTCAATGACTTTTAGTCCAAAATGACCATAACACTAATAATAAAGGGGAAAAAAAGATGAACACTACTAAATTGAGTCGATTCGGTCAGTTTGAAGTGTTCTCGATTAATCCAGTGTTCCTAAAATGTAAACCAAAAAAACAATCAATTTGATTTGGATTTATTTTGTCTGAATTCAGTTGGTACAATCTCTTAGTTGATTCGATTATCAGTTTGGGTAGATTTGGTAGAAACCATCTTCAAAAAGGTGATTTAAGTGTATTCTTTTTAAATTAATTAAATAATAAGTTGAGTCCTAATTTTCAAAATTAGGCATATTTAGTTTCTATACTTAAAAACACATTACCATAGATATTTCAAGATCTTATACAATTTTTATAACAAAATCCTATCAAAACTTTGTTTTTTTTTTTTTTTGCCAATGTTTTATAATTTATTGAGCACACATAAAAGTAAGTTATTCAAATTTAAAAATGTTGCTCAAATTTCGAATGGAATGAGATTGAAATTAAAAGAATGGACATATTTGAACAAGAGAACTAGTGTGGTTTTGGTCGTGGGAAATTCAATTTGACAATTTTTTTAGATAATATGTGGAGCGAAGAGATGAAACCTAAGACCTTGGAGTTAATAGTACATGTTTATGTCAATCGAGCTATTCTTAAATCGTCGATTGATCTAAAAGCTTAAGTTAACGAGTGAAGACAAAATTTATTATCATCTCATCTAACACAGCTATAGTGATGTTGATAATTGAAATTGACAAAGGAGAAAGACGTTGTCTGAGAAAGAGAATATTATGGAACAAAATGAACTGGCTGGTTTGATTGTTTTTGGTATAATGTTTTGCATTCACCCATATTTAAATTTATGGGTAATGGAAGTTGTCTGTGGGAGCCCTCCCTACTTATAATGCATTTGCATATGTCTTGTTTGTGAAAAAGCCTATTACAAAACAAACCAAACCAAACCAAACCAAATCACTACCAACAACTACTGGGATTGGGACCCCTTTTCTTTTATTAACATTGTCTCTTTTCAAATCAACTCTATTTTCTTCAATCAACTATTGACTTTCTCTCTTCTTCTTATTCATTCATTTTATCTCATAATAAATATGGTTTACTGTCAAATTAAACCATCAAAATACATGGAATATCACTCCTAACTTTTCAAAAATTCAGATTTGATTTGATTTGATTTGATTTAGGGTGTTATTTAATCAAGTGGGGATGATATGGCCAAATCTTTCAAACAGATTGAGGGTTTGCAATTGCAATTGGGTGTTTTCTTTCTTTGGTGGGTAAGACTTAAAAATCACCACAATAGAAGAACCAAGTCTAATTTTCATTTATGGTTTTCTTTTTAATTTATTTATTGAAAAGTTTTGCTGCTTTTTGGTTGGTCTTTAATAAAGTTAAAAAGGCTGTGTAATGTGTTGTGGTCCTCAAATGGATGGGCCAACTGGGCCAGTCAAGTGGCCCATGGTTTGGCTTTACAGAACAAAAAGGCCTTCTTCTTTTTTAGGAAAACAGGCCCAATTGTCATATGAGGAATTAATGATGTTTGATGTTGGGCTTTGCATTTAAATTTGGCCCTCCCAACTTAGACGTGCACTTAGGGGCTGTGGGTCCGCTTTGCACTTATGAAATTTTTTGCACTTTTAAAACTAATAATTAAGGTTTCGTTTACCGATTCATAATAAAAATTAGTATAATTATATAGATTAATCGTAATGGACCACAACCACAAACGTAATTAGATTGCTTTTGATCATATTGTTACTGTTTCTACTACTGTTATCATTTAGGATCAAACGATAACGATAATGGTAACTGTGATAGTTTTTGCAGTTCTCATGTTGTAAACGTACAAATTTCTAAACGCAATTGGATTGATCACCCTCTGCTCCTCAATCAGATTGTACTTTTTTATTACAAATTTGGTAGTGGGCCCTAGATGTCACTACATGTACGAAACACAAGTAAACAAAACCAAACGTGATCAAATGAGGCCCACTTTCCAGATTTCCATTGATTTATTATTACGTTTCACCTAGGGGCAAACATGGCCTAAGTGTATAGCGACGTTTGAAGAATTACAAATATAGCAAAATCTATCAGTGATAGTCTCCTACTAGCGATATAGTCTATCACTAATAGACTCCGAGAGTTGGATTTAAATTTTGCTATATCTGCAAATTTTTTGCATTGCACTACATCTGTTAATACCTTGGGTCTGGTTGCTATATTTGGAATTGCGCTAAAAATTTTCCATACTACCTTTATTTATTGTTTATTACACCCGTGTGCTTTTAATATTAGTGTGGGGTCTACTAATTTTTATGATGAATAAGGAGAGTATGGTACTCGTGTAATACTAGAAATAGGGTAAAAGTTGAGACTTTGTTTTATTTTTATTGTTGATTCATTAAGGCCATCCTTTTGTTTGTTGGGTTTACAATTACAACTTTTGTGGGTTCACATTGCAATATGCAACTTTACAGATATGAGTCAAAGTTTATATGCTGTGCAAAGAGGGGAAAACCAATTTAGCCATCAATGTCAACAACACAACTCATTCCACACCCATTTTCCCTCATTTCCTTGTCATCTCAAAATTTTATTTCATTTTACCTTTTTTTTTTATTCCAAAATTTGGCTTCTTTGCTACATGAAATATCTCCAAAACCTTATCTTAAATTAAGGCTAATACTTATGGATTTTTTTTTTTTTTTTTTTACAAAAATAGTGAGAGTTGTAAGAAGACTAGTTGATTAAATAACAACTTATGGGCAATGAAAAAAAAAGGTCTTTAAATGTATTTGTTTTTATCAAATGGACATAATTGAATTTTGTGCTAAATCATTTGTTATTAGTCCATTTAAGTAGTTTTATACAATATTGGGATCAGATCCAAATAAATTATATTAGGGTTAATAAAAATGAAGCAAACTTTTCAACCAAATTGACATAACTGCATTTTGTGTATTATTTAGGTTTGTATAATAGTATTGAATAATTTTAATAATTTATTATATAGACCCTACAAAATGAGGGGTAGTTGGAAAGCAAAAAAAAATAAAATCATAATATATAAAGAAGTACAACCAGTAATTTAATTTTTCTTAGGAGCATGCGTAAGGATGCATTTACATAAATTGCATCAATAATATATGCACTTTTAAGTTTAGCATATTTTATTTTATTTTTATTAAAAAAACAACATAATCTCAAAATAGTAATATAAAAATAAAAAAAGTAATACTTATATCCAAACAAGCATACTTCAACTGGTATATGAATGTGTTACTGATAAAGAGATTTGTGATTCGAATTTTCTTTATCAGATTGTAGTAAAAAAAGAGTGAAAGAAAACGTGGGTATAACTTTTAATATTTTTTTAATACAAAATTTAAATATTAGTTATAAATATAAGATTTTCAAAAAAGAAAGGCAAGAGACTATATATATATGTGTGGAAGATATTTGTAGGGCCATGACCCCCTTTGAATCCGCCACTGATGGCTGTTGTTCAAGTCAAATGAAAATGCTAGAGCTGGCCTGTAGTGCCAAATTCAAATTCTTATCGTTTTATCCAATTGAATTATACTTAGTAACAGTTATAATTATAATCAAATCATTCACGAATATTTCTAATAAAAAAAAAAAACCTTTTATTAATTAATATTACATAAGTTAATAATGATTAATACTTTTTTTATTAATAAAAACACCATAGTTGTAAATACATTTATATTAAATTATATTTGCATATTTGTTATATTAAAACAAGACAAGATTTTGACTGTAAGGAGCGATTAGGATTTCTTCTCTTATCGTTTTATCCAATTGAATTATACTTAGTAACAGTTTATATAATCAAATCATTCACGAATATTTCTAATAAAAAAAAAAAACTTTTATTAATTAATATTACATAGTTAATAATGATTAATACTTTTTTTATAATAAAAACACCATAGTTGTAAATACATTTATATTAAATTATATTTGCATATTTGTTATATTAAAACAAGACAAGATTTTGACTGTAAGGAGCGATTAGGATTTCTTCAACGACAAGGAGCAATTTTTTACGGTAGAGAGAAGATGAAGCTTCAAACGTACGATTAAAGGATATTTTTCAGGATGCCGATGTTTGGTTGAGCCTTGGAGGTGGCGGCGATATCGTTGGAGGGGTTATCCAAGATGGTGCCATTTAGAAGATATGCTAAATATTTATTTGCGAGAATTGTATATGGTAATTTTATAATTTCATACCATGATTATATTTCCTATATACTGGGCTATTTACTTTCATAGTCCATATATACCTAACATATACACACAAAATACATACATAACATATTATAGATATATATATATATATATTATATATATATATATTAATATATATTTGCTTCCTTTATTCATTATAGTCACATATAGTAGATTTTTTTTGTTTGTCATACAAATAATAAAATAGAGCATAGATATTGTGGTTATATTTATTATTTCATCTTATGTAAATTATGTATTCCACGCATTTCGTCATCTACATTCAATATATTTAATTTAATACTTCAAGGTGATTTAATACGCTCGTAAATATGGTATAAAATTGAGTTTCACAAGATTTGAGAATATAATCATGGTATGAAACTAGGTTTTACCAAGTTTTAATGGTAATTCTCATAAATTGAAAGAATATACAAGAGGAAGAAATGTGAAAAAATGAAGAAAATTGAAGCAAAATGGGAAGAAGTTGAATTATATTTAAAAAAAAAAAAAAATGAAGAAGACATTTGGTTGAAGGGAAAAAATCAATTTGTGGACTCAAATTTAATACACCCAATCAATTAGTAATTGAAAATTCCTTTCATGACACGCGGTTAAGAAGAAGGAAAAATAAACGTAATTTGGTACTAAATGTAATATAGTTTGTGCACTCACATTTAATTGGTAAAAATGAATTGGCCAAAAAAGGGAAAAAAAAAAATCAATTTATGGAATCACATTTAATACCCGCAATCAATAAATTTTTTAATAATTTTCGTACAAAATAACAAAAACACATTTTATGGCATTAAGGATATTTGGGTAAGAATAAAAGTTTAATAAATTCCTTAAATTCTATTAATAATAAATAAGTATATATTGGACAATTTTAAAAATATGACTTAAATTCGAGCCTATTGACACATTTTTTTTTTTTAAAAAAATAAAGCTAAGATATAAACATACTATTTGAAGGGCACTTAATACTTATATCACATTTGTTTACATTAAAAAAAGGATAAGTCACTATAAATATACACAAAGCATAAATTTAAGAAGATTTGGGGGCCCGGCTTACTTGTCACAATATAAGTCAAACTCTGTAGTCTGTAGAGTAACAAAAACCTATGAGATTAAAAATTGAAATTTCCTAAAATGCAATTATATTTTGAACAAAAAAAAAAATTACAAGTATTGTAGAAAAATTTCAAAGATAGAAAAAATGTCAAACTATTTAAAAAAAAAGCAAACAAAACACTAATAGACCCTGATAGACTTCTATCCGCATCTATCACAACTATATAAAAATTTTGCTATTTGAGATAAATAGTTTCTTTTATTTTTATATTTTTAAAACTCTTCCTTAATTATAAAAGCGAAAATGAACTTATAACAATAGAAAATTATTATTATTGTTATTATTATTATAAGAAAATAATCTTTTCAATTCGTTCACTTAGTATATGAAATTTAAAAGGCCATTTTTTAAATTATTATTAAACATTTTTAAGTATGGAAACTATATGTAAATATAAATCTAAAAATTCATATACTAAACTTCTAACCTGGTATACCTTGTGTTTTTAACATTAAATTCTAGATTAGTCACTGCCGCTCATACTTATAATAATCTTCCTACTATAAGTTTAGAGTAAAAGGGGTTGTTAAGAAGTTAAAACGCTGACTAGTACATGATTATTTTTGGCGAAAAAGTGCTTAAAAGAAAATTACATACTAAATCATTTATCCATAAACGACAATGACAGATAATTAGAGTAATATATATCATCATTTTTAAATTAAAATTTTAATTAATTATTTTTTAAAAAAGAGAGTAAAACACTATACAACACGCAAATTAGCCAAGCCCAACTTGATAAAATAATTATAAATTATGAGGAAATGACCAAATAAACGAATGAAAGTTGGTGAGCTACTTCCTACCCTCTTCCATCTTCCCTCACTTATAATTATTTCCCGTTCTTTTATGTTTAACCAATTTTTTGAAATAATACCATAACTTTGTATATATGTAATATTCTTTTTTTTATATATATATATAAAACTTTGGATATATGTAAAGTGTAACATCAAACTATAGTTTAATACACCACTTTTGAATTTTGATAAATAAAGGGATCTCAAGATTGTCAATTTAGCTTTATGATGATTTAATAATCCAATACCTTTCTTTATATTATTTGGAAAAATGGAAACTCTGCCTTTACAAATCATTGGACTGCGGTCAAATTCTTGTACAAAGGTCGGTTAGGGAAATTAAATTTCTTGAAAAAAATAAATAAATAAATTTCATCAATTATTCCAATAAATGAATTTTAATGAAATTATGAAATTTAAATAATCGTGCCACTCACAACGACTTTTATTAAATTGGGTCAACTTCAATCCCTTTTGGGTTTTTTTGGGATTCATTTGACTTTGACGGAATCATCATTCTTCCTATCCAACCCTAATTTCCTCCCTCTTTCATTATCAATTCAATTATTAATCCATTAACTTTTACTCCTTCCATGGTGTTTTTTTTTCTTTTTAACTACTTTTTATTTTTAAAAAAATAAATTTAACATTAACGCGTAACGCGTAACGCAAATTTGAAGAGTCAAATTGTTAAAGGCAAATGGGAAATAAAGAGAAAGATATTATATCAATTTTAATTTCAATGTAATGACCTGAATATTAAAATTTACAGCTGTGTAATAGAAGATTTTTGTTTTTTTTTTTTTTTTTTTTTTTTTGTCTTTTTTCCTTTAAAATTATTTAAAATAAATGGATGAATAAATAAATGGAGGAATTTACTTGGGAAGGCCGGGAAACATTGAAGAGAAACAACAACTAACTGCTCGCTTTGAAACTGTCAGCCACCAAACACCAAAACAAAAACACACACAAATGTTTTTTAGATTTTTTTACCTTCATTTTCTTCTTCAAAGCTTCCATTTTTCCCCGGATTTAATTTTCCCTTTTCTACTCTCTCTGTTTCTCATCTCCTAATTCAGCCATGGATTTGCTGCTTCCCCTTCACCTTCAGCCATGGCAGCATCTTCATCTCTTCCTTCTCTTCCTTTCTGTTTCCCATGTTTGTTATTGCCAACTCAGTCCCCCTCAGAATATCGAAACTTTTTACCCTTCCCCATTTATTCCTCAACCACCGTCGCCAATTTCGCCGTCGTCTTCACTTAACCATCCGCCGTCGTCCACGTCAACGAGGACCATCGCCACGGCGGTGGCTGTCACTGCAGTGGGTGTGGCTCTGATTTCCACGTTGTTCTTCTTTTTAATACAGAGATATGTGATCGGAAGAAAACGAAAAACAGAGGAGGCAAATTCAGGGACGGGACCGGGGTTTGTCTCGCAGCCGGCGGTTGCTCAGAGTGAATTTCCGCGTGTTGATGGGAATCTTAAAGGGTTTATTGTGGATGAAAATGGGTTGGATGTGATTTATTGGAAGAGACTTGAAAGAAAGAAATCCAAGAATAGCTTTGATCGGAGTGACGGAGAAGGAAATGTTAAGGAAAATCGAAGCAAAAAGTCAGAGCCTGTTCAAGAAATTCCTCTGCTTCGAGGAAAATCTTCGACTTCGCATGTTAAAATTGCACCGGAAGATGAAGAACCCAGTCGGATTACATCTCCTCCGCCCCCTCCGCCGCCCCAGATTAACAACCCTCCGCCATTTACTGGGAATTCTGTTCAGTCAGTTGGAAAACCATCGAGTAGTTCAAATCTCTCATCAACAGCACCACTGCAACCGGCGGCAATTCAGGTACCTCCGTCGCAATCTCTCATGGCTGTTCCCAACAATAAGAGCTCTGTTCCGCCGCCGCCCCCAACGATTCCAGCAAAGACCAATTCAAGACTGCCGCCGCCGCCACCTCCCATTCCGTCCAAGACCAATTCAAGACCGTCGCCGCCACCACCTATTCAATCCAAGACCAATTCAGCAGCACCACCACCCCCTCCTATACCGGCCAAGACAAATCCGGCAGCACCACCGCCGCCACCGCCCAAGGCCGGCGGTTCCAAATTGCCCTTAAGGCCTGCACCTCCAAAAGACGGCACTAAATCCTCTCTAGAGGGTTCTTCATCAGCCGACAATGGTCAGGTTAAAATGAAGCCCCTGCATTGGGATAAAGTGAACACTACAAATGCCGATCATTCCATGGTTTGGGACAAAATGAGCACCGGTTCTTTCAAGTAATTATCTTTTCAAACAACATTTCTTGTTTCTCGCATAAATTCTTCTGTGTACTGATTAATTTGTTGTTTTGTGTACAGATTTGATGGGGATCTTATGGAAGCTCTTTTTGGATATGTCGCACCCAAACGGAAATCCCCCCGGAGTGAAGCTAGTGCTTCAGCAAACGTCGTTGGCCGGAACTCAGGGCCGTCGCAAACTTTTATTCTTGAACCGAAAAAATCTCAGAACATAGCCATTGTAATCAAGTCCTTGACCATTCCTCGCAACGAAATCCTCGATGCGCTCAACGAAGGTCAAGGCCTCGAAACAGAGATTCTTGAGAAACTCACAAGAATTGCTCTAACTCAAGAAGAAATTTCCCAAATCCTTGCTTACAAAGGAGATCCCCAGAAGCTTGCTGATGCTGAAACTTTCCTTTACCATCTTCTCAAATCGGTTCCATCTGCCTTTACGCGCTTTAACGCCATGCTTTTCCGATTGAATTTCACTTCCGAGATTCTCCATCTCAAGGAATCTCTACAAACTCTGGAATCCGCCTGCAAGGAGCTAAGAACTCGTGGGCTGTTTTTAAAATTGCTTGAAGCAATTCTCAAAGCTGGGAATCGATTGAATGCAGGAACTACAAGAGGAAATGCCAGAGCTTTCAACCTTACAGCTCTTCGGAAGCTCTCTGATGTTCGAAGCACTGATGGGAAAACCACTTTGCTTCACTTTGTAGTGCAAGAAGTGATCAGGGCAGAAGGGAAAAAGTGTGTTTTAAACAGGAACAAGAGCTTGAGCCGTAATAGCAGCCATAGCAGTGACAACAGCTTTAGCAGTTTCGAAAATTCAACTGCAAAGGAGGACAGAGTAAAGGAATATATGATGTTGGGACTGCCAGTGGTGGGAGGTCTAAGCGCTGAGTTTTCTAATGTAAAGAAAGCGGCAGCGATCGACTACGAGAGCTTCGCCAAGGCCGGGCCGTTCCTGACTAGCCGAACCGCAGAAATCCGGCAGCTCTTGACTCAAATTGGGAACAATGAAGGTGGTTTTGCTAAAGAAATGAGAGGGTTTCTTGAGGCAGCAGAGAATGAGCTGAAGGTGGTGAGGGAAGAACAGACGAAGGTAATGGAGTTAGTGATGAAGACAACAGAGTATTATCAGGCAGGAAGTTCAAAAGATAAAGAAGCAAATCGGCTTCAATTATTTATTATAGTTAAAGATTTCCTAGAAATGGTAGATCGAGTGTGTGTTGAAATTACTCGAGATCTCCAGAGGAAGAGATCGTCGGGAGTAAATGTGGGTTCGGGTTCGTCGCCGGTGAGATCAAAGGCCATTTTCCATAACTTGCCGGAAAATTTTATGTCAGACAAGTCCAGAGGCAGTTCTAGTGATACAGATGATGAATTCTGAGCAAATCTTATTCATAAGTGTATTCTATTTTTTTGTTAAACTAATGTACATAAGATTCGGAATCAGGAACAAAAGATGTAACAATAGGGCATTTTTTCATGTACTTAAATTGTTTGATACAATTCATCATAGCATTAAGTCTATGATTTGCAGATCTAAGTATCATCCAAATGGTAAATTACAAAAGCTTTGATTTTACAATGAGTGAACATTATTCAATCGAAAAAGAAGGATAATATAATGGCTAATCCGAAGTTCTCCATCTAGTCTAAAATTGTAGTATCATCAAACATCATGTAGCAACTGAGGGACTACGAAGTATACATTATATATAGCATTTACAGCTATCTGAAAGAAAATAAGGCAATTCTAAGACAATACAACATCATACACACAGATGCCCTTTTTCTACTTATATAAATGGGGGCGGTTGTTTCGGGACCCCACGAGCTTTCTGTATATTACTAATGAAACCATCTGCTTCATTATAGATCCTATCTCACTCCAATCTACAGACTCTGGATCGACAAAGACCGCTACTTTCAGGGGAAACAATGAATTCATGACATGAAGCCCTTCAGGGAGAAGGGGGAAGTAATTTTCATCAACATCCAACCGGATTCAGTTCCGGTTGTTGATAGATCTCCTGGTAGCTGTTGGTTTGTTTCCAATCTACAAAACTTAAGAGCGAAGCCCATTCCTAGAAGCATCCTGTATAAGAAAACAGTGTGTGTGTTACCTATTAACTTCCAAAGCGTAGGAAACAAAAACAAAGAGGACGTAATTCTGCTACTTATCTTATAGCTTCTAACGAAGGGAAAAGGAAAAGAAAGAAAAACAAGAAGCTTATTTTTTGACACCTCCAGGATATGACCGAAAGATATTAAGAGTTGTCGATTCTTTGATATATGAAATGGGAAACTAGGAAAACCTACCAATCATTGACCAGTTTTGATCTTATATTCATTGCAGGAGCAGACAGATACAACAATAATGTGAAATGAAAAGATCAAATAAAATGTCACACTCCAGCCAACCTTTGATTTTGACAGAAGATTTGTTCTTCCTCCCTCTCTGGGATTAAATTTCTCCTCCGCTTTCTGAGATGGGACAATCTTAGATTTTGATTGGAGGGTTGTTCTCCCAATAACTTTTGCATTGGCTTTTCCTTCCAACTTTTGAGATGGAGCAACCCTGGCTGTTCTGTTATCTGTACCTCTTATTGTACCACTTACTTTGTGCATCCTATCACATGACAAGAAAGTATCGTCAGTTCAATGCGAACTGGCAGAATATGTGTGTTTGTTAAAAAGAAGAAATGAAATAGGTACTAACTACTGGTTCAGGGAAGATAATCATAAAATATTTTGCTCATCCAAGAAGAGATCTAAGAATTAGGACTAGGTTGTGTAGCTATTAAGCAAAATGTGAAATAATTAGCAGAAAGCAGCCTAATAGTGAGTTGGAATTGCTGAATTAAAAAAAATGAACGAAATTAAATTTCCTAATAATATAATCGAGGACAAAGGTGGACTGTACGTATCATGCAAGCAACGCAGCTAAAATTCAGTTGTTATCAATTATAAAAAAGAATACCCTCCATTCTCCTTTTTAGCAGCCACGGAAGTGGAGATTTTTGTTGTTTCTCTCTCCTTCGCAGGAACCTGTCCATAGGATTGAGAAGTAAGGACAATTTCAAGCAATGATAAACTTGAAAATAAATAAAACAATCACGTTGCTCAATCCATACAAATTGGACAGGCAGTTCTAGATTTATTTGCATCTGGAATAGCAAGAAGATCTAACCATCTTAGGAGCAGAAGACCTCTCCTCTTGAGGAGACGATTTCATTTGGTTGAAACTGTTCTGAAATGTCTTAAATGCCCGTTTTACAATGTCCTTGTCCCCCATTTTCTCCATGATGAAAGATCTTCTAATTCCGTTAACAGAAGATGGATCAGAGTGGGGAGTTCCCAGACTAAGAGACATATGCAGAGACTTAGGAGCTACTTTCTTGCTTTCAACAGAAGATGGATTCCGGCTCCTTAATAGAGATGAATTACTTCCCTTGTTCACAGAGGACCGTGCCACAAAAGAGCGTGCTGCAGGTGTGGTGGGTCCTGGTGTTGTCTTGGAGAGTTTGGGGGTCGAAATCTGGGGTGCTTTGGCGGTGGACGATACCGGTTTCTTCTTGACACTCGCACTGTTATGTTCCTTGACTACTGGAGTGGTCTGCACAAACAAATGGAGAAAAAAATTGAAGTCAGTGAATCCAAACCTAGTAACTCCAAGCAATTTAAAAGTACATAATAGGCTGGTTCACCTTCTTAGATTCTTTTGGTCGATTTGGTTTTAGAATCTGCTGTTTGACTTTCGATACTGCCGATACTTTATTGACCAATTTTTGTGGAGGTTCCTTCGTGGTCCGAGATTCAACGGGAGGAGGAGGAGTTTCCACTTCTTTCACTACAATTCTCTTTGTTTGCTAATTTCGGAGTCGGAACCAACACAATCAAATTTTCCATCAGGTTCTTCCTTTTCATCATCTGGTAAGCTTTCAAATCCTACATTACTTTCAACATCATCCTTCACCACTTCTGGGTAAACACTACTGACCTCACCAATCAACGTCGCGTTTCGGTCCACTTCTTCAGCAGAAACATGGTGGTTCGATGTCTTGGATTTGGAATCAGCCCTTTCACTGTGGTCCATTAGATCTCCTCCACCGTTCAGTTCACTCGCTACTGTAGTATTAAATTCCATTTCCCTCTCTTGCTCCCATAACTTAGTTTTTCTATCCGCTATCTTCTTGTAATGAGCTTCAAAGTAAGCTCTCTGAGAACAGATCCGGGTGTTGCGTACTTCTCAACTTCTTCCAAATACTTATTGGGAGAGAAAGTCGACCATTTCTCCCAAGACAATAAATCATTCTCAAATCTACCAAAAGAAACCGAAACCTCAAGAAGTGGTTTCGTCGAAGCATTCTCTTCCACCTGTCAACACGAAGCCATAACCAAATCTAACCATAAATTCAAGCAAGTAACGGTACAGCAACTCCAAAACAGCAAAAACAATACAATAATTCCTCAATTATAAACGGAAATGAATCACCAATCCGAAACAACAACTAAAGTGGAAAGAAGAAGTTAAAAACAATTGGGAATCTTGAGAAAAATTTAGGGCAAAAAGTGTGTACCGTATGTTCGTCGTTTAGAACATCCACTACTAATGATTCCTCCTAGATCGATTGTCAGAATTGAAGAAAGGCCAAAGCAGTGAGTTAGGGCAGTAGGATTTTCAGTGTAAACAAGAAATGGAGATCAGTAGACCACTGGATCAGGATAAAAGAAAACGAAAAATTAAGAGAACTGAAGACAAAAGAAAGAACAGTGGATATATTCATATCAGTATGTAGCAATTTTTTACCTTTTACTAGCTTCATCCTTTTCCCTGTTCATCTCCATTATCACCTAATCAATTCCACCTTTCCAAACAGCCATTGCCAAAAAATTTTGTTTGTTTACGGAAACTGCAAAAGTAAAATATCCTCAATCATTGTACTTAAACAAAAAAAAAAAAAAAAAAAAACAAGATCCACCCTACATAAACTCAACAAACAGTTCATTCATACACCAAAAAGTGGTAATGATTTTGAAAAGGTAAAGTGAAAAGGAAGATTAAAATCCACCAGAAAAAAGGCAAAAAGAAGCAAATTCTTTTTGTTAATTTCTCTTTTTGGAGTCTATAATTCATTTCATACTCACACTCTGCAACTGGAGAGGAGTTGGATCAGATCAGCCACAATAATAATAATTAAATAAAATAATAATAATAATAATAATAGAAGATGATGAGTATTGTGTAAGGCCCACTTTTGAGGAAGGAGTGTATTAGAAAGAAAGTCTTGTCTGTGACAGCGCAATGGTCTCTTCATTTATTATCTAATAATCAGTCATCACCACCTCTTACGCTGTCGTTTTATACATCTGGGCCACGCCCATTTCCATTTTGGGCCGCCTATTTTGGGCTGGAGCTGTAAAAGCCCATTTCTTTCGCTTTCAGGTCCACATGATGTGGTTCTGCAGATTAAGAAACCATTTTAACTACTAGAGATGATTTGACATTGCTGATTTTGGAGATTGTTTCTAGGGCTGACCAGATAAATAGCAAAATTTAAAGTTTCATTTGGAAAAATGCAAAAAATTTCAAAATTATAAAAATAACAAAATGATTATTTTGAATAAAAAATACAAATGACCAAATATCTAAACTACCCCTACACACTCAAAATGATAAAACTCAAGTCAGAAACGGTAAGTTATTCTAAAAGTCCCACCAAATCCCATATCAAATCGGTGATTTAATTGAAGCCAAATTATATCACATAAACCAAAAGTTTAACAATAACCACAAAACAACCCCATACTCACCTAAACACTGATAGTCGATTCCTCCGACGGACACACGGTGGCAAAGCTTTGCGATCGGCGACTTGTTTGTGGGTTAAAACTTCGCAAAAAAGGACTAGGAAGAGCGAGACAAAATGATAAGGAGATGATAAATGAGGTAGGAAGAGAAAGAGAGAAAGAGGTAGCATCTGTGCAACGTCGTCTGTGCGGAAGAGGGGGATTTGCGGCGCCATCAGTACAGTAAATTTTGTTTTCAATTTAATTTAATTAAATTTTAACTCACAAACGTTATATAACACATAAATAAATATTCCTTAACCTAAATTAAAATATCTTATCCATTCTTTTTTTATAAAATAGTTTGAAACTTAACAATTTGAAAATTAAAATATTTTAATTTAATCTCTTGTAAATTTAATTTATTAGATTTCAAAATTTAAAATGAAATCCGAGAAAAACTGAGAAAAACAAAAGATAATTTCAAATGTATTAAAATATTTTTTTCTATTGTAAATTAATTTATTAGATTTCAAAATTTAAAGATATGAAATCCGAGAAAAACTAAAAAAACAAAAGATATTTCAAAATTGAATAGGGAAAATCAGGAATTAGGGAGAAAAATTAAGAATTAAGGAGAAAAATTAGGAATTATGTAAAAAAATCAGAAATCAAACACAATTACATTGTATATGTAAATAGTGCAGAAAAATTTCTAAACAAGGGCCAGAGACTAATTTAAATGTGATAACGGTTGATACAATATTTATAACACAAAATGCAATTACACTGTATATGTATAGTTTTAAAAGTATGAAGGATGGATTTAAATATATAATGTGAAAAAAAATCAAGAAAAATCTTAAATATAAATTATTGACAATCTTTTGTTTATAACATAAACAATATTTTGTTTATTTAATTAGAAACCACGAAAAATGATGTATAAAATCATTTCCAAAGTAGCTATCAAATAAGGAAGAATTTGTTGTTTATTTTGAATCATGTGTTAAAATAGTTATCAAAATCTAGTTTGAATATTGAAAATTGATTCAAATTCCAAAATAGTGTGAAATTCACGGAATGATGCTCAGATTCAGTTTTAAAAAAAATTTATTAGATTGTAATCGGATTAAGTTGGCTATCAATCAAGTTCCTCAATTACATTGTATTTATATCTTGGTTCTTAATCAAGTTATCCACATCCACTGTATTTAATGGTCCAGACATACGAATCAACTTAGGGCAAAACAGGTATTATGAAAAAGTAACTCATGTGTCTTGCACACATTTTGCCATAAATCTTATTATTTCTAGTTTTTGCTAAATATCCAAACAAAACCTCATTTTTTTGATATCTCGTCCAATTTCGCTGGTTTCTAAATAAGGTGTTATTAGGTTGTCCATTTTCATAATATGGTATAGAAGCTAGGTTTGGAGTATTAGTTTGATTATGCCCAAAATTAATTCCCATTTAAAATCATCATGTTTGGGACTTAAGAGAGTAAACAGTTTTAAAATAAATAATTTAAAGGGAAATTATTATAAACAGAAAAAATATCAAACTATTTATAAATATAAAAAAATTTACTGTCTATTAGTGATAGACCACCATAGAATTCTATCATTGAGCAATAGACTTCTATCATTGTCTGTCGCTCAAACGATAAAATTTTATCGCAGTCTATCACTAATAGACAGTACAAATTTTTCTATATTTGTAAATAGTTTAACTCATTTTTCTATATTTGAAAACAATCCTAATAAAAACTTGTGGAATAAGTCGACAGTATCTAAAAGTAGTTTGTGAGGACAAATTTGTATAATATTTTGTCCTAAGTGCGTGACACTTTTAAAATTGTAGTAACTAACGTGTGTGTATATATATAATTTATTAAAATGCTCAAAATCAAAATACTATCCTCAAACATACCAAAACTCAAATTCATTCATGTAGACCTCATTTGATGACTATTTGACTTTTATTTTTAATTTTTGAAAATTAAACTTATAAACACCACAGTCATCTATTAGTTTTTATGTATTTTTTTTTCTACTTGTTATGTGTAATCTAAAATTAAAGACTATTTTTTAAAACTAAAAAAAATAGTTTTCAAAAACTTGTTTTTGTTTTCGAAAATTGGCTAAGATTTTAAATGTTTGAAACGCATAAAAAATTATAAGAAAACAAGCATAATTTTCAAAAATTAAAAGCTAAAACTAAAATATTTACTAAACAAAACGCATTATTTGGTAACCATTGATTTTTTATTTTAAAAAATTATACTTGTTTTATTACCACTATTTTAATTAGCCAAATTCAAATTTTCAATACCAAAATTTTAAATTTTACTACCTCATTTAATAACTAATTTGTTTTTTATTTTTAAAAATTTAGTTTGCTTCACTTCTTTTTTATTATTATTATTATTATAGTTTTTACATATTTTAATGAACACTCAAATTTCTTGTCGAATTCTAAAAACAAGAACAAAATTTAGAAAATACGAGTAGAAAATAAATAACAAAATCCATAAATTTTAAGTTTCAAAAGACCAAAACTTAAAAAATAAATGGTTATTAAACGTGCACTATTTTTTATGTTTCAAATTTTTAAAAACATTCAAAACAGTGATTAATAAATAAATTTAAAAAAAAAAACAAAAAAAAAAACAAAAGAATCCATGGATAAAAATAATGTTTCTAAACTTAGTTTTCCAAAGCTAGAAAGAAAAAATTGAATGGTGACAAAACAAATTTTTTAATAATATAACTTTTGTATGATTTTTAAATTGAAGTTATATTTATATATGACAAGATATTTTCAGATTCTGCATTTAATTTATTAGTATGGTTTAATTTTCCCTTTTTATTTTTTGGCCACATCTATTTAGAGAAGAAATTTGAACTATTGAGCATGTGATCTAACGATTGCTATGCTATGCCCTTTGAAATTCTATTTCCTTGAAACTGCTGACATGTGACCAAGCTGCGAAATTACAGAAAACACTTCTTTTTTTCTTAAATAAATTATTGTTCTGTTTAAATTAAAATAGAATATAATAATAAATAATTATTGCTCTTATTCTTTTTTTTTCTCTCCTCTCTCTCTCGTAATAAAAAATCAACCGGCGGGTACAATTTATATATTTATGAAAATTTGAGCAACCAAATTGATGGCTCATTACATTTGCAATAATAATAATAATAATAATAATAATACTTTGTTATTTGCGGGATATTGTGTGATATTTATTAAGTTTGATCCATCACCAACTTTTAATTAGAATTGAATTGAGAGAATAATTAGAGTAGACGTAACTTTTTTTAGGTTGTGAAAGTATCAATACATGAGTACCTAACATAAAAATGATGGGTGATTGGTAGCAACTATATAATTTGAAATAATATAACGCAAATAAAATTATGTTTATATTATTTTACCTAGAAAACGTGTATAAAATGCTTTGGTAATTACTGTACGATAGAATTTGATAGCATCTAATGTTGACAAATAAAATAAAACAAAACATTGTTGAATTAAGTTTTTAAAAAATTGAATTTATAATGTAAGATTCTTTTGTAAATGTGTTTGTTCACTTTTTTTTAATCATTAAACAAAGAAAAAATTGGCTAAGTTACACAAATTTATGTCCAAGATGAGCCTAATTCAACTGTAATAAAGAGAATTAATATATTTTAGTTTAATAAATGTGTTGTTGTTAATTTAGTTCACTTAATGTTTAATTAGTATTTTAAAATTAATTAGTTAATCATTTGATCTCCTTATAAAATTATTAGTAGTTATGTTAGGGTTGTAATAGGAAGCTTTTGATCATCGTTTTAATATAGAACATCGATCTTAGAGAG
The DNA here is from genome assembly GCA_002890555.2 of Lagenaria siceraria. Classification (NCBI taxonomy): domain Eukaryota; kingdom Viridiplantae; phylum Streptophyta; class Magnoliopsida; order Cucurbitales; family Cucurbitaceae; genus Lagenaria; species Lagenaria siceraria. The sequence goes on from CM016484.1 coordinate 25,385,168, forward strand.
AGAGTCATCTCAACCTTGGGGATGGAACCTTCCTATTCCATTTGGCCTTGGACTTAGCCTAATGTCTTCACCCACGATGTCAAACTGACATGGTACTTGAACTATCAACTTCGAAGCACGGTCAACCATTAGCATATGTGTGGGTTGTGATCTCACACAAGGCCACAAAATTTAAGGGCTCCAAATTGTTATTAAAAAAAAAAAAACTTGCAATTTAGGGGTCCTTTGTGTGCGTGCATAGGGAACACGGAACAACACAAAATTTTTCTCTCTCTCATCTAATTCTCTTCTCTTCATTTCTCTTTCCTCTTCATCGAAGAAAAACTCTTCCAATTTCTCTTTTTGTCAATTCTTAAACCTAAATTTATGGGGCTTAATAGGCAAAAAAAAAAAAAAAAATCTTCATTCTATTTCTAGTTTTAATATTTTTTCGTGATGTGAATTGTGATAAAATCATCTAAAAGTCAACAAAGAATGTTCCTACCTACTACTAGTGTCTACTGAATTTGGAGATTGTGAGAATTTGAATATTGTTACTTCTTTAATTCGGTGATCTTGAAGGTAAATGTTTTTTTTTTTAAAAAAAAATAAATAAATTTATTGGTAGATTTATGGACTTGCTTTTTATTTGTTGGTATTGAAATTCGTATATTTGTTTGTGTGATAATTTTTTAATTGAAGGTTAATTTTTTAATTGGGACATAAAATAGATGGCTAAGGTTAAGGCTAAGGCTAAGGCTTTTGAAGTTTTTCAAGTTTCATTCTATTATTTTGTTTTTCATTCTCTTACATGGTTTATTTTTTTTAAGAATTTGATCGTGGTCCTGAAATTAGAAAACATGATTATAAATGTAAAATTAAAAAAAAAAAAAAGAGACTACCATGAATTTGGATAATTTTACAATTTTGTTTTTGTTATAAAATATTTTAGAGTCTCATTTTGAAAAATATCGAGCCCCAAATAATCTTGAGACGGATTTGTTTCAAAATTAGAAGTTCGATTCTTACCGCCGACTGACACATATGGCAAAAAACCTGTGTAAATAACAAAAACACAATCCTCTTTTTTCTTTCTTTCTTTTTTTTTTTAATTGAGATAATGGTTCATAATCTCTTTTTTTTCCCCTCTAAATAAAAATGAAATATTATATAATTTCAGTAAACCTAATTGATGGCTCCTTCCACTTGCAATATAATGATAATATAATACTTTGTTGTGTGTGGTATTTATCAAAGCATGATTCATCACCAACTTTTAGTTAGGGATTCAAAGAATATGAAAACTTAAGAAAAGAACAATTAGAGCGGACGTTTTTTTTTCTTCTTGCTTTGCAAACGTATTTAAAACAATACATGATTACCTAACATAAATCCGTTGGGTAGATACGTACCAACTAATTTCAAATAATTAGTATGTATAAATATTCTTATTATTTTACTTAGAGAAATGTGTATGTTAAAATAAATTTGATCATTATTCAACGAATTAAAATATATACTTTTGTTAGATGATATAATTTAAATTTGTTTCATCCTATCAAATTACTCTTTTAGATAACAACTTTTGATGAAAAAAAAAAAAGGCGTTCAAGTCCAATTTATACCCAAAACTTTCCTAATAAAAAAATTCCAACCTTACAAACACCAAAATTTAGAAGTATAAATTATTGATACATGGTTTTAATTAATACACAACCTCTAAAATTTAGAAGTATAAATTAATATTTGTCTTATATTTTAATTAGTTAAATTATACTCAAGTTGGTATAGGCTTCCTTTAGTTTTTTTTTTTTTTTAATACGCTCCATAAAATCGAATTAAATAAGCAATTCAAAAAGATAAAGACACTCTATTTCACTCATTCAAAATTATGCATTTCCACTTTTCAAAAAATAAATAGTATGGTTTTAAATTAATAGATTTTTTTTTTTAAATTACAATATTATTAAATTACTCAACCGAGTTTCCGTGGAAATTAAGCTTGATAATAATAATGATAATAATAATACCTGGCTGCTTGATGGCCTATAGAAAAGTATATATTTAGGAAATTAATTGAATAATTCAACATTGAAGTTGAAAATACTTTTATATAAAGAATGAAAATTTAGAATAATACAAGTTGATATCTCGTAAGGTTCGAAAATTGGGTTTTTCCCCTCCACATGGCTTAAACAAAAATAATTTACAAAGTCAAGGACGGCTTTATAAATACCACACAATAAACCCTAATTTCGTCCCATTTTAAATATTATTATTACTATTTTGATGATGAAATAAGAAAATCCGCGTGGAATTTTGTTAAAGAAAAAGAAATTTTCGTGGAAAAATATTCTTTGGTTTTGGTTCTCTCTTGGCGTTGAATTAAACCAAACTTCAATGTCACAATTTCCCTTTTTAACTTTAAGCCACCGTAATAAGCAAATGCAATTGCATGAAAAAAGAAAAAAAAAAAAAAAAACTGAATGTAGGGATCAAACAAAAAAGTTGAATTTGTATTTGTACCCAAACCAATTCAAATTTAACCTTTTAAAGAAATGTTTGATAACTATGTGATGGTGGATTTGCCTAAAAATGACAAAAACCCCTTCTAGCTTTTTCAAGCTAAATGTTGACGCTGCTTAGAAATCGAATCCCTCTTTTTCGGGTGGGGGCTGTTATCAGAAATTCTAAAGGTGAAGTTGAAGCGATGGCTACTCAATCAATAAATCTAGATTACCATACTCCTCTCGCTAAGATCCTTGCAATCAAGGAAAGACTTCATCTAGCGAACTCTGGTCGTTTTCATTACTTGATCGTCGAATCAAATTGTCTGCAGGCAATAAATCTAATCAACGGGGTTGACAAGGAATTGTGCACGGTTAACTATTAGCTAGAAGAAATTAGAGAGATTGCAAAATGTTTTGTTTTTATTTTCTTTAATTTTTGTAATCGCAAGTATAATGGTGTTGCTGATAGGATAGCAAAAAATGCCATATCTTATAAAATCAATGTCGATTGGCATCTCACATATTCTAAGTGAATTGTAAATCAATTACTACTAGACAATTATTCTCTTATTGCCTCTGTGGCGCTTTAATTCGTAATAGAACTTTTATTTTCAAAAAAGATAACTATGTGATGTTTAGGTTTTATACCCTTTCAAATTTAAAATTATATTCACTGCTTATAATAGTTTGTTTGTAATGTGATCTATGGTTCTCAATATTCAAACTAAGTTTAGATTTTTTCTTAAAAAAAAAAAAAAAGATAAATTAGTTTTTGAAATTTGGTGATTAGTTCAAATGTCTACTTAAAAATAATTGTTAAAAAAAGAAAAATGGATCAAATAGTTATCAAAGTTGGTGTATATCTTTGAACTTCCAAATGTGTCTAGTATGTCCCAATAATTTTAATTTTGTGTCTAATAGGCCATTGACAAATTTCAAAATTAGATGACCAAATAGACATAAACCTCAAAATTAAAACACTAAATTTGTAATTTAACATTCTTTGATATAAGTGGACCAATTTAAATCAATCATTTAATTAATTAATGCATTATATCCTCAATTAGTTTGTTACTTTTAACCTTTTTTTTTTTAGTTTAATGAGTTGGGAGATTGAACTATCAACCTTTAAGATGATAATAGTTTCTTATTCATTACGTTATGTTTAGATTTCTATTTTAATCAATAATTAAAATATTCATTTATATGTCAATATATCCGTCGAATCTTTTTGTAAATTAAAAGATTTGACACGGTTATTAAAGATTAATCAATCTTTTATGAGTACACATAAAACATAAACAAATAACATCAGCCAAACTCAATATAAATATAAATGTCAATAACAACAAAAGGTGAAAATAACTTAATTATCAAATTTTATAATTTTTTGTTTATTGAAATATCAACGATATTTTATAGCATATTCATTAATATATCCACAAGAGGTCGTATGGTTTAAGGTATTATAGATGCTTGGGAATATAAGATGTTTAGGAATCAAAGAGACTGTGTTTAGTTGTGCAAGAGAAATGCTATCAGAATTTTATTAACAAAAATTATGTTTGTATTTAAGGGTTGTTTTCAAATATAAAAAAACAAGTCAAACTATTTACAAATATAGAAAAATTTTACGGTCTATCAGTGATAGACCGTGATAGAATTTTATCACTTAAACGATAGACAGCGATAGAATTTTTCTATATTTATTAATAGTTTGATATTTTTCTGTTTAAAGTAATTTCTCTAAAATTAATTACAATAAATAATTAACTAATTATAAATAATCAATAATGATTATATGATCATAATGAAGGATCAAATCAAAATTAATCTTAATAAATAATTGTTTGATTATAAAAAAAACTATTAGCCATCAATTATTATTATTGAAAAATAGATACTTGTGCTAACTAAATTTAATTAATTAAAGGGAAATTTTCACCGATAGAAAAAATATCAAACTATTTACAAAAAATAGCAAAAAAAAAAAAATACTGATAGACATTGATAGACTTCTATCAGCATCTATCACTGATAGACTTTTATCATTTCTATCACTGATAGACCCTGATAGACTTCTATCAGCGTCTATCACACCTACTTTAAAATTTTGCTATTTTGTGTAAATAATTTCCCTTATTTTTCTTTTTTTAAAAATTTTCCTTAATTAAATATATTTAAGATATTGTTAACTAATTAATTAATAATTTATATAAATAAATAATTGGATTCATTTAATAAATTTTTATTGTAAAAATAAGTTAAGTAAATATTTTACTAGATTATTATTGGTTTATTAAAACAAATATTTATATTAATTTTGTTAAATTAATATTAATTAATTAATTAACTATATTCAAAAGCAAATTATATATAGAATGAAAAATAGTAGAAGAGAGGAAAAAGAAAAAACTCACCATTTTGGAACGGAAACGAAAATTCTTGTATAGTGTTACTTACAGACGGTTAAACAAACATGAATTTTGTTACCAAGCGGTAGGCAGCTTATCTTTAAAATTGAGTATGAGAATTTATATTTGATTTTTTAAATGTTTATAAATATTTTTTTTTATATTTATAAACACTTAAAAAGTTAATTAAAAAATGTATAGTAAGTTATGTATGTTTTTTTTTTTTTTTTACAGCTAAAAAGACTGAAACTTGAACATAGAGATGCTTGGAGGGGGAATAACCAGCCTGTTATTCATTTCCTTTCCCATTCATAAACAGAACTCTCAATAATCAATTCCTTTCTCTCGCTACATACAAAAAGAATCCAACCCCACAAACACCAAAATTTTGTTCCCCAATAATCCAAAAATACCAAATATATCAATTAATCAAATTTTCTGTAAATTCAATAAATAAAGATCCATCAATCTGCTCCCCTGGGACTGAACGAAATGAACCCATCCTTCCATAATCTGTACACACCGCTAATCAATCAAAGAATCGCTGTCTGTACCAAAGAATTAATCTCCATTATCTAATAACTTAAATAACTAATCAATGTCGACGAATATGACGACGGTGCCGGCGACGCTGAATCTGTTGCTCTGTAAAGATCATAAGGCTTCCATAGATGATCAAGAAGACAAGGTTTATTAGCATCCAATCTAACCCATGGCTTCCCCTTTCCGCTCCAATGGAGTAAACTCACTGGACCCGGATGCAGCGTTCTGCAACTATCTTTAACATTGTCACCGCCGAGGCCGTGCTGGTTCCACCGGTGGTCGATCGGTTCAACATTTCCGGCGAAGACGAGGAGAAACGGTGGGAGGGAGCCCAGATCGTAAATCCGTGTGCGTTTCTGCAACTCCATCCAGCTTTCGATCTTATTCTTGTAATTCCCGAGTCTCCATCTGGACAAATCCATGACCATAACTCCGGTGTTGAAATAGCAGGGGGTTCTGGAAGCGAAGACCCGGGAAAGAACCGGGTCGGACCAGAACTTCTCGGTGAAGTAGTTGGTGAAATTGGCATGGCAATACTCGGGTGCTCCGATGACCCGAGACCCAGTCAACTTGATGTTCCAGAGCTTGTGAATGTCGTCGACGACGACCACGTCGGAGTCAAGGTAAATGACTCGGTCAACGCAGGAATCAAGAATGTCGCCCAAGTAATTTCTAGCGTAGTTCAAAGGGTTCTCTAGGGCTAGACGAATGGAAGAGGAAATCAAATTGATTACAGTGTCTTCTCTGAAGATGTAGACCTTGAAATTAAGAGAAGGGAAAGTGGATCGGACGAGTTTACTGAGTTCGCGCGGAGTAGCCTGGTCGAACTCGGCGGCGATGAAATGGAAGAAGACGTTTTCTGGGCAGGACGCGTGTTTGAGGACAGAGTGAATCGCAGCAATGGAGCCTCGTACGTACTCAGAATCCAAGGTCATTGCGATGTGAACCAAGGATGGGTCACAAGACGAGGTCGTATCACCGGCGGAGGAAGAAGGACATTCGGCGCCATTCCGGTACTCGGGGGCTTCGGAGAAGCGGGTGAAATCGGCGAATCCGGCCGGTGGGTAGCGAAAAGTACGAATCGCAAAGCAGAAAGGAAGGAGAAGGAGAAGAGAAAATGTAAAGATGGGTAATCTGAAAGGGAATTGAAGAATGTGAGCTTCCATTTTTGGGAAATGTGGGATTGAGATTGGGAATGAAAAGGAAATGGAGGAATGGATGTAATAAGTAAGAAGAAAAAGGGATGGAAAATTGAGAGAATTAAATTATGGGTTTGGGAATGAAGAGTGAAGGAAGAAGAAGGGTTAACTTTACCAAACGCGGTTTCTTTCTGCGCGTTCTTCTTCTTCTCTCTCTGAGAGAGAGAGGGGCAGAAGTGGGAGTGAAAGAGAGAAATGAGAATGGGCAAATTATATAATTGGAATTTGTTGGCTGTCTGAGTCCCTGTCTGCTTCAGCAAGTAAAGAATACTTCGTCATTTTATATTATAAATAAAAATAAAATAATTATTAGAACGATTTTCAAATATAAAAAAATATGTCAAATTATTTCTAAATATAAAAAAAAATTAAAATAATTAATAAAATCATAAATTAAATTTAGGATGATTTAATATATTTTTATATTAATTAATTAATCACATAAATAAAAATAAATTTTATAATATATTAATTAAACGAAATTAATTAAAAGGTTGATAATTAAAATTAAAATTTTATATTAAATAATTAAGATAACGTAAATATTAATCCTTGATGTATAAGTTTAAATTTATTAAGTCTCAATAATATATTTATATTTAATAATTAATTAAAATTAATAGTGATGATTAATCGATATTATTATATTAATTAATTGTAGTAGTGAAACAAGCAATAAAATTAAATGTCTATCTCAAATCTGCAAAACATGTGAAACAAACAAGTATTTAGTATATTTTATGAATTTTTAGGTCTGTGTCTATTTAGTCATTAAAGTTTTAAAATGTCTAATAAATTTTTATATATATAGGGTTGTCTTAAAAAATAGAAAAAATGAGCCAAACTATTTAAAAATATATAAAAAATTTATTGTCTATCAGCGATAGACAGCGATAGAAGTCTATCGCTGATATACAGTGAAATTTTTATATGTTTGTAAATAGTTTGATATTTTTTTTTTGGTTTATAATAATTAAAATTATGGATCTATTAGACACACAATTGAAAGTTTTGAGACTTTATTTGATACTTTTATAAGCTTAAGGATTTATTTGGACACAAAGTTGAGAATTCAATAACTTATCAAACATTTTTTTTTAGTTTAGGGACTAAATAGATACAAATATAATAATTACACAATTTTATAATTTAACTAAATAAAACATGGTCTAAAATGGTGAATTTTGTTGTAAGAAGAATAATACAAAACTAATTTTATTTGTTATTTTTGAACTCTCTACAAGAGTATTTTTTAAGTCTTGTTATCAGAGAATCCCATGTGCCTTTTTTATATAATGTTCGTAGCTTGTTTTAAAGGTAATTTGGGAAATTTTAATTTATATGTTCTTTTGGTCGGTGGACATATTTTGGTCACTTATAAATTTTAAATTGTCAATGTTATTTATTATTACTTTTATCTACTACTTTGTCTCTAATTTTTAGAACTTTCATTTTAATTCTTATGTTTTCTATCTACTACTTTATTTTTTCCTTCTTTTTTCAAAAATTTTTTATGTTAGTTTTTACACTTTTTACCTACTCTTTATTTTGGTCTATTTAGGACTCATTTGGTACGAGAAAATTTTTAATACCACGGTAATATGGAAAATTTTCCATATTATTTATCATAATAGTAATATTTAAGAATTATGTGGAGTCCATTAAATAAATACACAATAAATTAATAAATCATTAACGACATGTCAAATAATAAATGAAATGTGTTGGTACCACAGTAGTACTATATTTTTTTTTTCAATTTGGTACTTAAATATAATTATGCTTGGTTATTTATTAGTTGTTGTTTTTTTTTTTGTAATTTTAAATTAAAGTAATCATATTTTACATGAAAAGTAGTTTTTATTATTTTGTGTTTATTATTATTTTTATTTAATGGAAAAATATCAATTTTTGTATTCATGTTTATTCAACTTTCATAATGTCTTGAAAATGATAAATAGGAAAGGATTACAAGGTGTCCATGTTTATGAAAAAAAAACATAACAAATAAATAATAATGTTAACAAATAATCCCTTTGACTTCCCAAGTTCAATTTTGCGGTTTTTTTAAATAACTTTAGAAAACAAATAGTATATATATATATATATATATATATATATATATATATATCATTTATTCTATAAATACCTTTAAAAATTAATAATTTGAAGTTTAATCTAGCTTCTAAGATAATTTTAGATGATAAAATATTTAATAAATTAAAAGCCCTTACAAAATTTAGATTCATTTAAAAGTTATTTAAAAAATAACAATTGAGAGATAGATTATCCAAAAATGATTTTTAGGTGATTAACCGACTATGTTAGTAAAAAAGAAAAAAATATATCTCTAATTAATATCATCGCTTTTAAATATTGCGGAATTAAAATAATTTGTTATTTAACTTACATTTGTTGCTTCAAAAAAAGACATTTGTTATAATTGTGAGGCCTTCTTAATTATTTAAAAAAAAAAAAGAACTAATTTTGAAATAGGGTCATCTTGCATGCTGTTATAATGGCATGATTTTATGGTTAATTTTTTTTTTCTTTTGAGTTCTAAATATTTTGAGTTTTATCTTTTGGCATTTAAATTAAAAATGACGGTGACATGTGAAGCGAGCATATCAAGGGGGAATTATAATCAGAAAAAAGTGGTGAGTTGCAAGGCATGAATATAAAAATATATATTAAAAAAAATGCTGTTAATTAGTACAGGTATCGGGCATGATTAGGTATATTATTTTAGTGCCATCCTCTAAAACTTTTCTAATGTGCTTTGTATTTACTTGATGATAAAAACGAATTACTCTTTCCAATTTGTAAGTAATTATTTTATTCGCACCAACTAAATCAATTCTATTTTTACTTTAAAAATAAATAAGGAAAAATAAATATAAGCGTGATCAAGACATGTATTTGTTTTACTATAAAAAATGTGATATTAACCGCCCAAGGCATCAAATTATTATTTAATAATTTTGATGTAATTTAATTATTTTCTAAATTTTTCTTATATTTTAAGGATTATTTTACTATGAATTATGATAAGTCATTAGGGTTTTATTGGGATACTATTTAAAGTCTTGCCTACAGATGTGATGTTTTTAGAATTTTAGGATTTTCTTGAATAAGAATTCTCCGGTAGATGATCCCGCCACTTTTGCAATTCTTGAATCAATGTTGCATGCCAAGAACATTCAGGTAAGTTTGATCATCTTGCTTGTGGAGTGTTCGAACTTGGAGCAAGGAACTAGTTCTCCTTATCTCTTGGTTTTCGATCAAAAGGTAATTCAATTCTAGTATTTTTCCTTTAGATTGACATCAATTAATTTGGGAGTTTTGGTATTTGTTGTTAGGGGTTCAATAGTTGGGTTCCTAATTTTTAAATTGCTAGGGTTTTCATATCAAAATGTATCCATTCTACATTGTTGAATAAAAAGTATAATCAACTTCTAAACCTTTCAAGATTAATTCAGTTTGTATTTCTCAACATCTAAAATATTTATTTTAGTTCATGAAATTAAAACAATCAAATTGTTTTTAAAAACTATTTTTTCTTTGTGTGTAGTTTTTATTTCAAAACTTATCTTGGTTTTTGAAAACATTGTTACAAAGTAAGAAAACCTAAAGAAAAAATAGGTGTTTTATAGGCTTACTATTAAAAAAAAAAAAAAAAAAAAAAACAAAAAGACTAAGGTTTTCATCTTACGACCCCTTACCCCTAAATATCTTGTTTTCTTCTCTATTTTTTTACCCATGTTTTAGAAAACTAAGCCAAGATTTGAAAATTATAAAAAATTAATTTTTGAAAAACTTATTTTTGTTTTTGAAATTTGGCTAAGAACTCAACTTTTAAATTCAAGTAATATGCAAATCATGGTAAGAAAATGTGAAAAAAAAATAGGTTTAATTTTTAAAATAAAAAACTAAAAACGAAATAGTTACCGAAGAGAGCCTTATAGTTTTAAAACGGAGTCTTTACTTTTTGAAAATGTTTGTTTTCATTATGGGCCCTTTCAATATACAATACTTATTCCAATCCACTTATTTTGTAGATGAACAATTAAGATGGTAAATATAATCTTATTGTTATTTGGTTTTAATACATTATTATATGTAGACATTAAGAATTAACGTCAAGAAATGAATTAAATCGAAAATGATAAAAATGAAATTGGAATCAAGGTAAAAGCATGAAAAGATGGAAGTATGGGGAAAAGGCCATTAGGCTTTTGGGTGTTTTTGGTGGAAGCCTGAAAAAGCATTGCTTTTGCCACCAACAAATAAGCAACAGAACAGAACAAACAGCCAACAACCAAATTCCACGGCTTCTTGTTGTTTCCTTTATTTACTACTTTTAATTAATTAATAATAATAATAATACAAAAAAGTGGAGAATTCAAAGTGGGTGATGGACAGCTGTCAGTTAATTTAGGTGGCAGTGCAACGTGGATTGTTTCTTTATTTTCTTTGGATGGCCTAAGTTTTTAATGAGGCATCGGCCAGAGAGGTCTAGAGAATAAAACAGACCAATTCCAACAAGGAACGGATATCCGCCACATCAACCCTAATTATTACACAAAAATCCGCTTTTTTTTTTTTTTCTATTTCAAATTAACCAATTTTTATTTTCTTTAATTTTTTTTTTAAAAAAAGTTATTTATTTTCTGAGTTATTAAATGAAGCTGCCTTTTTTTTGGTTCTTTTGAAAAGAAGTAAAGTATCCAGAGAAGAGGAATAGAAAAAAGGGAAATGCAAGGAAAGAATAAGAAGGAACGTGGATGACGCAATAATTAATAATTCAGTACGGTTGAAAAATAACCAAAAAAAAAAAACAGAGAGAGAGAAATTGAATTGAGTTGTGTGGAGTCCAGTCGTGAAAATTGTTAAGGCCAGCTCAGCAGTCAGCCAAAGTGTAAATCAGAATTCAGACTGCCACGTCCCCCTCAAAGCAGTTTTTTTATTTAAAAAAAATAACTTTTTGATTCTGAATTTTTAATAATATATGTATTTGGTCTTTAAAATTTTAAATTGATAAATTTAATCCTTCCATTTTCCAAAATAGATTTAAAAGGTCCTCAATTACGATTTATGTGTTTATTTAGTCTTCCTATGCCAATGGAATGTTTATTAAATTTACCAATGTTTTGATAATTATTTGTTTTTTGATTTTTGAAAATTAAACTTATCAATTTTTTTATAACTATTTGTTGTTTCTCCTATAATCAGAATCGATTCCTAAATTCAAACTAAATAAGAGAAGATGGCCAGGGAGGAGAGAGAATAAGAGAAAAATAAGAGAGAGGAGAAAGATTAAAAAATATATGTTTTATTCCAACTCATCTTGCCACATCACCAACTAGTCAATGTTATGTTTAAATTTAATAGATTTATTAGTTGATGGACCTTTTAAACTTATTTTGAAAAACTTATAAACTAAATTGGCCAATTTAAAACATCGGATCAAATGCACATATTTTTAAAAACTTAGAAACAAAAAGGGTATTTTTTTTTCTTTTTTAAATAACATTTTAATTGATTAAATAATACTAATTATCAGGAAAATTATTATAAATGAAAAAAATATCAAATTATTTAAAAACATATAAAAAAATTTATTGTCTATCAGCAATAGACGGTAATTTTTTTTTATGTTTGTAAATATTTTGGCTCATTTTTCTATATTTGAAAACAACTCAAATTATTATCTAAAAAAAAAAAATACACGGTATAAACATGTCTCTAAATTTTATAGTACAAATGTTAATAAATAATAAAAAGATTAAAACCAACAAAAAAAAATAGTAGTATAAATTAAAATTAAAATTTATTGAAAGTATATAGATTAAAATTGAAAGAGTCTCAAATACAAAGACTAGAATAACATTTTAATCAAATTTTAAAATAATAATTATGTGTTAAATTGAAAATAGTTTAACTAAATAAAGTGTTATATATTTGTTAAATTATTATCTTTAACTTTTAAATATAATTCAAATAAATCTTCACAATATTAAATACTAATGTTGCATGTTGATTGGGATGAATAATAGTTTGGTATGTCAAAATGAGTATAGCTCATTTAAGTTAAAAGTATGAATCATTATATTCATTAATTATATTTTGATAAAAGAATTAGGAAAATTATTGTGAAACTATTTACAAATATATAAAAATTTCACTATTTATCCGTAATAGACAATAAAAGTATTCTATAATTTATAAATAATTTAACTTATTTTTTTTTATTTTTGAAAACAACTCAAAAAGTTATATAGTATAATGTTGGTGCAAGTGAAACGATGGCTCAATGCAATGGGATATAATGGAAAATGAACTAAATTTTTTTATGGAATCAAAATTTTGGATGGAGAACATTATAGACAAAATTTTCTTTGGTTGACCTATTCTAAATTTATATATTGAAATAATTGATTTAAAAAAATTTAAAATATTGAACAATAGTATAAACTATTGAAAGACTAAATATATAGAATAATAAAAATATTGAGCAGAATATAACCTGAAATTCAGAAATTAAAAAGAAAATTTGGAAGGAGGGTTTGATAAAGTCGCCCAGTAAATTGTCTGACATGTCTGTCACGCCCATTTGTTTTTTTATACATTAATATTAGATTAAAACAAATTTGAAAATTTCCAACGTAAACATCCCCCTTCGCACGATCTTTTTAAGGCGTTAGTCGCATCGCATCACATTCACTTCAAATTTCGAAAAAAACAATTTAAAATATTTCGTCATCACACTAAATTTACATAAATAACACGTAAATTAAACAACTGGCACACACCCACCAAGGAACTTCCACCCACGTGCCCCGCTTATGACTTATAACCCAATCTATTTTTCCATTTCTTTTAAGAAATCAAATACTAACCCTTTTTTAGCCTCTTTTTTTTTTAGACAATAATTTTTTTTTGTTAAAATGACGTGAACTCGTTTCGAAATTTCAATACTTTACATACTGTATTTAGGAAACAAATAATTAAAAGATTAAATTGCAAAATTAACTCATACATTTTGAATAAAGTTAACATTTAATCTATACAGTTTATAATTAGAATTTTATCCATATAATTTAATAAAACTTCTATAAATTAGATCTTTCAATAAATACTATTTATAAAAATTTAATCAAATTATTTATGAAGTTTTATATACTAAATTTTAACTTTTAAAATTATAAGAAACTATATTATAGATTTCTTCCCACTATAGAAGTTAAATGTGTGATTTAACCTAAATAAAACTGAGAAAAAGTAGAAATTTATGGCCTACTATGGTGGTAATTCAAATTTTGTTTTATATTTTTTAAATTTACTAAGCCAGTAAATACATTTGGCCGGCATTCTAAATTTTATTTTTGAAAACTGTTTTCACATTCTATGATCTAACAATGCAAATTTTGAAAACAACGATTTTGTGTTTTCAATATATCTAGATTTTGAATTTGATATTTCAAAATACAAAATTTTACTTAAAAAAATTAAAACATTAACAAATATTCCATGTTATAAACTCAATTATTTTTGTTATTATATGATAAAGTAATAATTATACAAATTTTTTAACATAAAACATGTTCATAAATTAATTAGTAATAGTTTAAATTTAACTTAATATTTAGTGAGTAACTATAATTAGTCTTATGGTTTATAAATACATCATCCAACACATTTTGAAAAATTGTTTAAATTGAAATTTAAATTCTAAATTTGCTATCAAACACACTTCTGAAAACATGAAATATCACTTTATTTTTATTGAATCCCTTATTTTCAAAATTTCTACCTATCAAACACCCTTTGAAAATGTTGAGAATTATTGTTCGAAATCGAGTAGTAATCAGAGTCGGAGGTTTAAGATTTCGACTTACGAAAGAGTGTGTCTGATACGTATGCACATGCGAGAAGAAAATGGGCAGTACATTTTTTAACTAGATTATATTGAGTTTGGATACTTTTTAACTTCACTTTTACACGATAAGGAGTCGTTTATTTTTTGAAAGGTAAATAATCAAATGTTTTAGATGTTTGACATTCTTAAATAACCGTGTTTGTTTTGTAGGAAAATTTTTAAAAATATCTAAGAATAATTAGATAACTGTATTTATTTGGTAGGATTTGTATAAAAAAATGTCTTAAATTTACATAATATTCCAAGAATGCTCTTGGGACTATTCATTAATTTATAATTAATTTAATATCGTTTGAACTTATATAACATTTATTTTTTATTTCATTAATTTGAATTTTTTTTAAAATTAGTATTGTTTTTTTTTTTTGTTATTTTTCTAAACAAAATAATATGTATTAATTAAAAACTTTTATAAAATAAATTTTAATTTAAAATTTAAATTTTAATATCTTTCTAAAAAAATAAAAACAACTACAATACCACTACCAAGGAGAGTAAAATACATAGTTGACGATATTTATTTTAATTATAAAATGAAAATAAAGAATAGTGATATATATATAAGGGTTGAAAAAGTAACGAGGGATTCTCTCAACACGAAAATCCAAATAACCCATGTTTCAGGAGGGCATCCAATACTCTCGAGATGCCTTCCATAAGAATCTTGGATTCTCAAGAAACAAACTTTCTCTAAAAGAATGTAATTCCTTGTTGATTTATTCTATTATTAATAGTGCAAATACTATGTCAGTTGAACTGAAATATATTTATTTAATAAATATATCTTAAATGAATAGAATAATATACTTACACATGGCAACGTTGAATTAATCAATTGTAATTGGTAATATACAACTCGTAATAGAGTAAATGTAGCCTATGAGAAGAGATTTACCAAATATATTATAAATCAAAAGAATAATATATTTACAGCTTTAATTATAAATTCAAACTATTAAATTGTGTTGAATTAAGGGATTGTAATTTGCAATATGACTTGTATGTCTTCCTTTAGTTATGGAGGGAAGATAATTTTAAACTTTTAGCTTTTCGTTTGAAATATTTGGATGGTAGTGTTTATTATTCTTCCTGTTACAATGGAACTTTATTATAAAAAGTTATAAAAGAAGGTTATAAAGATTATATTTTGATGATAAAGATAAAATAGTTATAAAGACAATATGAAAACTTATTCATTAAGCCATTAT
Organism: Lagenaria siceraria; assembly: GCA_002890555.2. Taxonomy (NCBI): domain Eukaryota; kingdom Viridiplantae; phylum Streptophyta; class Magnoliopsida; order Cucurbitales; family Cucurbitaceae; genus Lagenaria; species Lagenaria siceraria. The sequence continues at coordinate 25,400,960 of CM016484.1, forward strand.
TGCAAATGAGATCGAGATTCGGCAAGATGAATAATGCATCTTTAATCTTAAAACTCCCCCAAATCAAATATTATATGATAAAACAAATTAAAGATTATAGATAAACTAACCTACTTAACTTAAAATTTAAAATATAATGATAATAAGAGATGATGGATTCATCAAATTTCAAGTACTTTAATATGATTTAGATAATAATTCATATATGATAATTGTTGACTTAATAAAGCTCAATAATTTAAACATTGTTGAAATATTGATAAAAAATAAAGTAAACTAGAACTTTCAACCAAAGTTACAATTTAGTCCTTAAACTTTAATTGGTAACGAATTAATCTGTGTACTTTCAAATTTGTAATAATTTAGTCATTCAACTTTAATAAGTGATAATTTAGTCCCTGCAGTTTACAATTTGTAAAGATTTAGTCGCTATCATGAAATTTTTCTACAAAATTAAGTGTCAAATTTTATTACATAATAACTAATTATTTATAAATTAAATTCTGAAAGGTTTATCAATTTACACATCTAAGAAAACTCATTAAATCATACTAATATTTTTCACGATAGAGACTAAACCATTATACATGGTAAACTATAAAAGACTAAACCGATACTTATTAAAGTTCGGGAACTAGATTGTTACAAATTTAAAAGCATAAGAACTAAATCGTTACCAACTAAAGTTTATGCATTTTTTCCTTCAATATCATTTATTTTTCTGTAGCAAAAAAACAAAAGTTTATAGATTAAAGACTCGTTCGGATTGACTTTCTAAGTGACACTTATAAACACTTATTTAAATATTTAGAAAGTCAATCTAAACCGGTCTTAAATTGTTACTTTTGTGAAAGTTGAGAGAGTAATAAGAGTGTTTTTAAACATAGAATATATTAATGGTAAAAAAGTGGAAAAGAGTTAGGGAAAGTGCATAGGATACTATGAAAAATGAGAGGAGGAAGAAATAATAATAATAATAAAAAAAAGTAATGAAAGTGATGGGGAATTAATTTGAAAAATAAAAAATGAAAAGTGAAATTTGAAAAGGAAATTTAATTTAATTTAATTTATGGGTTGCGACGGTTGAGGGTCACAAGGGGGATTTGAAGTGAAGTTGATAGAGAAGAGATTGAACTCGTGAACCCACCGCCGCTCAACCATTCTCGTGCCTCTTTCTTCTTTATATTCTAATTTTTTTTTAATTCTTTTTTATTATTATTTTAAAAAAATTACACGTGCATGATCCAACTTTTGACTTCGAGCAAAGTATTATCCCGATTTTAGCTAAAATTTCACATCTTTTTTGGTTACACTCAGTTTTATTCTGTTTGATAATTATTTTAATTTTTAAAATTAAACTTATAGACCTTACTTTTACCCATAAATTTATATATTTTGCTAATCACTTTCTACTACTATTTTAAAAGACAAAAAAAAAAAAAAAATATGAATGCTAAAAAAACGAATTAATTTTCAAATATATAGTTATAAACACTACTTCTATGTGCACGTAGAAGCAGTGTTTAGAAGCATAATTTTCAGAAAAATAAAATAGTTATCAAACGAAACTTTAATTTTATTAAAATCATTTTTGAAAAAAAATAACCAACGACAATTTTAGTGGGAATATTATTAGATGATATAGTATTAAATTTACCTTCACTACTTAATTTAAGTTTTTGGTATTCGAACATGTAGTTCAAGAAGTCATGTGTTCAAACTCTTGTAATGTTATTCCCTCAATTAATATTAAGTTTCACTTGTTGGATTTTCTACACACTCTATGCCAATTAAACTATATTCTCTTTTTCAATTAAATTAAGCTAACCTTGATCGAAATGATAATAAGTATTTTATCCATTGAACAAAATTGATTATTAAATTAGATAATCTCCTAAGAGTGCAACGAGTGTTGTAATTTTTATATCTATATGGAAACGGAGCCATGTAAACATTTTTCAATATTTTTATTTTAATGATGTATAAGCTCGAAATATATGAATTCACCATAGGAACCATGAGAAAATTACGTACCTCATGGGTTGTTGGTGTGGGCTATTTATAATACTCTTCCTTTGACATCTGTTTGGGGATATGTGCAATATAGGCGGTGTTAGAATGAGTGTAGCCCTTGAGGGTTCAAAGTGCCAATGGCGAGCTCGACTAGTCAACCTGAAACCTGATGTTTGACTATTCTTTTGGGATGCGTGGTCTCTATACAAGCTTCTATTCTACTTTAGGCTTTAGTTTGCTCATAGGTCTCGGGTCTTGATTGGGACAACCTTTTATAAACAATAAAAAGCGTAACCCGTGTATCTTATAACAATTATGAGATCTATTATCTTTCCGATGTAAGATCCTCAACATACACTACAAGTTTGAATCAATTTTGACTTACATCACCAAGTTTGACTAGAAATTAAAAAAAAAAAAAAAAATCCAATTACTGATTAGCGTATATAATCGACAATCTATCTCTACACCTAGGCTATTTACTATTTAGTTACAATTTCGTGTTTTAAAGAAAAGTACTTGCAATTTACAATTTACTTTTAACTTATAACCAAGATAGGTTGTGGAGAGAGGAAGATCAGAGGTGTTAATTTAATTGTATCGATAATCGAAAAGCCAAAAGGTACGACTTTGCTATAATTAAGTAGGTAGATTTAATTAATCAGATATATTTCCTAAGTGAGATATTTAATTACATAAAATTAATATTAAAGTCAATACTAAAGGATTGATTTGACATTTAATACATTAGTAAAGTCATAAGAGTTGATAGATATCAAAGTCTTGAACGCCCATATTTAAATTAACAAATAAACATTTTAAGTACAAATTTCTTGTTATTAATACAAGATTCACATTAATAGTATTTGGTAGATATTTAAGCATTTCTTCTATGATATAACGAAAATATATCTCATTCATTCACATCAATGTTTAACTCATACACATTAAAATGTCAACGTTTTAACAAAATCTTCCGAAATTAAAACCATTTTAATGCATAATAAGTGGAAAATACTCCAATAAAGAAACTATATTTGATTATATTCAAGTATAGTGAGTCTGTTTGGATTGATTTTTTAAGTGTTTATAAACATTTTTTTTTCATTTATAAACACTTATTTAAACACTTAGAAAGTCAATCCAAATGCATCATGTATCTTGAACGAATAAATGATTCAAGGTATTAATATAGAAAACTTTTCCTTTCATCAGATATTTAGAAACCTTACAAAGACCAAACTTGTATTTCAAAGGATCCAAGCATATACATAATACAACCAGAGAGTGGTTTCCATGAACATGGAAAAGAGAGCCGCTTCTGTCAAAGTAAAAAAACAAAACATGTTTGTTATTCTGGTTTTTTCCCATCAGATTTTGGTTTCATTGGTATACTGCGCGTCGTGTGAAAAGGTTGTCTCTATACAGTGCCAACTCTTGTCTGCATACTTATGGAAGAACACCCCTGACTTCTTTTCGGTCTGCTCCTAACGCCTGTAAAGACATACGATAGAGCTGTCTGGGTATCTAAATTCCATTCTAATGATTTTGATTTCCTTTTCATTATCTACATTGATATGAGATGGAAAACATTACCTCGGCTCCAAATCCATTCACGTAAACGTTTGAGAAAAGTTCTGAAGGATCTGGCATTGGACTTGCCTGGAAACACAAATGAGATAGCGATGAACAAAACAGGATCACTACAGGTTAAGGATGTTAACCATACAGTTGTTCTAAATTCCCAAGCTTGCTAAACAAAAATTGCACCATCTCACCTTGGCTTGAGCAATGGCTTCATCAACTTCTTTTCTCATTTCCTTCTCAATATCCTGATGATCCAAAACAAAAACAAATTTGTATTTTTTTTTCTTAGTCTATTCCTTTTTTTTTTCCTCTTTGGAACAAAATTTAAAACATCAACGCATCACTGAAAGTAAAGGATACCTTCAGATCCTTTTCAGTGGCTATCTCATGAGATAATAACAGTTTTCTAATCCTTTCAATTGGATCACGCTCCTGATTGGTCATCAGAAAATTTATTCAAAAATCAGAACAGAGAAGTCACGAAGCTGGGACAAGTTCATTACTGAAGATGAATGTGACGAACAGACCTGTCTCACACCACTAATCTCATCACGTGTGCGGTAGGTACTTCCAGGATCAGACATGGAGTGACCATGGTACCTGTAAGTGTCCATCTCGAGAATCTGAAACCGAATGTCAAGAAAGATCAACTAAATTTTGAAGTGGAAGGAGAACATAGCAAGCAGTGTCCATCAGACTGAGCCTTATACATCATCACCACAGAAATCAAATAGTGATTAGTTCAAAACACTCCCACTTCTAATGATGTTGTATTTTCTAGTGTGAGTTTTTTTATACAGGAAGAAACTGCTTCTAAAATAAAGTGAAACAAAGGCAGCACTAGTAGGGACTGAAATAAATCATTCCTCAATTCTAGAAACCATTTGGTTTGGGGCAGGAATTCATAGTACTACCTCATGGGCCATAGTTGAACACACAGTACAAGAGAAGTATTACATAATTAACCAGGTTTCAACATCTTAATGACTAACAAATAATTATTTGTGTAGCCTAAAGTTCATGTCATGAGGTTTGACACAAATCTTAATCTATAACCTCACTTTCCCAAAATTGACCTATAATATCTATCTGTTCTCAAATGTTTGAAAAGATAGAAAGAGTGGACAGGGAGGATGCAGGGGCCAGCATAACTTAGAGAAGGAATAAGGTAATTAATCATCTCTAACATTTGAAAATGAATTAAAAAGTAACAAGAACAGAGAGTTATCAGGCAAATGTGTTTTATTCGTTTGAAACAAAAACAACACATTCGTAAACAGGAGCATGTTTAAAACAAATGCAATACACATCTTTTGTTCAGCACAATTAAACTCATTATACATTAAGTCGAATCGCATTAAAACTAAGAAAGATAAACTCACAATGGGTCCATTCTTTAAGGCATGCTCCTTAGCAAACTTGCAAGCTTGCTTAACAGCAAGGGCATCCATGCCATCTACCTATAACAAAAAGTAAGAAATAACAAACACGCTAAGCTTGAACACTGTATAAAACAGATTCAAGAACAACAACAAATCAACTAATTCAGTGGGGGGTGGGGGGGAAGGAAAGATAATAAATATAGTAGAAAATCTGTAACACTAGGAACTACAACTCCCAATTCTCATCTAATTAAAATGAAAATGCTACCTTCAGGCCAGGAACATAGTCACCGCGCTTATAATAAGCTGGACTCTTGGCTGCTCTCCACTCTGCAGTTCCCATACCATCTGTATCAACAAAAGAAAATCAATATTAGCTCACTGATCAATATGTCTGAAACTATAGATATAAACCATCCTGATTTCATTATTCCTATTGCATATTGTAATGCTAACAAACATTTATACATTATCAATTGTTATAGCAGATTATAGAAGCACAGGTACTGATTATACTGACAAAAACTCTAAATTACTTACAATGATTATTCTCACAGACCAAAATTACCGGCAAATCCCAAAGCGCGGACATATTAAGCGCCTCGAACAATTGGCCCTGATTTGCCGCACCGTCGCCGTAAAGAGCAAAGGTTACGGTCCCCTCCTTCGAGTACTTCTGAGCAAAAGCCAAGCCACATCCCAAAGGTACCTGAGCTCCCACTATTCCATGGCCACCATAGAACCCAGCGTCCTTCTTATAGAAATGCATCGAACCTCCTTTTCCTTTGGAGCACCCAGCTTGGCGTCCCATGAGCTCGGCGAATGCCTCCAGAAGGGTTCCCCCACGGCCAAGGAAGATGCAGTGATCCCGATAAGCGGTGATAATGGCGTCCTTCTTGGTGATTGCAGCCTCCATTCCAATAGCCACGGCTTCCTGACCATCGTAGAGATGGCAAAATCCTCGAATCAATTTTGCTTTATAAAGAGAGTCAGCGGCGATCTCCATGCGTCGCATAAGCGCCATTTGGCGAAAGAAAGAAAGCAACTCCGTGGGGCTGGTGTCGACGGAACGCGACGGTGGCTCGCATTTGTGAGCGGTGAAGGGGACAGAAGTTTGGATTGTGAGCTCGGCGGAGTCATCGGCGGCAGATGAGAGGAGACGAAAGGAAGAAGAGAAAGGTTTGAAAATGGAGGAAGAAGGAATACGACAAAGAGGCATGACGACGGTGGTACGGTAACTGTACTGTAATGGCGGTGACCGGCGGGAGGCGGGAATATTAAAAATATGTGAAGGAGAAAAAAGATAATATGAAAAAGAAAGTTTAAAATTGGAAATTGGAAAAAGAAAGAAAAAAAGAAATAAGTGGCTGTTCAAGAAGTGATGAGTCGCGGGATGTGTCTCGAGAACGTTATTTTGGCCTTTTTCTTATTTTTATTTTATTTTACTTATTTTAAAAAGAAAAAAAAAAATATTCTTAGGTTAATTTTAGAATCTACAAGTACAACAAAAGACGATGAAGTATTAAACTTAATAGATGCCCAAGCCATCGTGGGTTTAATCTCTCTCTCTCTCTTCTTTTTTTTTCTTTCACTTCCTTTTTCTAGTTGAATCTAATTCTAGGAAGATAGTTAATCTGATCGACAATTGCTAGTTAGATTACTGAAGTTAAGGATACGATTGATGAAATAAATTTATACATTAACGAGCCAGATGGATATTGTATCCTTTTGAAAACCGGTATGCTGCTCGATTTGTTAATTATTTTGGTTTTTCTAAACCTTCTAGTTTAGAAGATGTTGGCCGTAGTTAGACTATAGACTTCAGATGTAATTAATGGTGATTTGTTGTTTCTTCAGCCTTACTCCCTTGAGTTGGGCGCTAATGAATTCCTAAGTTTCAACGTATTCAGCCGTATATTTCATTTGGTATATATACTTCAAGATTTTACGCTTTTACTATTCAATTTTTAGTCATCTCTACTTCTTTAGTGTTAATTTTCTTATTAATTAAATTATTTTCATTAAATTTTATTCTTTATTAAAATCAATTAAAAAATCCATATCGCAATTATTTTAAATTTGTGTGTGTTGAATCAAGAGAAGCAGTTGGTATTCCCTTAATTTTCTAAGTTGTGTACAAATTAGTCCTTTACTTTTGCACATATTCAATTAAGTCAGACAAGAAGATTACAATTTGTATTTTTTAGGAGATAATATTCAAATTGGATTGATTAGTTATTACTTTTAAGACATAATCGGCAGAAGGAAGTCCATGCTTGGTAAGAATCAAAATATAGAAATATTATCTTTTAAGACAAAAAAAAAAAAAAAAAACTTCTTTCATACCAAAACTGCTTTCATTAACTATTTATCCTTTTGTCAACATTTAGAATTGTATTCAATAAAGTCTACCAATTCAGAGACTATTGCAAACATTCTACAATAACTCCTTCCCCTTTCTCACATCTTGCATGTCTCATTTGAATCTTGAGGTAGGTTTCATGGATGGAAACTAAAATTGCAGGTTACATGACGAGAAACTCAGATGGAGGAAGAAGAAGAAAAGGTGTATGGGTTTATTTTGGTACTCTTATAATTGAAAAGGAAGTACACGAACTACAATGACTACAATAAATAAAAGAAAAAAGAATGGTTTCAGGGAGGGTGGCGGAAAACATAAGAGAGGTCAGGGATTTGAAACTTTGGAGATGTTTCCTATTTGAGAAGAAGCAGGAAAAATAGAGAGATCGTATACCCGAAGTACAGTCTTTACATCATAAAAATTTACCCTATTTACAGAAATGTGGCTCAGTGAGCCACTAAACTCAGTAAATGCAATAACCATCGAGCTATATCTCCTCCCAATGCCTTATTTTCATGGTGAGGCTCAGATATAAATAAGAATACAGTAAAGGTAATGCAAAATACCCGCTTCACTATGCCCCAAACTTTGCATTTTTTCAGGTTTCCAGTGCCTCCGTTAAAAGTTACTGTACAAACAAATACATAGTAGACATAAGTTATCTGCTTCCTTTCAATATATAATAGTCATCATATGCATGTTCATGTTAAGTTCTCTCTCAAAAGCATTGTTTCAGAAGTTAAATATATACAACTTGCCAAGTTGTGATGCCATTAGTTAGATTCTGATTTTCGAATAAATGCAGATGCAGGTAAAATTGACAACTGGGAATTGGGCAGCATGTCAAATATTAAAAGTTACAGTTGCTAATGACTTCGGCTTACCATATTTACTACAAACTCAACTTTGATGGTTTGGTGTATCATGAGTTCTCAAGTAGCTTGTGGAACTTCTGTACCCTCCTACTTGAATCGCCACTAGAAGACCTTGACTGGCTGTGGCATGAGCTATTTCCATGCAGGCGTTTCCTTTTGCTATTTCTACGAAATAAAAAGTCCTCTGTATCTAAAACGTATGAAACCTATACCAACGAAAGCAAACTGATCAGCAAAATGTTGACATCAGGTTATAGAGGCAAGGTTATTGTCTAATATAATGTTTTCATGAACAATGCAAGCATGTATGGTCCATGAATACAGTTTTTTTAGAAGGGGCAGAAAGAAACTTCAAAATAACAATTACCTTTGACGAATTGCAAGCAATTTTACACTCCAGACCATTAACAATTTTAAGCCCTTCCAAAGCATGGCATGCGGCAGAATTCTCATCGCCACAGGCATATTTACGTTTGTTTCTGTAAGAACCATGGGATTTGATGACAAGGCAAACTAACTGAGGAAAATTGAATTGCTATGCTTCAACAATCTTAATACCTCTTCAAGAAGATCCCTGACTTCACCTTTTTCTCAGGGAGAACTGAGAAGAAGTCATTATGCAGATAAGATGAAAAAATGGGGTCCATGGAAACAGCAGTTACTTCAGGCTTATCGTAGCCATAGTCCATAAGCTGAATGGAAAGATGAGTAGGAGTGGATGACTGCAAAATAGATTTAATCATCAGTTCCAACAATATAAAACTAAGTTCAAGTTTGGCTACCATAATAATGAAAGTAACAAGGCAAATGCACTAAACAGCATACTCGTTCTATACGATAGATATTCTCATCATGAAGAAGTACACGAGCATTTTCATGATAAACTGCATCAACAAATCTTCCCATTTTTCTTGATTTTTCGTACGCATATAGTTGGAGAAGTTTGTTATCCATCTCATCTGAGGAAACTGTTTGAAGCTGTCACATTACACACATGGCTTGATCAGTACGTCCAACAAGAAAACATAAAGATATTTCTATAGAAAAGTACAACATAAGCCGAGAAAGAAAGCTACAGGTATGTTACCTGTTTGACAAGTTTATAGATTAGTTTGTCTAATGTGAACAGAACATATGACTGGGTTCCAATAGTGGCTCGGCAATCATCCTCAAACTTTGTGTTATCAGAGGAACCGTCCAGTAGACTATAAAGTGCATTCATGAACCTAGCCCACACAAAAGGGTATCTTAACTAAAATTGCATTGACCATTATATAGCTACTGGGGAAGCAGGCCAAGGACCTAGAAATTACAATACCTGGCATAAAGATCTGTGGGGGTTGTATCATTTGAGGCCCTCCATTTCCTCTCTGAGGATGAAGAGTTGATCTTCGCAGATTGTATTCTCTCATACAGTGTCTGAGAACGTGAAATAAATAAAATATTAGTTTCATTAAAAAAAAAAAAGGAAAATAGGGGGGAAAAAACTCTTTTATGGAACTATCTTTATAAGTATACTCCTATAATGAACCTTACTTGGTGGAGCCTAAAAAGCACATAAAAAGAGTCATTTCCATAAAATACATGAGACTCCTTTCCTTCTTCATGCAACGCAGGAGGAACATGCTTGGCAAGAGGCTTTACAGTCAATAGAAAGCGTTCAGAGAACGGTATAGATGCTCCATCTCCTTCTACATCATGGGCATCGGCCATCCCTTCTGCCTCACCTTCACTCTCAGCCTTATTATCATCATGTTCTCCATCCTCATGATCTTCACGAGAACAATCCTCTCCATCACCGGAATCACTTGCAGAAACATCGCCATTCTCAGAGGCATTTTCACTATCCTCAGATGACCTTTGAGCACTTTCCTCCCCTTCATCATCAGCATCAGCATCATTTTCTCCACCAGCCTCTCTGCAACATAATTCGTCCTCCCCTCGGGTGCTTGGATATTGCCTGCCAGCAACACCTTCCTTCACTTTTGGCAAAGCTTTCAACTCCCCATCGTAATTGGCAAAATTATCTTCTTCAAAATCACCGTTTGGAGATAATTCACCCTCTTCCCTTTCTATCTTCAAGTGTCTGACAGACTCTTCAGCGTATCTATGGCCTTTGGTGCCATCTGCGACTGTGCCATTTGCAGTTACACTTTGTCTTGTAGGGCCACCAACCTGTAAAAGGTTCAGATCCATCAGAAGACAGCATTATTATTATTCAATTCAAACTCATAATGCACAAACTACAACCAGTAATAAATGGGTCGAACATATACTCTTATTGCCTATTTGTTGATCTCTTGAAAATCAATATCAGCATCCATAATAAATGGCAGGATGTAAAAGGTGCCAAAAATCCAACCAAAAACCACTTCCACTTCTCTGTTCAGTCAAAATCACGTTGATCACAATTTTACAATCTGCATACCCATGCAGATAGTAAAAATTAAGATCAACAGAAAAGGCACAATACTTAACAAAAACTAAGCCACAACACTTCCTCCTCCACTGTTTTTCTTCTTCCAGCCTTTTCTTTGTGGATTCCCTCAACTTCATTATTTGACATTTTAACTCGTTTTCTCTCTCTCTCTCTCTCATGAATTCAGCCCCTGTTTCTCTCGTTCTCTCTCTCTCTCTTTCTATCCCCTGTTTTTTTCTCTCTCATGAATTTGAACCACCATAAACTTCTTTACTGATGCTCAACATGCCTAGAACTATATTGGTAAGTCTTTAACAAAATGGAATGTATCCAAGCCTAAGACCAATAAAATCTGTCCCTAATATAGAGGCAAATGGTTTCTTTATCATCCCCATCATACATTTTAACAGTTGTCCTTGAAGGGACATCACCCATCTTTATGGACCGTGATGTATTCAAAGGTAGAAGAAGTTTATAATCCACTCAGTCATACCTCTGAGGAAGGTAACTCAATTCCACTCTCAACAGCTCCATTTCCAAGTCGTGAAGGAGTAGTGCTCAATCCTTGTACAAACAAACAAAAGTGCCCATCAGAATGCAAAATCATGCAGGAAAGAAAGAAGTTCAAACAGTAGAAAAGAGAAAGTGGAAAATACAATTGTGAGAACAAGTTTAGCAACCTGATGTGTTTTCTATGTTAGTTTTCCCATTACTCTGCTCGGCTGCCGTTGCAAGGGATACATTTGAATTGACAAAGCATTCGGTAGAATTGTCTTGTTTACTTACTCCAGACAATTCATCAGTCACAGGTGCATTATCCTGAATTTTAGCGTGTTGGGAAATACTGCAGAAAGCATCTCCCTTCCGTACAATACGATCTGCATCATGGAAACTGTCGTCTTTGATTCCATTGTCCCCATTCAAAGGCCAAGTCCTACAAGAACTTGATTGTTCAGGTGGAATACTTTCATCTCCATTTCTAGAAGAATTCAATTGTTTTGGGTGCATCACAGTAGCACCCCCACCAGGACTTCCATCACTCTCTACTACAGTAGCACTCTTGGTAGGATGAGTCTTTGCTTTAATAACATCTTCAGTGTCCTCAGCACCATGAGGTCGGGAAGGAACACCAAGCATGGGCTCCAGGAAGGTTGTCCATACCTTCATAACCTTATCTACTTGTTCTGTTGAGCAAACTTCTCCACAAGAATATTTGATTAGCTGATATAGATCTTCATGAAGCTCTGGATCAGGATACTCAAATTCCAAATTCGGAATTATGGGTCGTCTATTTCCAGCAGCAATAGCAAGCAACACATCATCTTCCTTCCGCTTCTTCTCACTGATCTCTTTGATCTCTGCCAACAAGGCTGTAAAAGAAAAACAAATTACCAATGAGAAAGCACCATAAAACTTGACAACTCCAAAGTGCTGTTGTGGTCAGATAACAATCAATAAAATGAGTTTTAAAATGCTACCTACTTGGCTTGACTTTATCTCCAAATAATAGAGAGACAGAAATCATTTAAGTAAAAGTAAAATGAGGCATATCTAGTTTTTACTAATACAAAAAAAAAAAAAAAAAAAAAAAAAAAAGATGAACCTGACTTATATAAGTAACATATGCTGGCCCACTGGCCCATTGCATTAGAGGACAGAAAAAGCAAAAGGCAAGTAAAATGTTAAGACACCCCCTAACCAATCAACCATGTTGTGCCATCTAAATATCTCAATATAAAATATAAAAGGCAATATAATTGCACATTTATGATCCCAAAAACTAAAATGCAACATTCCAGAGATTAATGAGCGGCAGAAAAAAAAATGATGCAACATCATTGTTACAAGTCACCTTTGGTGCTCAAACTTTTTGTGTCTTGCTGCTTGAAGTAGAAGCTACGATGATCAAGTGACTTATGATAGTTCTTAGCATATATATCAGCCCAAACTTTATTGAAGTCGTAACGACACCGTGCCCATTCTTCCTGTTTCTGCTTCAATCGGGTCAAAATAACTGGCAGAGCAAGAGGCGCATTCTTCCTCAACACATCCATAACATCAAGCCCATGGTCACCGTACAACCGTTCAATGCACCTCAGATTTAGAGCTACAGGAAGGACAGGAGTGTAAGCCCAGGAAGGAAAGAGACTAGGAAGAAAAATGAGATAAAGAACCTTCAAAACTATAGTTAAATAAAAACTAAGCAGATAGTAACCACTGACCAGTGAGGTGATCCTCAATTGTGATTGGACAATCTACTTTGATCACATTGTTGTTGATCTTTTCAAGGAGTTCTTCAACACGCTTAGTAGTCACATTCACAGACTCCAGCAACATGTCGAGTTCAAACCTGCAAGCATGCAAGTACAAAACACAAGGATATAAACCATAAATCTGTGCAACATTTAAATCACAGTGACATTTCCAGCTATACATGGGTAAGTAATGTAGAGAGGACACTTAATAGGAGTGTTAAAAACATTAAATACCATGAGGCTCAAAAGTACAGACTAGATATGAGTGCCACCTTAAAAATTGAATAACAAACGAAAAGCATAACAAAAGTTTACAACACAGGTGATCTCTAACCTGTCGTCTTCACATCGGAAAAGGCTCTCTTCATACTGGTTTTTGCGCATATGTTTAAAGGAGTAATCCTCACTTCCTGAAGTGACAGATACCCAGTGATCATTCAACACCTGATCACCAAGATCTGTTCTTTGGCTGGCCGAAGGTATTGGATACTGACAGAACAAGAACACTCAAAGTCAGAAAAAAAACAATTAAGTCAACAATATCCTACAAAATGCTTATCGAACACTTATGAGTAGTGGTTACATTTTTTGGCAGAAGGCGGTAACTGGGAGTGCATCGTTCGCAGTTCGATAAATCAAGTTCATTTATTGGCTTTGCCAAATACTTGTCTTTGCTAGAAAATACAGACATTCTGTGACCTATATCTTTACTTCCAAATGCAGCACTCTTTTCAAGTCTATCTCTTTCTCGATTTTCACGATCTCTATCTTTAGAAATATCTTCTTTCTCACGGTCACGATCTCTATCTCTGTCCCTATCCTCCACTTGCACTGTTCTAGGCAAACTTCCTTCATTCCATAATGACTCTGTAATGAATTTTAATAATATTAGTTAACAAATTTACAATCACGATCATTAAGAAATGAGAAATATTCAGCCTTTACAATATTAAGTTATGGAAAGGAGGAAAGAAATGTCATGCTTACTTCTACTCATGACACCAGCAAGAAATCCATCTGCAAAACAATACTTAATCAGATTTAATGTTAAAACAGTACAAACCACCATAATAAGAACAAACTCTAAACAGTTACCATTCCTCTCGCATCGCGTCAAAAATTCATTGAAACCATCCATAAGATCAGAATATCTTCCAAGTAAATCACCCATCTGACAAGTGAAAGAAAGAAAATGTGACACAAATTTAAAGCTCTTGCCAAGTAAAAACACTATTAGGACAAACCATAGTTAGGGAATCTTTTTATATGCTTTAGCACATGTTACAACCCATCTTGAGCTGAGAAGCTACACTCTGTGAAATTCTCTCTTTCCAAACATCCCCCTCCTCTCAACCATATTTATAATAATTATTTTCCTTCTCCAATTATGAAATCTAAAAAATGATCATAATAACCATGAAAATAGACCTTCGAGCACTTGAATTCCTAGCAACAATATAAAACTTCCCACGGTTCAAGATGGAAAATGTAAAAAAAAGAACCTCACTTGGAAGAGACTTAAGTTCATGACCGACCACCATTTGAAGATACAATCAGGGAATGGTACAAAGAAGACTGTTTGGTTGGCCATATTGTGTGCTTTCTTTTGGACATTATGGGGCAAGCGTAATAAGCTGTCTCTTTAGAGATTCCTCCACTTGTTTTGATAGTTTTATGAATTTGGTTTTGTCTACTGGATTGTACTGGTGCAAATCTAAGCACACTTTTAAGAGTTTTAATCTTTCTTATTTAGTTTCCAATTAGAAATCTTTATCGTAATCACCTATTGGTGTTTGGGGTCTCCCTTTATTTCATTTTATCAATAAAATGTTTCTTCTCTAAAAAATAAGATACAATCAGGGAATTTTTCTGACAGCTACAAAATACCAAAGGTAATGAATCCTTAGTGATACACTAGGAAGCACGGACACTGACACGCGACACGACATGACGACAAGCCAATTTCTAGAAATGTAGGACACGATACGTTGGGGACACGTTATATTTTTTATATTTTTTTAAAAAATAATATATGTGATAATACTTGTAGATAAATTAATCATATATATTGAACATACAATACTTCTTTAAAACATAAAAAAGAGTACATTAGTTGTCTAAGTTCAATAAAAAGTTACAATACAAATTGAAGGGTGAAGGGGCGGCTGCTGCACTTAATAGGGTTTGGAATGTTGGTTGTCGTGGGTTTTGATATTTCAAACATTAAAATAATAAAATAATTAAAAAAAAACAAAGAAGTGTCCCGCGCGTGTCTCCAGCGTGTCCCAAGGTGTCCTTGCGTGTCGAACATTAAAAAGGACACGGAATTTCGCGTGTCAGGCGCGTGTCGGTGTCGGACACGTGTCCGTGCTTCCTAGGTGATACAGGTTACTTCACCCAATCACACTAAAAGTGTTGAATTAGAAGGTTATTACAGTTAAGCTTACCAAGGCATTATAGAAACCCAAGACTCCAAAGAAGGTGAATTTCTTTATTTCTTCATTATTAACTCATAAGGGACTGACCAAAAGAGAAATAAAGTCCAAAGAAGGTGAAATTTTTTTTCTTTTAGTTATTATTAACTCGTAAAGGAGTGATAACAAGATAAGAGATCCAAAGAATATTCCTTAATTCGTCCTTTATCAAAAATTGGTTCATTCTGTACTACCAAAATAGGGAAGACCGGGAGCACATTTTCTTCCACTGCAAGTTTGGCCCCTCATGATGTTTGCATGCCTCATGATTTAGTGATAGCATGGGTCTAGGATAACAATGTCAAGGAAGATGTAACACGTTTATAACATTTTGGACAGTTGCAGTTTTGGGAAGCAGCCAAAGGTCATCCCAATGAGTCAATTATAATAGTGGAGAGAAAATATTAAGTTCTTTTAGGAACAATCCAGAGACCGGAAGAATATATGGTCTCTCACTTAATCTGTTGCTTCTACACAGTGTACTCTAGTCAAGCAATTTTATATCATCTGCATGGTGATCTGCAATTGCAA
The DNA here is from genome assembly GCA_002890555.2 of Lagenaria siceraria. Taxonomy (NCBI): domain Eukaryota; kingdom Viridiplantae; phylum Streptophyta; class Magnoliopsida; order Cucurbitales; family Cucurbitaceae; genus Lagenaria; species Lagenaria siceraria. Next base: position 25,416,858 of record CM016484.1, read on the forward strand.
AAACCATACAACATTATATGGAGAGAGAAATGTAAAACAAGGTATACATACCAAACATTGAAGTTCTGCTCTGGTAATTATCTCCTTGCTATAGATATGGAGACATTTCAAAAATTCCTGGTAATCTTCAGCATTCCGCAACTTCTCTTTAACTCTTTCACAGAAAGCAAACTCCTGACTGTATAAACCTGCCAAAGTAGAATAAATTAACAAACAAACAAGAAAGTAGGTGGAATGAAAGGTAATGCAAGGGAAGGGAACAGAAGAAAATTCTATTGTCATTAAATTATTAAAAAAGAATGTCTTCAACATATTGAACGTGTGCAACTAAAATAAGAGTCAGAGATTTTATTGAGAATGGAACTTTAATAATTAGTGAAGTTATGATTAAATTAATCAACATAATTACAATACTCACTCTTTGCAGAATTTTTATCATCATAAGAAGAGACGGGATGTACGCCAAAATTTTCGTCACCTTCTCCACCTGGATGCAATTGCTCTGCAGATGACTCGTCAATCCTACGTGCGGATTTCCTCTTGTGGGTAAACCGATGCATGTTAAAGTCCCTCCTTCCATCATGCTCGTAGTCTCTGTCAACCCTATCCCGATCATGTTCTCTCCTATCTCTATCGTCTCTTCTTTCCTTTTCCTTATCACCACGCCTACGTTGATCTTTGTCCAGTTTCATTAGGGCCCTATCATGGTCTGGTTCTGGACGGTCAACACTAAGGTCACGTTCGGCATGGGACACAATAGTTCGGTCTTTCTGGAGTTATAACATGCAAATTTACTGTTACTACAACAGTTGTCCAAAATTTAATTAGAGAGCATGTATTCAATATTATAAAGATGGAAAAGTTTCGAACCCGGTCAACTTGCATTTGCCGCATACTGGGCATGGCAGAATGCCTATCACGAAGCATTAGACCCCTTCCAGAGCTGTAGTGAACAGATCCTGTGGCTGAAGAATCTGGAAGAAAATGAGTAAACTCAACAAGCAAGTCTGGATGTTCTTGGAAAAGTGCAGCAACCTGTGAAAAGTTACCAACAAAGTCCATTAACAACCAATCCACAATTTTGATTTACAAAAGAAGTTCCGGAGAAAAATGCACAAAACAAACGGCATTGCCACAACCAATGATAAAAGCAACACACAAACCTCCTGGTAGACCTCAGTGATGGACTTGTTTTCCTTTCTGTACATATTTAAAATGTCTAAAAATGATTTATAAACATGATCATCGCCTTGAAATCGTGTCTGCATGCATCAAGAGAAACAACTAATTAGTTGTAATTCATAAAAAGCAAACATATTACATGGTTGTGCACAATTTACAACCTTTATCTTGTTCACAAAATTGATAGCTTCTTCAAACTCAACAGGTTTCTTTTGTGTAGGTTGATCATCCTCTAGTGGGAGAGTGATCTCATATCCTTTGGGCAAGAACGTATTGAAGCCCAAAATGAGATCTCGATGGCCTTTAAACAAATCTTTTACTCTTGCAATGACTCCCGCAGTATCAATTCTACAATCAAATAAAAAGTAAAAAATCAACAAATAGCTCCCGCTCACAAATTCCCTCCCCCAAGGAGAAAACTGTGCTCCTTGGAAAGAAGTCAAAGACCAGAGGGGGGGGGGGGAAGGGCTAAATGAAGCATAGACTACGAAAAACCTTTGGGCCTTGAAATCTTTCATAACTTCAAGGAAGTCTTCATACTGTTGTCTCTTGTCTTGAAATATGTCCTTCACTCTCTTGAGATATACTAGGGCGTCATTAGTGGTTAATTTCTGGGTACTTCCCCCTCCCGCCATTTGGGGTTGTGTAGATCTTCATTTTACAACACAGATTACACAAATAAGTGCTTCTATAATGAAGTGACTCAAAATCAGAAACTCTACGGCACTGATTATCAGTACATCATGCAAAATTTGAGTGTCCGATAGATATGCTGAAGTTGGATTCCATTTAAGACACTCTAATTTCTATTCACAAAAAGCATCGAACTTTACAATTAGCTACCCAAAAAAAACGAGCAGACAAAAGATCTTTTTCTTCGCGAGTTGAACAAAGAAAGAAATCCTTTGAAACTCCTCGAAAACCCTAAATACTCATTAGAATTTTGAAAACAAAGAAAATCGTGAAATTTCTTTTCGTAAAAAACTATATTTCATCGGAATTCATGAAAGAAAATTCAAACCATAACAAAATTTACGGAAGGAAAAGTGATTCAGAAGTTTGATCTCCATGTTCAAAAAAGAAAGTCGAGTAATTAAGAACGAAGAGGTAGCATACTTAACTAAAATTAAACGAAAACAATAACAATAATAAGGGAAAATACAGAAGGACGATGAGGTTTACGCTTCTGCACGAGTGGAAATCGCAGGACGTTTGAGTTGAGAGCCCATATAAACGTCGTCTCTGGACCTCTTCATCTCCAACAAGAAACTCCTCCGTCTTCAAGAGAAAATCATGCTTCAAACTCAGATTAGAATCAAAATTCCTACACAAGAAGTCGCTCATTCAACAAGAGTAACAAGAGAAAAGCAGATCTAAAATACTAAAAATTTAGTAAAACTTTCAAAAGAGAAAAATTTCCATCCATACCTCTGCTCAGATCACCTCCCAATATCCAAAATCCTGAGGAAAAAAAAAACACACACACACACACACATAAAAGAAGACAGTGTTACTTATCGCAAAAGCAAAACACAAGATGATTCAGAAAGAAAAAAAAAAAAAAAAGAAAACCACGAACATTAGAGAAGGAAAAGAAATTACACATTAAAGGGCGTGAGGTGAAAGATCGTGGAGTAACGAAATTAGCAGAAAGTCTGAAGCATGAACATGTCAGAGGATGAAGAAGAAGAAGAAGGGAAAGGGATAAAATGAAGATGAATAAGGAGGAAAGTATAGAAGGAATATGTGATTCTCTTCTCTTCTTCTCTTACACGACCTTCCACACAAAGAATACGCTAATGAAAAACCAAAATTCAACTTCTTCTATGTTCTTCTCCTATTTTAGGTTTTTCCTTTTCTTTTTCCCCCTTTTCCTTTCCTTTCTCCGGAAACCGAACAGGCCAAGCGCTGAAAATGCTTGAGAATGAAAATTGAAACTATAGATTAAAAAGAAGAAAAACAGAGAGAGAATAGAAGGGAAAAAAAGAAAAAAAAAGAATAGAGTGAGTTAAGAATGTGATATATACAAATACAAGACACTCCTGAAAGGAAGAGGAAAGTTGGGTTATTAGGCACTATAATTTGTTTAACCGGTCACACTACATGGTTTTACCGGCTACAGACCGTTGATTACACCTTCTACCCATCTCAAATTAGGGCTCTATTACATTTCTGAAGGATATGGATTATTTACTGATATGCCTGGGTGTACCCAGTATAAAAATTAAAAAAAATCAAGGGTATTTTAGGTATTTTAATCTCTATATAAGGTCAATTCCGTCTCAATGGATTCAAATTGCCAAAAATCAATTTCTTTTGTGGGAAATTAGGGTTAAGTCGAGTTAGGGCAAAAAACGGTGGGCTCCGCCTTTTAGATTTCAATCAACGGCTGTAGTTTGGGGATTTTCTAAGTCTCGTAGGTGAAATCAAAAAGTTAGGTTTACCGGGGTATTGCATTGTTTTTCAATTTTAAAAATAAAAATAAAAATAAAAAAAAAAATTGTTTGAATTTTTAATTTAAGTTAGGAAAGGGAAATTTAATCTTTTTTACCTATTGGAAATGGGAAATGTTATGGATGTCTTGTTCCTTACCCACAGATTTTAATTTGAAATTATTGATTAAATGATATAATATTACTTTTTTTAATTTTTGACTAATTTATGCGGTTACGTAAAAATGTGGCTCTGATTTGTTCTCTCGTAAATGGGCTAAGATGGAAATGAAAAGCAGTAGCTCCTAAACAGGAAAATTCCGGAAGTGGTAAGATTTGGGTCGTCAGTTTAGATTAATGGGCTTCTTTTTTATGGGACGGCCCAATTAAAATTCTATATTGGGCTTGAAAGCTTCTCTTGCTAATTTATGTTGGCCTTTTAAAGACCATCTTGGGCTACTTATGGAAACTCGTTCGATACTTCACATAGTTTTGATTAATTTAATTCTTAATATAAAATTATATTTTTATTTGGCTATACACTTTATTTTCACGCTTTATTTATTGAACTTTAATATTTTATTAGATATGATTTAATAGTTATTAAACAATATTTCATTTTTATGATATCTTTTCTTATTGTGTGGTTGTGGATTTATTATTGTTTTGAAGCAAAATTAAATTAACATTTTTAAATATAATAGAGGTGAAAGGATTTGAAGTTTGAACCACATACTTTATGGTGGTTTGACCTTATTATTTAATGCAAATTATTTTTTTCAAATATTTTTTAAAAAAATGCAATATATACTTACTTTTAGGGGCAGTCATGTGGATAATTATAACTTACATCCTAATTACTAATGTTACACTAATATAGTGCATGTTTTATTCACTTTGATATTTTAAGTTAGTCTCGAGAATGGTTAATGTGACTGGATTATTGTTACCTATCAACGTAGGTGAATTTTGTCATCTTATATGTACATGTATTGTTATAAACTATAGCTAAGTGGTTATGGGTATTAATCACTTCATTGGTGGGCTTATCTAGGTTGCTTAATAGTTAGGTTAACTAATAATTGAGTTAATCATTTGAAACTTTCTTGCAGGGAAGGAGAGGTATGCGAATGAAGTTCAGACTTTCGTTGATGCGATTTGGGAGTTTCATACGAATGACTCTATCTTTGAGTTTATTGGGGCAAACCATCATTGTAACTCAGTTATTCATGAATTGGCCTCCCATGCTCGTACATGTCAGTAGTTCGCTATGTGGCTTGAAGATCACCTTCATTGGGTGGATTTTTTCCTACGTTATGATTTACTTTGTTTTTAAGTTCTTTTCGTTCGTTTGTCGTACTAAAAAAACAATTAAATACATTGGTGACCTATAAAAATGATAACATAATAATAATATATATTTATAATGTTTTAGCCTTTAAAAAATTTTGGAGCCTATAATTAAATGAATAACCATTAATTTTAAAAATATAAGTTTTATCACTGGTCAATATACTCTAACACTCCTCAACTTATAGTATATCTATTAACACTAAAATATATATATATATATATATATATATATATATATATATATATATATATATAATAAAGGCAAAAGAAAAAAGAAAAAATCATAATTTTATAATAGTAGGGTTGGATTTCCTGAACTCTTCCAGTTGTCGTTGTTTGGTTATTATAAGGGAAAAAAACTTATGAAATCTTCTTTTAAGTGTGAAAGGGAAAGTCAAAATATAACCCATTCTCTCTCATTTTTCCAATTTTCCAATTTTAATTACAAACATGCCACAATGTGCATAAGAGTAATTTACTATCATTTTTCTCTTACTGTTTATCATATTAAGTTTATATTTGTATGACTCTGTATACTTGTCGCATTCCTTTATATTTCACAAATCTATGACATATTAATTAATTTAAGATGATGTTTAATTTCATATTTATATTTTAGGTATATATTACTGTTTTGTTTTATATCTATATTTCATAAATGTGGGGTATACAGTATACTTAATAATACGAGCTATGTAATTCAAATGGGAAAAAACAAATATGTGGTACATATGCTTGACTAATATATATAAATGTAGTATATATATTAGATTAATATATATATATAAAGAAAAAATTATTTAAAATTAAATTGTTGTAAATTAAATTTTCAACATATCCAATATTATAAATAATGGTAATGACACGATTGGACATTCAATATTTCACATTTACTTAATAAATAGTGTAGACAATATAATATACAAATGCATATATACATAAATAAGCAACTTAAAGAAATAATATATATAAATTAGATAAGATGAAAAAAAAAAACACATTTACAAAAATTACACAACATGTAGATTGTTTTGGAAAAAAACTAACTAGTATTCTAGCAATATACTAAAATGATATACATGTAATGAATATTCAAGTTAGAAAACATCAAATCAAACTATATCATTAAATATAAAATCAACAATTTAAGGGTAGTTTGGAATAAAAAATTTATTCCAAAACTTTAAATCAAGTGCAAGCGGAAAATTTTGACATTTATGAAATATATAGTTAAAATATAATTATTTCTTATAATTTATATTAATAATTTGGATGTATTTCATCAACCAGTATGATAAGGTGTATGTGAACTCAATACTCGAGTGTATTTCACTTCTACCGTTCAATTTAGTTTGGCCATATGGGCATGTCAATCTTGAAAGCACTACACACATCATTTTTTTTTTTAAATAAAATTTAGAATATCATATCATAAACTTAAGTATAACTAAACAAAAATACTAAACATTTGAGACAAGAGAAATAAATATTATGATATTGAGACAAAACAATTATATGATAAAAGGAGACGTTACACAGGTGAGGACCAGATGAAGTGGAGACTTTGGTGAGGGAGAGAGAAAAACACGAAAAAGAACATAAGCAAATTTATCATAAGCACAAAGAAGTTCGAGCCAATTTTTATGTTAGTGTAACACAAAGTCCTGTTAGTTATCAAAACAAGTATGTGCTATCAAACAACTATATAAAGTACTATTTTATAGTGCACTAAATTAAAAATTGCCATTTTATTTTAATCACCTATCACTTTTTTTTTTTTGGTCTCCAACCGTTTGTTTTTCTTTACCATTTCGTAGTGATTTTTTTTCCATCGACGTTATTCTTCAGCATTTCGTTTTGGACTTCGATCGTTAGTTTTTCTTCACCATTTTGTGGTTATTTTTTTCTTCAACATTATTTTTCAGCATTTCATTTTCCTTCAACATTTGTAATATATATATTATCATGTAATTAATATATAACATAGTGTATGTACTTATTCTAATTATATTTGATATAACCATCATATATATTTAAAATGATAAAATGTACTTTTGGTCCCTAAAGTTTAAGGTTAGTATCTATTTGGTCTCTGAAATTTCAAAAGCGACACTTTAGTCTATAAGGTTTGAAAAATGCGTCTAATTGGACCGTTAGTTGCAAAAAGTAAGTTGATAAATTTTAAATGAGGTGGCAATTTTTACTAATTTTATATTTATATTTTTTTTAGATTAAGTAGATTTTACTCTTTACATATTTTTATTTATTTTTCTGTCTCTCCTCCCTTCTCTCTCTTCCCTCCATCTCTTTAAAAGCCAGGTCTTCCTCCGTTGCCGCACAAGCTTATGAAAGTAAGGTCTTTTAAATTTTTTCAATAACTTCATTCTTCTCCCCTTTTCTCCAATATATTCAATTTTGAAACTAAAATGTCTCTTTTGAAGATGAACAAAGAAGACCCATAAATTATATAGTAGAAGCCATGGGAATACAACCACAATTAAATGAAAACTAAGCTCAAGAATTCTTAGAGCTTTAAGAAATCTAATACAATACTCACCTTTTGTCAATAAGGTAGGGATCATCAAAACACCAAACCATCCAATGTAAAGACGGTTTTCAGTGCTGGTTATCCGACACAATCGATACATCTAAGCTTGAGAGAGACAGAGAGAGAGTGAAAGAAAGAACAGAGAAAGGTAATGGAAAGCTTTCTATAACGATAAAATTGATTGACTTCCATTCAGCCAAATGCCCAAACAATTCTTACCAGACCACTTGATAGTTTAAAGTTGAAAAAGGGAGCTTGCCCAGTTGTATTTAATTTAGAAGAAGACGGGAGAAGAGAAGGGGAAAGAGAGAAGGAAAATAAATAAATAAAAAACTAGAAAAATAATATAGAATTAGAAAAAATTGCCACATCAATTAAAATTTATCAACTTAACATGCTACGTCACTTTTCCGTTAGTCAACTAACAGTCAAATTAATTTAGGAACCAATTAGAAACATTTTCTAAACCTTAGGGACTAAAGTGTCGTTTTTGAAACTTCATGGACCAAATAAACACTAACCATAAACCTCATAGACCAAAAGTGCATTTTATCCTCTTTAAAATAAGCCTCGTGATACACATAAAAATGAAATGCATATAAACTATGTTCATATGTTGCAATATACTATGATATATTTTTTCTTAAAAAATATATATATACAACGGTATATTTCTTTAAGTGTACGAACATGATATATCATTTTATACAACGCTACATATTATATACAAAATAATATACTTGATATATATTTGTATTTTCAAGAAATAAACCATGGTATATTTCTTAAGTGCACGAACATGACAATTTTATAATATATCATCTTATATACCGAATAATATATGAGATGTATATTTTTATTTTCTATTATATTTATCAACCTAAAAAAAAAAACCATTATATATTTTCAAAAAACCATATAATTTGCAAAAAAAAAACATATATATAAATAATAAAAGATGTAGATACAAATATGCAAGACTCGAACAACATAAAAATATGGGAATGAAAAGAATGAAAAGAAAAATTATGTAAAAAAAATTATACAAACAATGACGCACAATCAGAGATGAAAATAAATAGAATTTTGAGGTGAATAAATAAATAAACCAAATCTCTTATAATTAAAAATAAACAAATATGCATTATCTCACATGAAATGCATTCCAACTTAAATGGATAATAACATATCCAAAGTCAAATTCGAAATTAACTCAATATGGAAATTATTTCCATATTTTTTTATCCATATTTGTGTCATTATGAATTTTCTATTTTTTAAAACAAACATTGACTATAAATTAATATAGGTATTATAGACTTTTGGGTGAGTTTTTATGTAGTATTCTAACTCATTTGGTTATTTATGAAAAAAATAGTGAATTTAAGATACTTTTATAATTTAACATATTTAATTAGACTATTAGCGAAGAAAGCTTCTAATAATATTACTATTTTTTTTTTTTAAATTTTTGAGGTTACGTATCATTGTCGCTGTAATTTGTCCTCCCGTTCATGGGCCGAGATGGAAATAAGAAGTCGTAGCCCCTAAACAGGGCTCTATTGGGCTTTTCTTTAGAAACTCATGTTGGGCTTGTAAAGACCATTTTGATTAATTTAATTCTTAAATGTAAAAAAAATATTTTTATTAGATTTATTATACTTTATTTTCACGCTTTATTTAATATTTTATTAAACATGATTCAATAATTGTTAAAATAATATATCATTTTTATTATATATTTTTTACTTTGTGGAGGCAGATTTATTAATGTTCTAAAACAAATAAATTAAATTAACAATTTTTAAATATACCAAGTGAAAAAAATTTTAACCACGTATTTTTTTAAAGTAAAGATATACTATATGTCAAATATCAATTAAATTAACTCTAACAACATATACGCTCATTAAAAAAAACGAGTAGTTTTAAAGTAAATGAGTCAACAGGTCTGGACATCAAAATCTATATAACTCTTTTAAGCGATTATTCTATATCCCATTTACATTTTGACTTTAATATGTAATGCAATCTACTATTTGCATAATTTGAGCGAAACAAAGTGCACTATGAACCTACTTCGAAGAAGTGTCATGTACGTGTGGATAAATCTGACACACGTTGTAATTATCATACATTGACGACTAAGAATTTTTGCACGAGGATAGTGCATGGTTATCCATTTTGATGTTTAAGTGAATTTAAAATAGAGCCAATGTAGTTGGATTATTGTTACCTATAATATATTTAAATTTAATCATCCTTTTATGCTTAGATTGCTGTAAATTACAATTGATCGTTAGGTGAGTTTTGGGTATTAATCACTTTATTGGTGGGCTTATATATACACTATCTATTAATTCGGTTGTGCCTCATCAACCGTGCATCGGAACTCGAAAGTTTGCATGTTTTTTGCTTAGAGTCTTTAGCTCTATCAATGAATGAACCTGATACCTTTGCATGACTTTCACACTAAATTTTTTTTTTTACTTTGGTCATAGAACAATTCAAAGGTAGTGCTAAAAACAAAACGAATAGTCATCTCTCTAAACATCTTCACTGTTGGTGAAACTTATGTTTTATAATTATAAATTATGCATTTTCAAAAGTTTTTAATGACTGCGGATAAATACATATAATCGTCTAAAGGTTTTAATAACTTTTAACAAATAAATACCTCTCATACAATAATACAATATAGTTTCTAAGAATGAAAATTATTATAAATAAAAAAACATTAGACTATTTATAAATATATAAAAATTTCACCATCTATTAATGATAGACGTGGTCTAAACTTTAACAATATATCATTTTATTTATATCATTATTTTTTGTAGGTCAAAGCATTACACTTGAGATTTAAACCTATTTTGTTGTCCCATCAAACGCCAAATTAAGATTTTTTTTAATAAATATTTTGAAAGATACACATGGGTAAAATTTGTAGGTTTAAAAATATTACCTTACTTCTTGTATTTTTAACTTTTGTTTATTTTTGTTATACTTTTAAAGTGATCATTTTGAACCTTTTATTTTTTATTTTTGTCTAATTTTTCATATGACACATTATTTACTGTTTTTTTTTAAATGCAGTAATAATTTAATTGAAGTTTTTATTGAGTATCAATATATATTTTAAAAGTATAGGAAAATTTATGAACATTTTAAAAGTACAATAATTAAAATGAATAAAAACTAAAAGTACAGGACGTAGTATTTAAACCAAACTTTAAACCTCATTATTTTATTATTGATTGATAAATTTATATAAACATTTTTCATCATACTTAGTATGAATATGTACCTAAAATCGCAATACTTTTTCTTTCTTGAAGAAGAAATATTAATTTTATGAATATGGTAGTTTGAATACATACATATTATTATGCTTTTCAAACTTAAAAGGGGAGTTACAAATATAACAATTAGGTCCAAAGTATTAGCATATATACAAAATATAGTACAATGCAAAAGAATTTATAGATATAGCAAATTTTAGATTAAGCTCTCGCAGTTTATTAGTGATAGACTATATTGCTAATAGGAGTTTATAAACGATTAAGTTTATCACTGATAGATTTTGTTTTATTTTTAATTTTTAAAAAATGTTGATGTACACTTATTAGTCCTAAAAGTGTTATCCATTGCTTTTGTCCAAACTTATAATTTGAGTTTTAAAGCCCAACTCAGATAATGTCTGTCATGGGTTCGGCCCAATATAGTGGACTTGTATGGAGTGGTTGTGGATAACTTTCTAGATAAATATCATAAAATTAAGGGACAATTGTAAATATTACAATCAAGTATAAAATATTTGCAGATATAATATAATTTAGATATAACATTTGGAGTCTATTAGTGATAAAGTTTATTAGCGATAGAGTCTATCACTTATGAACTTTGTTATTGGTAGTAATAAGTTTTTATAACTGTTAGATCCATAAAAAAAATATACTTTTATCACCGATAGCAAAATCTATCGGTGATATACTATATCACTGATAAAAATCTAATATTGGAAGACTTATATCAACATCGATAGAGTCTATCGTAAATACTCTATCGTGGATAAAATCCATCAATGATATGAGATATCACCGATAAACGCTACCAGTGATTAGAGTCTATGACTTATAGGCTTATATGGTTCAAAATCTATCAACGATAGCCAATGATAAATATCACATAGCATATAGAATTCCATCACTCATATAAAAGGATACTCATGGACTTTTATTACGTACTTTTAAGCTTCAATCAATCATAAAATAGTTAAGCTACAACTTAGTTGTTTTTAGTTCTTATGGTTGTCTCAAAAAAGAGATTGCATTAAATTACTTTGAATATTTTGTTGAATTATCAATGAAAGAGATGAAATACTAAAGTATAATAAGAATAAAAAAATTTGCCATATTTGCAATTCACACTAAGTATTAACCCTAAAAGTGTAACCTTACCCCTTAAAATTTGGGTTTTAAAGCCCGACCCAAATAACGTTTGTCATGGGTCTTTGTTACCCAAAATCGGCCCAATATATTGGACTTGTATGGGCCCACGGGTGGTTGCGGATAATTTTGTAGATAAATTAACACACACATATATATAATATTAAACCAATAAGACCACTACCACGTGTTATAATGATCATTTTTTGTTGGTCTTAGAAATTGTAATTGAATTTTTCCAAGTTGAAATCAATTTAAAGGTTATTGATACAAAGTCTGAGCTGTTTAATTTGTCCAGATTTGCTGGTTAGTATCATTATGTAAAGCAAAGCTAATTTAATTGCGTGAAGACGACAAGTTGATTAAGCCTAAAGAATATACCCAAATATCTTTATTAAATTTCAAATTAAGATAATTGATATTCATTTAATCATTCAAACAAGAAATTATATATTCATTTAAAAAGAAGAAAAAATAAAAATAAAAAAGAAAGTAAAGGAAAAGAGAAGCTTTTGCAATGACCTAATTCTCCATCACAATTGAAACAAAGCTCTCTTTTTTCTTCTCTCTATTTGTTAAGAATTTTTTGTTCTTGTCTGGCATCTTTGCGAGTTTATCAACTTTCCCATTCATGGAGTTGGTGGAACACCATTTCAAACAATTCCCAATAAGAGAGTATTTAAGCAAAAACAATAAATTTGAAGACTCTTTTTTCAATTCTTCGCTAAATTTCTTTAGCTTTCCAGAAAAATTATCCCTCCAGAATATCAAATAGTATGAGATTCCATCTCAAAATCAATTGGCAATGGGAGGAGTAGCTCATCTATCTTATTAAGAGTGTGAGGTCCCAAAATTTTTCCAATGTGGGATCCTCAACACGGAAGACTAGTAATGAATAGGTGTTAATATAGAATGTCAAAGTTTTAATTTTAAAATTAGGCATAGTATTTAATTTTAGAAAAATTTTTACCGATAGAAAAAATGTCAAACTATTTACATAAAGTAACAAAACTCACGGATAGATATGGATAGATTTCTGTCAGCATTGATAGGTTTCTATCATTTTTATCACTATAGACCCTGATAGACTTCTATCAGCGTCTATCACAACTATCTAAAAATTTTATTATTTTGTGTAAATAGTTTTCCTTATTCTTCTATTTTTAAAATTTTTTCTTAATTTTATGAATGTTATAAATAAATAATATTAAAACTTAGTTTTCATCATTATAAACTTTTAAAATTGTAAAAAACATACTTTAAAATTTTCAAATTATAATTCATCCTATATGTAAAATTTGTCTGATGTCTATAACTTCTTTATAAAATCTACTCATATTTTTCCAATTTTTTTTTTGTTACTCTCTTAACATTTTTAAATACTTTCTGTTGTAACATTTTTAATATTTAATACTTTTTTTTTTTAAAAAAAATATTGAGTTAAAGGCTCGAGCGTTTTTTCATTAAAAAAGAGAAAAAATGTAATTGCAAAAATGCTTATAACATTTGTACATTTATTATGCTTACAACATTTGTACATTTATTACTCGGCTTTTAACTTAAATTTTCAAGATCCAAGGATCACTATAAATACTTCACTCTATTCTCTCGATACTAACCAACCAACAAATACATCTTTCTCTCTTGCTTTCTCTCATTTCTATCCTTAGCTCTTTTAAGAGCAATTGGCCAAAAGAAGGGTGTTTTTAGTTGGGGAGCTTTGAGCTCAACCTTTCAGTGCAGAGTGGTTTGAGTTACACAACGTTTCAGTTGGGTTATTGTATCCTGGAAGGGACGTGCCAGAGAATATCTGTTGCACCGGTGGTTGATATTAAAGAATTTCAATATACACCACAAAGGGCTTGAATCTCCTTAAAGAGAGCGAGATATCTGCGCCTCAACCTGATTGTTTACGTGTCTATTTCTCAATATTTACTCTAATTTTCCTCTATTATTTGTAATTCCCCATCAATTTTAAGGAGATTCATTGATGGAGTCTACTATTGAGAAACCAAATGAGAATGTCGGAGATCTCAACAAGCCATTTCAATTTAAGGGAGCACACTTCAAAAGATGGAAAGGGAAAGTGTTGTTCTACCTTAATCTTCTCAAAGTGGCCTATGTCCTCATGGAAAAGAACCCAAAGAAGATTGATACTGAAAGCATGGACCTTGAAGAGTTCATGGGACACCAAGAGAAAATTGACAAGTATGAGAAAGATGAGTATAATTGTCGGTATTATCTTTTAAATTGTCTTGCTGATCATTTTCATGACTACTATGATACCACTTTCACGTCTGCCAAGAAAATATGGAAAGCCTTGCAGAATAAATATGATACTGAAGAAGCCGGTGTGAAAAAATATGCTGCAAGTCGCTTTTTTCGTTTTCAAATGGTGGATGGAAAATCTGTGGTAGAGCGAGCACAAGACTTTCAGATGATAGTGGCTGAAGTAGCATCTGAAGGAATTAAGATTGGAGACAATCTTATTGTTGTCGGCATAATTGATAAACTTCCACCATCATGGAGAGAATTTCAGAAAAATATGCGTCACAAGCAAAAGAAAATCTCTCTGGAAGTATTAATTACTCGCATCTGTGTAGAGGAAGAGGCAAGAGGGCAAGATGCTTTGATTCAAGAAGGCAATGAAAATCTCACAAAGGTAAATCTAATCTCTTCTAATGATATATCTAATGGTCAGATTCCTAAAAATAGTCATTTAATGCCAAAGAAGAATAATATGAAAAAGAAGAATAAATCTCACTTTTCTAATAACAAGAAACATCCAAATCAGGTGAATAACAACCAAGCACATTCTCAACACTCCAAACCATTTTGTTTTGTTTGTGGCAAAAGTGGGCATATTGCTCGAATTTGTAAATTTCGGAAACGAGAACCTGTACCTCAGGCTAATGTTACCGAAGAGCCATTTGTGACTATGATAACTAATATATATATGGTTCAAAGTGTTGAAGGATGGTGGGCTGATTCTGGAGCCAATAGACATGTTTGTTATGATAAAAATTGGTTCAAAATTTATACTCCTTTTAAGGAGCCTAAAATAATAATGCTTGGTGATTCTCATACCACCCAAATTTTGGGATCTGGTGAGGTTGAATTAAAATTCACCTCTGGAAGGGTTCTAATTTTGAAAGATGTGCTTTACACACCCTCCATGAGGAAGAATTTAATATCGAGTTATCTTCTTAATAAAGCTGGCTTTAAATAGACTATGGAATCTGATCAGTATGTGATAACAAAAAATGGAATTTTCATTGGAAAAGGTTATGCATGTGATGGAATGTTCAAATTAAACATTGAAAATATTAATAAAGCATCTACCAGTTCGACTTATATGCTCTCTTCTCTAAATTTTTGGCATGCTGAAATTATGTCATATAAATAGTAAATATGTGGGGATAATGAGTAGCCTTGGATTAATTCCTAGCTTAAAAAATAATTTTGAGAAATGTGAAATATGTAGCAAAACTAAGATTACAAAAGGACCTCATAAAAGTGTTGAGAGAAATACCGAATTATTAGAATTAATTCATACTGATTTGTGTGAATTTGAAGGAATTTTAACTAGAGGAGGAAATAAATATTTTATCACTTTTATCGATAATTTTTCAAAATATACTCATGTTTATTTATTGAAAAATAAAAATGATACTTTTGAGAATTTTAAAAAAATTTCTCCTCGAAGTTAAAAATCAATTCGGTAGAAAAATTAAAAGAATTAGAAGTGATAGAGGTCGAGAATATGAATCATTTAAATTCAATTCATATGTTGAATCATTAGAAATAGTTCATGAGACTACTCCCCCATATTCACCTGCTTCTAATGGAGTAGCTGAGAGGAAAAATAGAACCTTAATTGGTTTGACTAATGCAATGCTACTAGAATCAGGTACATCTTTTAATCTTTGGGGTGAAGCAGTTTTAACTGCTTGTCATGTGTTAAATAGAGTGCCACATAAAAAAACAAAGATTTAAGTTTGGGATATCTAAGAGTTTGGGGATGTTTAGCTTTTGTAAGGCTAATAGATCCTAAAAGACCAAAATTAGGGTCTAAAGCTATCACTTATGTTTTTCTTGGATATGCAATTAATAGTATAACGTATAGATTTCTTGATGTTGAGCATAATGTGATTTTTGAATCAAGCAATGCTATTTTTCATGAAGAAAAATTTCCTTTCAATTCAAGAAATAGTGGGGGTCAAAGTAGTGAACAAACTTCTAAGTTTGGTTCCTCTACTCCTAATGATAATAATGACAACAATTCTCTAGAATTGAGGAGGAGTAAAAGAGCTAGAATTATGAAGGATTTTGGTCTTGATTTTTATGTTTATAATATTCAGAGACACCAATTTCTCTGCAAGAAGCTTTAACATCTCCAGATGCAATTTTCTGGAAGGAGGCTGTAAATGATGAGATAGAATCACTAACTTCTAATAAAACTTAGAAATTAGTTGATTTACCACCAGGTTGTAAAACTATTGGGTGTAAATGGGTCATGAGGAAAAAGCTCAAACTAGATGGTAGTATAGACAAGTATAAAGCTAGACTTGTTGCAAAAGGTTTCAAACAAAAGGAAGATTTAGACTTCTTTGATACCTTTTCTCCGGTTACGAGAATCACATTCATTAGATTATTAATTGCAATTGCTGCAATTTTTGATATGAGTACTCATCAAATGGATGTGAAAACAGATTTTCTAAATGATGATTTAGAAGAAGAAATTTATATGGACCAACCTGAAGGTTTTATAGAACCTGGACAAGAGAACAAAGTGTGTAAGCTTACTAAATCCCTATATGGATTAAAACAAGCTCAAAAGCAGTGACATGAAAAATTTGATTCTTGCATGTTAAATAATGGTTATAAACCAAATGAATGTGATAAATGCATCTATCATAAATCATGGAAAGATTCTCATGTTATTATTAGCCTATATGTTGATGATTTACTGATCTTTGGCTCAAGTATATTTGTTATAAATGAAACAAAAAATTTGTTGAGCAATCATTTTGATATGAAAGATCTTGGTGAGGCTAATTTTATTCTGGGTATGAAAATAACAAAAAGACCAGATGAATTTCTTCTTTACCAATCACATTATATTGATAAAATACTCAAAAAATACAATTATTTTGATTGTAAACATGTGTCTACTCCATTTGATTCAAGTGTTCACTTATTTCCTATTGAAAATGAAAGTGAAGTAATTAATCAAAAGGAGTATGCTAGTGTGATTGGTAGTTTACGATATGCAACAGATTATACTAGACCTGACATTGCATATGCAGTAGGAGTTCTTAGCAGGTTTACAAGTAAGCCAGGTAAAGAGCATTGACATGCCATCAATCGCGTTATGAAATATTTATTGGGAACAAAAAATCATGGCTTACTTTATAAAAAATATCATGCTGTTATTGAAGTATTTTCTGATGCTGATTGGAATACATTGTCAGGTGATTCTCTATCTACTACAGGGTATATTTTTACCTTAGGAGGTAGTGCTATTTGTTGGAAGTCTAAAAAACAAATGATTATTGCCAACTCTACTATGGAAGCAGAGCTTATTGCTCTAGCTTCAGCCAGTGAGGAAGCAAGTTGGCTAAGAGATTTATTATATGAAATTCCAATGTGGGAGAAACCAATACCTCCTATATTGATAAATTGTGATAGCACTGCCACAATTGGTAGAGTAAAAAATCGTTTTTATAACGGTAAATCCAGACCTATAAGACGAAAACACAGTACTGTGAGATTTTATTTAAATAATGGGATCATTAATGTGAAAGGGTCTGGAACACATCGAGGGGGATGGGGTTGGAAGTCCTTATAATTGTCATGAGCCATATATAAGGATACCCACCTAGTGATCAGAGATCCTGAGAACTAGGTTCAAAGGGAAAAACGAATTATAAGGTGGCCGAGAAAGGCACTATCTTTATATTTTAATCCATCCCTATGATGTAAGTGCATTATCCTATAACGATGTGGAGGGTTGAATTTTTCAATAATCTCTTAATAAAATTTGTAGCTCTTATGATTGGGGTGTGTTATGTTATAGGAGCACCCTTGACAAATTTTACCTATATGAGTATGAGAGTGAGGCCGCTCTCTATGAGAATATGAGGCTTATTCTCAAATATACTCATGAAATACCGGGATTAGCACAAGGCCTTAAAGTGCTAACCAATAAAGCTCATATCAACACCTGGATAATTATGTGTGGATGATAAGTTTTCTATTTCCCCTTTAGCGTTATAGTTCAAGTCAGAGACCACTACTAACGCTGGAATAGAGATTATTATTTCACTAGTAAAGGTTCAATGCAAAGTCACACCTTGATGCACAATTATCTTTCTTTTAACCAATTCTATTTTGATGTTTAATTTTAAATATTAAAAATGAGTGGGGGAATGTTGTAACATTTTTAATATTTAATATTTTTTTTAAATGTTGAGTTAAAGGCTCGAGCGTTTTTTCATTAAAAAAAGAGAAAAAAACGTAATTGCAAAAATGCTTACAACATTCGTACATTTATTATGCTTACAACATTTGTACATTTATTACTCAGCTTTTAACTTAAATTTTCAAGATCCAAGGATCACTATAAATACTTCACTATATTCTCTCAATACTAACCAACCAACAAATACATCTTTCTCTCTTGTTTTCCCTCATTTCTATCTTTAGCTCTTTTAAGAGTAATTGGCCAAAAGAAGGGTGTTTTTAGTGGTGGAGCTTTGAGCTCAACCTTTCAGTGCAGAGTGGTTTGAGCTACACAACGTTTCAGTTGAGTTGTTGTATCCTAGAGGGGACAGGCCAGAGAATATCTATTGCACCGGTGGTTGATATTAAAGAATTTGAATATACACCACAGAGGGCTTGAATCTCCTTAAAGAAAGCGAGATATCCGCGCCTCAACCTGATTGTTTACGTGTCTATTTCTCAATATTTACTCTAATTTTCCTCTATTATTTGTAATTCCCCCATCACTTTCTCTCTCTCTAAACACTGGGATGATATATTTAAATCAGTCATAATTACCTAGAACTTCAAAACCATTAAAAAAAATGCAACAAAAATGAGTCTTATATAATACCACCACGCAAAATTTCGATATTTCATAACAAAATGCATGTATTATAATTCTTACATAACAAATAATTAAGCGAAAATGAAATCAAATATTAAATAGTTGTGTCCTATCAACGAATGACAAAATGACAAATGACAAAATATACTTATATGCCAATAGACTTGTGGTATCGACAAATGACAAAATAGACATACTAATAAAGTAGAGACAAAAAAATGAAAGGAAAGATTCTCCATTCATAACCCTTTTATATATAGTATAGATATTTGAGTTACTTCTTTGTTAGTTTTGAGATGACTCTATATTTATCTAACATGGGACTAGAGTCTATAGAGTCCAAATGGATTTTGAGTTAAAAAAAAAAAAAAAGATCGTTTTTTAAAATTTATTGATTCGAATAATCTAGTAAGATGCGGACACGTGTACCATGCTAGGAAAGTTACTGCCTTTGCTTTACCCATATTTATCCAATCCCTCCCTTTTTCTTCTTTGATCTTCAATGGTCTTGTTCCATCCCGATTTAGCAAAATTTTCCCTTCTTCATTACATTTTCTTCAAGTAGAGAGGTTCAAAAGAAATTGAGATTAGCTTTGTAATTATTTGGACTTTGGTTTTGTTTTCCAATTGCATTAGCGATTGGGACAGCTTAACCCACTAATCTATTGGATTAGAATTCTAAATAATGATAAAAAAATTTAAGATTTTATTATATTTGTTAGTTCATACATCTCATTATTGACTACTTCAATCAATAAAAAGGATTATTTTTTAATGGAGAAAGAAAGCGATGATGCTTATAAACGAAATCTTAATTAAGTTGTTATTGATGTGATATGTAGTAAACGATTGGATAACGTTTTAATAATTTTGATGCTTAATACATCAACATTTGTTTGACATGTCTAGCCTAAGTATTTGGTTACATATACTTCAATCATAATCGCTATCATACTATTAATGATTTGACCCTAACTTAATCCAGTAGTAATTAAAGGGAAATATGTCTTCAAGCAATGTTTCTAAGGCTATGGGTGTAGAGATTAAATAACAAGATACTTCAAAATTCAAAAGATACTAATTAGCTTAAGTATTTATTATTTTTTAGAGAAAAGCAAACAACAAACAATTACGATGTTGTATTAGTCTTAACTAAAATACGAAGCCAATTAGAAAAATCATCCCACCAACAATGAGAATCAATCTCATCCGCTGTCCAACGAGCTATACTTATCAATTTCCATATTATGAGATCGTTGAATGTGATAAAACTAGATCTCTTGTTGCTCTTTTATGAGTTGAATGTCTTCTATCACACCGCTATCATATTGTCTGACTCTACTATTAAAGATAACTATACAGTTGAACGGACATCTCATAATCCAATTGCTATTGTACAAACCTTTTGTATCATAGGCCAAATAGATACAACAAATCCAAAAAGGTAAATTCATAATGTAACCAAAATTTAATAACCTCTCATTCCCACTCTCTCTCCCATGCAACAATTGCGTATTCTCTTTTTGAAAAGAACTAAAGGCGTATTCTTTACTTAATTACCAATATCCTAAAAGGACATATGGGCACGTTAGAAAAAATAATACAAATAATTAAAAACAACAATTATTGAAAGATTTTGAATTCGAGAATTATTATTAATTGTTTTAGTACAAATTCGGGAATCATTATTTTTATCATAGTAAATGGTCGGCATGTGAAATAATATTAAAACAAAACCTTGGACATTAGTTTTAGAATTAGGATTCATAAATAATAGGAACACAATGGAAGCGGTGACTCCGTCAGCCAACTCGTCCCTTCCACGTGTATTTTCCTTCCCATTTAATGCATTAATGACGTAACCTTGGCAGATGGCTCAATAATATTGAATTAAGATTCCTAAAACAGAGATTATAAATACATTGTTTCAAACAAAATACCAGTAATTTATTCAAAAAAATCGACGCAACCAGAGCATCTCTTTGTTTATTTCATTCGAAGGTTCCGAGAAATGGGTCTATAATTAAACTAATTGGGGTTTTACTTAAAACATAATCTCAAGCATTTTTATGCAAATTATAAGAACTAAGTAGTTGAAGACATAATTAAGGAGTTAAACCTCATTAAGAAACGGGCAGTGAGTAGGAGGAAAAGTCTTATTTTCCAGCTAATCATTTACTCTTCTGAACAAAAACACGGCTTGTTTGACAAAAGGGTTTTCAAGAGAAAAAAAGGCATAAAAGCCGGCATGTGGTGTGGTAATGGTATGGGCCAAATTGAGAATTAAAATACCGAAAGTATTCTTTTTCCGGCTAAATTATACCCATTTTGTATTTGGTATAAAAAATATTCCTAAACTTTCAAAACTTTTAAAAATACCCTTAAATTTTAGAAATAAAAAGTTCAAAATACGCCTACAGTTAATTTTGTATGGAAACCGTTCATGTAAAAATACCTTTAAACATTTTTAAAAAACTTCAAAAGTACCTATTAGCACATATGTACACAAACTGTTAATATTTGTTTAAAAACTATCATTGAACTTTAAAAAATTACTTTAATACTTTGGAAACTTTTAAAAGTTTAAAGATATTTTTGAAACTTTTGAAAGTTTAAGAATATTTTTGAAACAAAATATTAACGGGTTTCATACAAAATTAATTGTAAGTGTATTTTTGAAATTCGATATTTTTAACGTAAAGTCTAAAGGTATTTTTTATTATTTAGCTTTTTTTTTTTTTTTCAAGCTGCAAAACATAATATTTCTTTGGAAAAAGAAAAAAGAAAAATCGATGGTCTGGTCTGGCAGCAAGAGCAGGACAAGAGAGAGAGAGTGATGTTCACGCTTCCTCTCTGTGAATAAAGTACCACCTCCCAGCAGTAAGCAATCAAGCAGCTTCTATCTTTTTAGTTTTAGCTAATAAACTCCGTTTCCCAGTAATTACAGGCACCTCCGACAAACAGACAGATACAGGTTATCGGAAAAGCTCCATCGACGAACTCAGATTCTGCTTACATCTGACCGGATCTACACAGAAGTTGAGCCTTTTTCTGATTTGGGTTCGGAGAGAATTTTGGATTCTGGTTGGGATTAATGGATTGGGAACAGCAGCGGCGGAAAAGGAAGCGTTTTGGGAGGTCTAGCTCGCATGTACAGTTCTTTACTCGAAGATCTCTGTTTCTTTGCATCTCTTTCTTTGCTTTTCTCTTGTTTCTCTCATCGAGTCGGTGGTTCTCGATTGCGGCGGCGTCTTTCCGGCCAGTTCTCGATGCTTCTTCCACCACTCTTTCCCGGTTGTCCACCTCTGCCAGCAAGTCTACACTTGACAATTCTTTGACCAGTAAGTATTCGCCTTTGAGAATCGAAAGCCGTGTCCTGTTTCCAGACCATTTGCTTTTAATGGTCACCGGCGAATTGGGCCGAGATGAGAAATTGGATTGTTTATACCACAAATCTGTCGCTAGAGGTTTGAACCATGAAACTCTCAAACAGTCAGTTCTGTCCACGGACAAGTACGATGAGTTCCGATCGATTGCCAGATGTCCACTACCGCCACTGAATTACTCAGCCTCCGCCGTGGACTTGAGAAGGGGCGGCGTGGAAGCTGATGACCATTGGTTGGTCAGAAATAGGCACCCAGTTGCCTCATGGGAGAGGGTAGTTTATGAGGCAGCTATTGACGGTGATACGGTTGTGGTGTTTGCCAAGGGACTAAATCTCCGACCACACAAGGAATCAAATCCAGCTGAATTCAGCTGCCACTTTAGACTGGGGAATTCCAACAATAACGGAGAATATGTGCTTACCACAAAAGCAGTAACTGCAGCTCAAGAAATTATCAGGTGCTCCTTGCCGGCTGGTGTGCTGAGCAGTTTAGACAAGGAAAAGGGAATTCGAGTTACAGTGAGCCGCGGCAGTATCAATACTAAAACCCATCTTCAGGTGACTCTGCCCTCAGTGGCCAGACTTTTCAACTCGAAGCTGAATGACCTGCAAAGAAATCAGGCAAAACATGAGCTTTGTGTGTGCACAATGGTGTGGAACCAAGCGGCAGCACTTCGTGAGTGGATTATGTACCATGCCTGGCTTGGAGTTGGGCGCTGGTTCATCTACGACAACAATAGTGATGATAACATTGAAGAAGTCATTAGAGAGCTCAACCTGGAAGATTACAATATCAGTAGGTTGGCCTGGCCATGGCTTAAAACCCAAGAAGCTGGTTTCTCACACTGTGCTTTGAGAGCTAGAGATGAATGCAAGTGGGTTGGTTTCTTTGATGTTGACGAGTTCTTCTACTTCCCTTCAAAGTATCGCCATCAGCGAGAATACCATACTGCTGGCCGCAATGCGCTCCATTCTCTCATTGCCGAGTCATCTGCTTCAACTTCCAATTCAACGGCCATTGCAGAAATTAGAACAGCCTGCCATAGCTTTGGACCATCGGGTTTAACTTCACATCCACCACAGGGAGTAACAATGGGGTACACTTGCCGGCTCCAGAGTCCTGAGAGACACAAATCGTTTGTCCGGCCAGACTTGCTTGACACGACACTTCTCAATATCGTTCACCACTTTAGGTTGAAACGAGGATTTGGGTTCTTTGACGTACCAAAAAGCAATGCTGTCATAAACCATTACAAGTACCAAGTGTGGGAAACTTTTCGAGCTAAATTTTTCAGAAGAGTAGCTACCTATGTTGTTGATTGGCAGGAGGCACAGAATGAAGGGTCGAAGGATAGAGCACCAGGGCTTGGAACGGAGGCAATTGAACCACCTAATTGGAGGTTACAGTTCTGTGAAGTTTGGGACACTGGACTGAGAGATTTTGTCCAGACTTTGTTCTCTGATCCTTTGACAGGGTACCTACCGTGGGAGAAAGCTTCTGGTTAAGAACTCTTGGCAACCTGCAGCTTAGTGACCTGTACACAGTAATCATACAGCAAGCAACTGAATTTTTTGCTACAAAAGAAATGTTTATCTGATTAATTCTTTTTACTTCATGGACATGATATTGGTTTAGTTACAGGTTTTTAACTCACAGTTTTCAGATGTTGGAATGAAATTCTTTATGATTCATACTTCAAATTTGAATAAATTATCCGTCTGCTATGTCACATGTCTTAAGAAAAATGCACTCAGCATTACCACAGACAAAGAAAATGCATTAAAAAAAAGGAAAAAAAGAAGAAGAAGATGCAGTCATCAGTCATCACCTCCAATTACTGAATACTGAATAGAGTCGATAATTGAAAAACGAGAACCTTTTGCATTTATGATGTATCGAATATACAGATAAATCAACCACTTAGTCGAGTTACTTCGTCTGCCTTTCCAGCCATCAATGTTATTTCTTTTCAACCCCTATTGTTTAAAAAACATTGGAAATCAATAAAATGTACAATCTAATAACCATATTGTGTTTGTTTCAGTTCCCCTTTGAGCTCAATTTTGCCGCTGGTTGAAAATTATTTGAATATTTCAACAGGGTAGCATCCAGCTTCTCTCCAACCAATGAAATCCATGCCTGTGAACATTTCAATTTTCAAGCAGGAAACTGTAATTATGCCACAGAACGCAAGGCGTTATACAGATAATACGTGCAATGGGGGTGGGGTAGAGAATTTGAAATTGGGGATTTTGGCAAACCGATAGGTAGTTGTATTTATTCAAACTGATTAACATAAAGGTCAATATTGAGGACCGGTTTTCACAAATGCCCCGTTGAGAGAAACAAAAGCCACGAATATTGAGAAGAGTCTCATTGAAAAAGAGCCAATAGGCTTAAGAACGAGTACCTGATCAGAGGTTGTGAAACCCCTAATAGTGTTGCCGCCAATTATAGCAATACCCTTCTCCCCAAGTGGTTGCAAGATTACAGCCTAGAATAGCAGGTTTGTCTTAGAAAGCAGTGGTTTCAATTTACTTTGAATGTGCCTGTACATGAGTAAGATGTAGTGTGCACAACGGGGTAAAAAGTTCACGTTCTTCTGTATTCTTTCGTATGTATATCATATATGTAGTATTACAAACTGGCTGAAAATGGATTATTTTAAATGCCTCCAAAGATGCAGTGATGTAAAGTATGCTGATGAAGTTGAAGGCGAAAAAGTAGCTCATTGGAATTCTTACAATAGCAAAGACCATGTAAGGATATGAAAAAGAGAGATGCTGGAGGCATAGAAGTTGAGTCTAATACATCTTTTCCTTCTTTTTGAAAAAGAAAAGGTAGTAAAATACAATTACACAACTGTTTTAATAAAGCTATTTTTCCACACTTGGTTTTCATGATTAATCTTTAGTCGATCTCTTTCGCTCTAGAAAGAAATAAACAAATAAATTATTCCACCTTCACCGACTCAGGCTGGTGAGCAAGGGAACTCAAGTCCAATAACAAGATTAGTTTTTAGAAACAATTCTACAGACCAGCAACAGTCTCTTAAGAATGACAAATTTCCAAGTTTTCACTTTTCATGTATTGAATTGGCCACCGCCTTCCAAATAAGGAAGCCCATAAGTAAGCAAGTGAAGAATTAAATCCTATTTAACTGATAGAACCTTAAAAATTACAAATCAAATTGAAAATTTTATCACATTCCTCCCTAATTTGCCAATTAGCAGAGTCTGGTTTCAGTGAACAAGAAGAGACTCTATTTAGCCAGTAGGGAGGGAAAAGAACTCTGAACTCCCAATGTTTCTGAAAGAGATTATATGGACCCACAATAGCCATTAGCCAGTCTCTAATTTCATGTATTAGCAACCAAATTATTATTCAAGTGCACCAACTGATGCTTCAAACTCGAGCTTTCATTTGCACTCTACACCATACTAAGTCATGCAGAGAGTAGGGTTTAGTAGTTTATATGTCTACCAGTTATATTATTTTATATAACAGTGACAAATACCATTGATTGAAGCACTCTAGAAAACTGTCTACCAGTTACTTATTCCGGAAAGATAAAAGAAAACGAAAAAGGAACAAATCCAACAACAACCTGAATAGTATTAAGCAAAGTACCTGAGTATTTGAGGGAAGAAATGGCAGCTCCGACTTCCCTGGATAAAGAGAGAGATTGGCCAAGTAACTCTCTGCAAAAATAGGAAGGATAGTCTCTCAAAACGAATAGTTACAGATATTTACAATTGCACGCCAATCAAGTAGTACATTGTGTGATGGTCTCTGTGCACAGGTCATTTACTACTCACGAGCTTGAGATTTGAGGATTCCCTTATAGAGCGATCCCTGCATCAATTTACTAGCTTCAACATGTTCGGCCTCACCATCACCTTCAGCTGATTCAGCAGCAAAACCAACTTGTAATATACACATACCATCGTAGACAACAACCAGAGACCTGCAGCATGTCACTTCTGACAGAGACTTCCATACCCTACGAAATGGCAGCAAACAGTAACAATTAAGTTGTTAACCGCCTACTCCAGGATTTTTCCTTCGTCCTCTAAGAATCCTTAGCGTCAAATGCCAAAAGTAATTTATGAGATATATGGCATATACAGTTAGCTTTCTCTGTCATTGGACATATCCATGATCATGCGACATTGAGGGGAAACAAAATGACATATGGATTATATAATTCCAAAAGATAATAAGGAAACTAATAGATAAAAAGTCAATTCTCAAGCACGCTAATGACCAAGCCAACCAAAGCATCCTATCAAAAAGTGATTTTCAATGATCTAAATTGCACAGTTTTAAAATATTTAGAAGAAAATTATACACAGTATTTACCATAACAACTCAGATGTTACAAGATCAGGGAGAGTAGAGCATATCCTCTCACATGCCACTCCTTGTGGATTAACCTGATATGGAAAATGAAAGTAGGGGAAATAAACAAGAAGAGAAGTAGAACAGGCAACTCCTGAACTAATAGTTGCAGTGAGAGAGGAGAGGTTGAGTATGAAAATATTATCGTAAATCCCTCACCGGTGTTATAGATTTCGGCCTGATTGACAGCCACACTAAACCAGCCAAGACATTCGTAACGGCCAGTCCTAGGGTTAATAGATCAGCTCTTGACTGTGAACTGCCGAAATTGATAAAAGTTTATCACTATAAATAGAACAACTGATTACTTAAAGAGCGAGATGAAAGCGAATGTTAGTTGTAGAACAATGCCGCTAAATCAGGAAACCACCATTATGAACGAAGTTATCGAAGATTGGAATTTCCATTCTCGCCTTAACGAATTATTGATTTCTTCTCTCAATTTACTACTAATTATAGTGATGCATTTATAATATTATTCCCGAATAAGCAATACAAATTGACTTGTGGAAGTAAACAGCATTCGATAGATTAATTTAACTTGAACGAACCTGCTGGCATCGGCGACTGGAGCAATGCCAGAAATGACGCGATTAAAGAGGACGAGCAAGAGAGAAATTCCACCGACGTAAATAGGCAAACTCCGAACGGCATCGTCGTTCTTGGAGACCCAATCGGCCACCCAATCCCTTGAAGGCTTCGGCCCTCTGTAACTTCCCTGTGAAGTCGAAGAAGAAGCACTTATGATACGCGGGAAAGAGCGACGAACGGGAGAGTGAGTGCGCTTGAAATTGGAACTCCATAGAATTGGAGTGACGGGGAACAAAATTCCCGCTTCCATCGCAACCAAGTAAAACGATAATTAACTAATTTGCCGGGATCTAGACTCCAGCTCAAGGGAGATCACCCGCGGCCTAAAGCACTCCGTTTCATAGTACATGTTATTTTGATTAATTATATGATTAAATTACAAATTTGGTTTAAATAGTTTATAAATTAAATTACAATTTTGATTTAAATAGTTTTTAAAAAAAGAAAAAAAAAATTAGAATTTAGTCAATGTATTGACTACAAGTTTATCAAATTATGGAGAGACTAAACTCTAACAAATCATTATTATTGAACTGTAATTTAACCTAATTATATTTAATTCTTAGGGTGTTGGAAAATATCATCTAATTGTTATGAAAATAAATGATATTTATGTTTTTTTTCTTCTTAAGAAAAGTGTTGGTGCTTGTTTTGTGAAATTAACTTCTAATAACATTAATTATATGATTTTAAATATTAAGGGGTGTTTAGTAATCATTTGATTTTGATTTTTTAGTTTTTGAAAATTAAGTTTATAAGTACTTATTCCAGCTCTAAATTTATTGTTTTCTTATCTACATTCTACCAATGTTTTCAAAAACTAAACTAAATTTTGAAAATTAAAAAAGTGATTTTTAAAAACTTAATTTTGATTTTGAAATTTGGCTAAGAATTAAACTCCTTTACTTACGAAAGATGCAAATTATTGCTCGAAATTGAGAGAAAATAGGTTTAATTTTCAAAAAAATAAAGACTCATTTAGTTTTTTATTTTCAATTTTTGATAATTAAGCCTATAAACACTTATTACACCCTAACTTTCTTACTATTTTATGACCCGTGTTTTAAAAAACAGTTTGAATTATAACTATTCTATTTGGGATGTAATTATTAAAAAAAAAAAAAAGATTTTACGCATTGCCTTTGAAATTCTTTCTTCCAAGCTACATGCTCTAGAACTAAAAATTGATTGAAAACATGAGTAATGGTAATTGGATATTGTACACCTATTGAGGAGTTAGAGATTAAAATTTCAAATTTTATACTCCACATTTGTTTTACTAAAACAAAATAATAATTATTATAGATAGATTCAGTCGACTTAATGAGATCTATGAAAAAGCCTATAAGAAGACTAGTGAGTCAAAGAGAGCTCAAAGGAGCCTAGAAGAGCTCAATGAAACCCATGGGGAGCTGAGCCTAAAAGAGCTCAGAGGACCCATGAAGGAGCCTAAAAGAGCTTAGAAAATCCACGAGATGAGCCTAGGAGAGCTCAGAAAAGCCTAGATGAACTTAGTGGGACATGGGACAAGCTTAGGAGAGCTCAGGGAACCCATGAGGTAAGCTTAGAGGACCCACAGTGAGAGCTTAGTGGAGCTGAGAAGACCCATGAAGAGAGTCTAGTGGAGCTTAGAGGACCCACGGGGAGAGCCTAGTGGAGCTCTAAGGGCCCATGAGGTAAGTTTGAGAGAGTTTAGTGAGACCCATAAGGTAAGCCTAAGGGAGCTAAGTGGAACTCATAGGGTGAGCCTAGGAGAGCTTAGAGAACTCGTGAGGTGAGCCGAGGAGAGCTTAGTGAACTTGTGAGGTGAGCCGAGGAGCTCAAGAGCGATTGAGATTGAAGTTGTCTAGATTCATAACGGGTATGCCATAAAGGAGACGTTGAAAATTTGAGTGAATGCATCTATTGCAGTAATGGTGTAACCAGCCAGTAAATTAACTCAGCGGTTCCAAAACTTTATGAGGGGCATTCACAAGCCTAAGTGACAATTACACTTTACTATTCTATATAAGCGACAAAAACCATTGGTCGAAGGTACGCTGAAATACCCTACTATTTTTTAATGTCAAGTTATACTTACAAAATTCGAGACTAACTTGAGCGTTAGAGTGTATGTGGTTTGACACCACACCGATGTTTATTTTGCTTCTATCTTGCAAGCACTTGGGCGAATCTCTCCGGTAAAACAAATTCATAATTGATCTATTTTTTATAACAATAATGATAAAATTTATTTCTTTCCATTTCTTTAGATGCCCACATTTTTTAGGATAAAATATAATTTTGGTCTTTAAAATTTGAGATTGATATTAATTTAGTCCATAAAATTTGAAACAAGACAAGAGAATGGAGAATAAATTGGTTCGACTCGACTAGCATGATTTTTTTTTAATGATTTGGCTACTGATAATAAGTTTGTCTTTTTTTTTTCTTTTAAGTTTTTGTTGAACCCTCCTTTGAGAAATTTGAATGTGTAACTAACATATTTAAATTTGGAAACTTCAAACTTGAGAGATTTAGAGTATTTGACTTTTTATCTATTTGTTTATTTTAGAAATGTATATCTCTATCAATTTCTTGAAACGTCTTATTTTGTATCCACTAAAAAAATTAAAATAAAATAGAAGACTAATGATCAGATTTATAGGAAAATTTTCTAGTACTACAGGAGTACCATACTCTTCTTATTCGCACTATAAATTTGCCTTCATAAATATTTGTAGAGACCTTATATTAATGCCAATAGATTTCACTTTCTTTTTAAAAGCGTGTTGACGTGACACACAATAAGTAGAGCTGATATGAAAAACTGTCCAAATTACTATAGTATATAAAAAAAATTTCCTCAGATTCAACTCAAATATAAACTTTTTTTTGCCAAATAGAATGGAAAAGTTGGGGGAAATTGTATTTTAAGCAATGATAAGCATGGTTATCACGCAAACTAATTAAATGAGTTTGGAGATTGGAGATTAATATTTTAATAATTGAGGAAGCAAATTAAGATATTTTCCCACACTTTTACGTTAAGCAACTAATAACCATCCCAATAATTTCAAACCTCAATCATCATTAATTTCACACCAACAAAAATCTGAAAATTAAGTGACATATATATTTGTTGGTTGGTTGGCTTGCAAAATGATTTGGTGTCTCAAATGTTGTTAAGAATTCAACATCTATTCAAATTTCGAATGTTCAAGTTAAACACTTCAATTGAATACTCAACCTTTTGAGTTGAAGTCTTTTTCTATCTTCAAAGATTTTTTAGACAAGAGAAAATTACAATGGTGTGGTGTTAAACTCATTTTTGATATGATGTTTACTCTATTAATATCAATTTAGCAAACTTCTTCATATTTCTCAATCAAATCTCACATACTTTTCTATTGAGAATGATATTTGTGTTTTATTTTTAGTACAATGATTCGAACTACATACTTCATAGTCATCTGCACATATTTATGTCGCTTGAGCTAAGTATTTATTATTGTTATTTTTCCATGTTAATCCATTGATTACAACGTACTTATGCATACTTTTAACTAATATTACGCTTCTCCATAATTACAAAAAAGTTACTTAACAATAATTGATATCTACTTAACAATAATTGAGTTTGGAGGTTCAAATCTATTCTACCTCATTTGTTGTATTACTTTTTTTTCTATACGTCCATTCAAATATTTGTTGGATAATTTAAAGATTCTTCTTTAGTTTATTTTCATTATTTATTTTATTTTAATTGGTTAGTTAGTGGGTGAGAAGGAGTCCGTTTTCTCTCCCTTTTTAAGGAACTTTTTAATGTTACATTGAATGTGGTTAGGTCTTTTTTACGCCTGTAATTGTCTTCTTCCGCAAGGAATGAACAGAGTCTTTCACAGAAACCTTATTCACACATAAACTCCAATTTTCAATAATACGTCCTTCGTGAGCATACAAAGTCAACAGAAATTCATAAGATTACTTAGCTAGGTTTTTTTTAGGGTGTTGTATTCTAGAAGTGGAGTGCCAAAATACTTAGTGCAAATGGGAGCATATCTTCTCTAAGACCAATGTTCAACAACGCGCTTCGACCCAAAATCATAAGTTTTCTCAAATCATTAACTACTGATTAAATCTTTGTTGTTAATTTGTTTGACTTTAGAATTCCTGTACAAATTGTTTTTACTACTTATGCTTTATTATATATTTTTGGACTTTTTTTCAAATATAAAAAAATTAGCAAAACTATTTATAAATATAGAAAAATTTTATAATTCATCAGTGATAGACCGCGATAGAATTCTATCAGTGATAGACAGTGAAATTTTTCTATATTTATAAATAGTTTAATATTTTTCTGTTTATAGTAATTTTCCTATATTTTTCTAACAATATTTGACTTTTTAACTTTAGTTAAACAAATTATATTGGCCCCTTTTCTTTTATTAATATGGTTAAACATCTATAGAATTGAAAGATCAATTTTCTTTTTTTAGTTCAACACTTGTAAGAGCAAGATATCGAAGCTTTGACGTAGAAATATTAATTTATATGGTTTATCTATTAAATTATATTTGAATTGACTTGAAAAGTAGAGTTAGAATTAGAGGTGCAATGTAAAAATCGAAAAAACTGCTCAAACTGATTGAAATCAATGTTGGTTCGATTTATAACAGATTCGATTTATCTATAGAAAAAATCGATTAAATTCGGCTGGTTTTAAACTTTTCATGAACCTGAATAAACCCCAAACCCGCCAATGGTACTAACTGATGGCTTATGATTTATTGAAAGCAATTTTCATTTTCTGATGTTGAGTTCTACCATTCTAAAAGTGATTAATATACGGCTCCCAAACACCTCCTTAGCTTTCGGTAGCTTAAACAACAACATGGTAAATGATATGCGATTGCCAAAGCTGTGTCGGTATAAGAGGGCGGCGGAGTTACCGACACGTCGGTTGCGGATTGCTGCAGCATTTAACCATTACAGGACAAAAATAATCGAGTGCGGTGGAGTAGACGGTAAGCGCTTAGATGGAAAAGAATATTCAATAAAGTTGACCAGATGACGTGTCTCTTCCATTACCTAGAGAAGAAGTAAAGTAGAAGGCTCCAAATCCAGCACGTTCTTTGACAGAAACTTCTCAAAATCCCACAACTTGCACAAAAACTAGGGCAACAGATGACTCAGTCAAATAATCCAATCGGAAGGCGACAAATCTCCCACGTACAACCTTCCACTTACGTGGCAACGCCACCTCACCACACCCCCAAATGTAAATTAAATACTCCCTCTCTACATTTATGACCGATTCAACTATTCTGTCAAATCAACCAAAAAAGACAAAAACAATGCTTTATTTTTTCTTTTTCTTTTTAAAATATTTCAATCACCATGCTGCTGTTAAAAAAAAAAAAATGTAAAAAGAGAGAAAAAGGAAATAGATCATCATAACGTGATTTTTTTTATGGGATTTTACGTCGAGAAAATGTTTTGTTGGGGATAAAATCAATATTGATAACTATTTAGTTATAAGGGATGACTCGATATATCATTTAAAGAGGAGCTTTTATTTGGCTAAAGATGGTAGCTGAACTACAAATTTAACTATTAGAGTTAAATGGATCAATTTTTGTCATGACAAAAATCATGAAGGTCTACTCTTAAGGCCGATCATGGAAGTTAAAAAGATCATATAGTCCTACTTTGTTGACTTTATGAAGACCAATTCATAGGGTTGTTCATGAGAGAAAAATAATGTATAAGTATGGAGGCCGACTAAGCTTAAAGAGGCCGACCATAGAGTCGACCATGGAGTTTAAGGAGACCCATAAGGTCGGTCATGTGGTAGAAAAATTATGACTTGAGCCAACTATATGTGCTTACATCCATTTATAATGGTCGTATTAAGTTAATAACGGTCAAATTAATTAATTAGCCAAGTGACCGTAAGAAACCATTTTCTATATGATCAAAATGACTTACTCTATCTCTGGACATTTGAGGTGCGCCGAAAGACATTAAGAATTCTCTAGCTCTATCTAAATGATTGTTGACTTGATTATTGGAATATTGGTGGTTAAGCATCACATCGATGCAAAGTTTTCTCTATTATGCAGGATAATTATTCGATTCTTCTCAATTATTACAAATTTACGGTTGGTGTCAAATTTTGATATCGACATGTTCCATTTAAAAAGTGATAATAAAAATATCCAATTTTAAGCAAGCAACACGATTTTTTAATTAGTCCAAGTATAATTCACTTAATTCATACATCATTTGATCAATCAATAAATTAGATATTCAACTCGCGATTTTCTCTATGTGTGGCTAAACTAAAAGAAAAAAAAATATGTTTGTCTAATCCACACGAGTCAACTTACGTTAAGATACATTGGAATATTTAATAGCAAAATACTACATATATATATATTTCCTCTCTGAATCACCAGCCATTTGAGTAACATTGGGTGTAGAAGGAGTAATATCTTGATGCTCAACATCCCGTGGAGATGAAGAAGAAGAACCTTCACCAGAATTCATTGAGAAAAAAAAAAACAAAATTAGAGCTCTGATACCATAAACGATTGAAGAAGAAGAAGACACTGATAAAATATTCTTCAGATGATTTTCATTAAGACAAAGGCAGAATATAAAGCCAACAGTAGAGGCACGTGGAGCATCCTAATTAGGTAAGGAATAACATAAATTATAACAAGAAAATGCGAGAAAAATAGCCCAAAAATACTCCATAAAACTAACCTTCTTTCATCTATGTCCATGTCAATTTTATCCTTTGCTTTTTAAAGAGTTAAAAAGTTATTTCAAATTCACATACTTTTATTAAATATTGTCAATAAACCAGTGTTGATGAATGAGATTTTCTTTTTAATCTTTAGCGTCACTAAAAAATTGGTAACTTCACTTCACTAATTTGGCGGTATGTTAAAATATGTAAAATAAATTAGCAAGTTCGTGCCAATTGCCTATCAAAATTATTACATTAATAAAACATACAATCCAATCCAACAACTTTCATAGCGTGTGGAAGATGTGAATGTTTTTAGCACTAAAAAGTATTTTGAATATTTATATTTTATAGTACTTCAACACGCATAAAGAAAAAAAAAATCAATTTTAAAATATTTCAAAAGTACGATAATATATATATAAATAATAAGAGTTTTTCTTATAAAAAAACATTCGGAAAAGGCACCCCACTCAACGAATTAAAAGAGGGGAGAGAGAGACAAGGCATTTCAACCGTTGAATTATTATTATTAATTTTTCTTTTACAATTAGAATTAAATAAATTGCAAAGAGAGGAGAAAATGTTAATTAAATTTCAAGTTGTTCTATGAACTTTAAAATATGTTTAGTGGATGATTACACTTTATTTTAAAAACCATAAATAATAATAAAACAAGAAATTTAGAGGTAGAAGGAGTGTTTGTAGACTTAAGTTTGAAAAACTAAAAACAAAAAATTTAAATGGTTGCCAACTGGGATTTAAGCAATAAATTTACTGATTGAATAAGTATTTATAAGCTTAATTTTCAAAAACAAAAAATCCAATAGTTATTAAACGGAGCCTAAACTTTCTATGTTATATTTAACATTTTTTAACTCCGAAAATGTTTAATAAATTTTTAAACTTTCAAAATTGCATGTAATAAGTATTTAATTAAAAATTAACATATATGTTAAATATAAAGTTGAATTTTATTTATTAGATATTTTTTTAAAAGTTAAAAGAATCAATACAAGACTACAAATTAGAAAGATATATTAAATAGGGGAAGTTTTAAAAATAGAAAAATAAGGAAAACTATTTACACAAAATAGCAAAATTTTTAAATAGTTTTGATAGACACTGATAGAAGTCTATCAGGATCTATCAGTGATAGAAATGATAGAAGTCTATCACTGATAGATACTGATAGAAGTCTATCAATGTCTATCAATTTTTTTTTGCTATTTTATGTAAATAGTTTGACATTTTTTTTATTTGTGAAAATTTTCCTATTAAATATTTGTTTAAAGTTCATGAACCAAACATAATAAATTTTCAGGGGCTAAACTTGAAACTCAACCAAAAATAAAATAAAAGAAAAGAAAAAAAAAAATAACATCCATCAAAAGGCATTCCACCAACGGCACCACCATAGCCATTAGCCACAAAGAGAGGCCGAGGTTAATTAAAAAGAAATGGCTGTGTGAATAAATGAATAAAGGTCTAAACCGTACTTTAGTCTTTAATCTTTGTAGTTTTGATTTTAGTTCAGTTAGGTCTATATATTTTGAAAATATTTATTTTTAGTCTTTATAATTTTAACCTTGATTCATTTTATTTTTTTGTATTTTTAAGAAACAATAATTTTGTTCTATTTATTTTCATTTTTAAAAAATCAAAATGATCACATTTTGAAAGTTTAATGACCAAAATGAATATTTTGAAAATATGTGGATAAAAAATGAATTAAATTTAAAAATATAGGAACTAAAATAAACATTTTGAAATTACATAGATCAAAATGAACTAAATCTAAATGGTTGACATTTTGCTATATTTAAAAATATTTTTAGTAGTTTCTCATGTAAAACAATTAACAATTACTCAATTCAAAAGTATAGGAATTAAAATATTATTTAAATTTAAAATATTTTTTTTAATTAAAAAAAAAGTAAATTACATGTTGGTGTTGGTGATGATTGGGGTCCACCGTTCACCCATTTCCTTTTTATCAGCCAATCTCCCAAATTCAATTCAATGGATCAAAAATCCCCTTAGAGATAGAATATGCTAATTCGACGGTGCTCCACCCTTCTTCCTTCTCCACCAATCTCTCCATATTCTTTTTGTTTTTCTCTTTTTCTTTCGAATCATGTTCAAAAGATGTACGGCTGGATGGTGATGGACTATGATACGGGATGCACCTGCGCACCACCACAGTATTCTCCACACCAACAGAAGGTTTTAAGAAATACCATCTTCATTTGCCTTCATTTTTGTTCTTTGGAATGACTTCTAATAATTTTTTTTTCTTTTTTTCAAAGTATTGTACTTTGGTATAGTTTTAATTTAGTGATAAGTTTCAAAATATTTTTAAGCTTTTTTAATTCAATTTCAAGTAAGTTCATAAGTCTCAAATTTTGTGAGATTCGAGTTTTATTACAATTTGGTCTATATATTAAATTTTACACTTTTAACTTTTAATTTTTTATTAAATATTTACTTTCGGTTTTTGACATTGATGTCTATCAATTAATTTAAAATAATAATGAGGTGACATTTTAAATTTAACTTTAATAGTGATGAAAAGTAGGAAACTTAATCAATTATAACCATTTAAAATTAATTAATAGATATTAACAACAAATACAAGAGGGAGTATTTATTGAAAAATCAACGTTAAAAATGTAAATCTTTAAACATGTGGACAAAATTAAAACAAACTCAAATTTCAAGGTTAAAATTGTAATATTTTGACACCTAAAAACTAAATTAAAAGGAAACTCAAAACTTAATTAATGATCTGTTGGTAATCATTTAGTTTTTAGTTTTTCAAAATTAAGCCTAAAAACACCACTCTCACCTTTAATATTCAAGAACCAAGCCAAAATTTAAAAACTTAAAAAAATAGTATTAAAAACTTGTTTTTGTTTTTTAAATTTGACTAAGAATTTAACTTCAAAAGTGCAAACTACTATAACAAAAGAGAAAATAAAATTAATTTTCAAAAATAAAAAATAAAAAACAAAATGTTACCAAACAAGGTGTCAAATTTTAAATCTAGAAATAAAAAGATAATTTTCTCCTAAAATTTAATATTTATTAACTTTTCAAAAAAAAAAATTCACACAAGGTCTTTTATTACATTAAAATTATAATTTATTTAACTAATCTCCAAATTTGAAAGAAACAAGTACGGAATTAAAATGGTATTTTAACGTATTATTTTTTAAAAAAGAAAAAAAACAACCCTAAAATGTTAATGTACTGGTGGCTAACCCAGCTTCTATATGAACTCAATCAGGTCTCATATTTGCTTTTCCGATCCCCTTTTTTGCTTTTTGCTTTTCTGGCACTTCCAAATTCTCGTGCTTTATCTTGTCAGACCCCTTTTTATGGTTTTCTTCCTCTTCCTACACCCTTTAGTCTAGACTCGGAAAATGAACGGGTCTCGCACGTGCTCGCTCTGTGGGAACAATGGCCACAACTCCCGCACGTGCCCGGAAGGAGACGGCGGCGGCGGCTTCATGTTGTTCGGAGTTAGAGTGACGACGGAGGGAAGTAACTCGTTTAGGAAGAGCGTTAGTATGAATAATCTTTCACAATACGACCACCCTCAAAGTCAAGACTCCAACAACGCCGATGCCGGATATGCTTCGGACGACGTCGTTCACCCATCTGACCGTTGCGGCGGCCGGAAGAGAGGTAATTTTTATTTATTTATTTGTAAATTTCTTTTTAATGGTTTTGGGTTTTGATTGGTTGCTGGGACAGGGATTCCGTGGACGGAGGAAGAGCATAGGCTGTTTTTGTTGGGATTACAGAAGGTTGGGAAAGGAGATTGGAGAGGGATTTCGAGGAATTTTGTGAAAACGCGTACGCCAACTCAGGTTGCAAGTCATGCTCAGAAATACTTTCTCCGACGGAATAATTTCAATCGGAGACGCCGTAGATCCAGCCTTTTCGATATCACTACTCACACCGTAAATCCCCCTCTCTTCCTTTTCTTTTACATTAAAAAATAATATTTTAAAGTTAATATTAAATTTACCTACATTCATCAACTTAAACTTTTAGATCTATACTTACAATTTTAAATGCAAATTAGGATTAGAAAATGGATGATCTAGAACAAATTAGCAAGACTTTGAGTCCAATCTTGACTTGGATTTATTGTTTTAACATTCTAAGAAATTTTTACTTTAGAGAGACAGGTGTTTTTTAACCTTAATTTTCCTCTTAATTTTTTTGAATTTTTTTAGACAATAAGTTTTTAGAATTGATCAAGGACGTGTGTATATAAAGATGGGAAGGTAATTTCATTTTTTTCTTTTTAATTTCCTATTTTCATTAAAATTCTGGCTCTATTACCTAATTAGAATGAATTTGAAACGAATGAATGAATGCGGATTAAAATTCTGGCTGTATTACCTAATTAAAATGATAGATAAATGTGGATGTAATGATATATTCACTTTTAACTTATGATACATTTTTGAGTGATTTTGAAAATGGTTGAAATTATTTTTGTCATTTTCAAAATCACCACGATAATACTCTTAATCATTCAAAATCAATGTTAATCGCATGAAATATGCTTTAAAAAGTGTAAAATTAAACATTGAGTTGATTTTAAGTGATTAAAAATGTATTTTAGAGTAATTTTAACTATTTCAAAATCACTCTCAGACACACTTAAGAAATAAGAATGTAATATAAAAGTAAACTTCATACCATACTTATAGATTAAGATATGTTAAATTATAATTTGATTCTTGCAATTTGTAGAATTTATAATTTAGTTCTTATGATTTGGTAAAATTTTCATAAATAATTTTTAGTCCAAATAATTTTTAAGGACTAAATTTTAATTTTTAAAATTATCGAGACTACATTTCTCTAAATCGGATACAATTTTTTTTTCCTTTTTATAAAACAAATCTAAATCTTTTTGAATTGTATTTGATATTTCTTTTTTCCTGTTTAATTTGATATGAAGTTCACGAGCTCATCCATGCAAGACGATTTGATATTTTCCGGCCAGGAGGCTATGCCGCCACAGCTGCCACCGTCACAGCCGCAAAAAGACAACAATCCGGGAAATTTCTCGGTGAAAATTCATTCAGCGAAACCACCTCCTGCCGCCGTAGCCGGCGGCGCCGAAGATAGCAACGCCGTGGAGAGTGCACTAACATTACGTTCATCAAATTCTCAGGCAAAGACTTGCAGTTCCAAAATTAGTCGTCCAATACCAATGCTTCCTCCATCTCCATACTCAAAATTTGCTGAATTGAACATTAACGAAAGAACGCCGCCAGAAGACACTTTGCCTCTAACTTTGAAGCTCTCAACTCCACACTCGGAGGGACAGTCACCGGCGGCGGCTTCACAGTCGTCCGGCAGTTTCCAGACAATGTCCGGCGGCGGAGACAGCATAGACATTGTCAGTGTTGCTTGAAGATAATTGGGGGCTTAGATATAAAGAATAATTGCTTGGATTTAATTGGACAGTGGATAAAAAGGGATTCCAGCTTTGTTTTGTACATATGAAATTTAATTGGTCAAGAAAAAGAAAAAAAAAGGAATATGGGAAATGTGGTTTGACTTGTTTCATGACCGTCTGTGTTGTATCTAATCATGATCCATTTTCTTCTATTTTTTAATAATTATTAGGTTAATATTCATATAATTCTTCCTAATATCTTAATAATTATTAGGTTAATATTCATATAATTCTTCCTAATATCTTACTTTGAAGTGTTGAAGAAATAGATTATTGGTTTAAATACTATTTTAATTTCTCTTATTTTGGTTCATTCTAATTTTTCTAAAATCTTTTTGTTAGTTTTTTTACTTTAAAAATGTTCGTTTTAATTTATTTACTTTAAATCATTTTAATCTCTATTTATAAAATTTTAACATAAATCTTATACAAAAGTAACCTTTTAACACTAATTTATGCTTTAAAGTTTTAGCAATTTAGTAAATTTCAATAAAAAGAGTTAAAAATTAAAATGAAGGGATCAAAATAAATCCTCTTTCAAAAGTATATAGACGAAATCAAACACAAATCAAAATGACATGGATCAAAATAATATTTAAATTTATATTATTCTATAAAATAAATTAGAAAAATTTTTAAAAATAGAAAAATAAGGAAAACTATTTACACAAAATAGCAAAAAGAAAAACACTAATAGACATTGATAGACTTCTATCAGTATCTATCAGTAAGAGAAATGATAGAAGTCTACCAATATCTATAGTAATTTTTTTGCTATTTTCGATAAATAGTTTGATATTTTTTCTATTGCTAAAAATTTATCATAAATTAATGGTTTAATAATCAGCATTAATCTAAATATTTACCGAGAGGCTGTAGTATGGAATGTGAGAGGACATTTAGAGCATATGGTTCCTTAAGTTGGTACACGACAAGAATAGTATTATCAATG
This sequence comes from Lagenaria siceraria, assembly GCA_002890555.2. Classification (NCBI taxonomy): domain Eukaryota; kingdom Viridiplantae; phylum Streptophyta; class Magnoliopsida; order Cucurbitales; family Cucurbitaceae; genus Lagenaria; species Lagenaria siceraria. The sequence goes on from CM016484.1 coordinate 25,457,489, forward strand.
TGGGCATAAAGTTTATTGCTTTTTTTGATTTGTCGTTGTGCTACCATGTGCTCATGGATGAATTTCAGCCACTTCAGCCAATACTGTCCAAATGATTTTAGCTCATTGATAAGTCGAAACTTCAACGTTTCATCTACTCAATTGTTATACTGAAAAAAAAAAAATTCAAGATAAAAGTATGTTCACTTTTTTTTTTTAGTACAATTAGATTTGGAGTAATTCGAACCACATGCCTCTTGGTTACTAATACATTCTCGATGCTAGTTGAATTATGCTCACCTTGACTTATCACTTACGATAATATATATCATTTAATCCATCTATTTTTTTAATATTGAAATTGGGAAATAGCATTCAGGGTTTTTTGAATAATGTGTATCTCACACCGAGTAAACCCAACATTAACCAATCTGGAAACCATATGCTTCGACGTTGAACGTATCATACAAAAATAAGCTTTCAACCCTTGCTTGTTCAGTGCTATTTCTTGATCGTTCAATGTTCAGTTGGATCAACTATATTTTTTTGCCAATCGCACCTAACGATTGAGGGACTATATATCCTCCGAACAAAGCATTTATTTCCAGCTTTTCCTACTTGGCGTGCAATCACTAATTAATGTTCTAAAGTTTTAAGTCTTAACAAAGTAGTATGTCTATGCGATGATCCTAGAACTGTTCATGATATTTTCAAGAAGCTAGAGATTTTTATGGAACTTTATCTTAATCAATATTCATATATCTTTATTGTTTATTTTTAATTTTATCGAATTGTTAATAAATATATTATCCAACGCATTTTAAACCTTCACCTTAATCAAGTATATATTTTTATTGTTTATTGTTAATTTCATCGAATTGTTTATAAATATATTATCCAACGTGTTGATGCCAAAAAAATGATCAATCGTGAATTTGTTTTCTTTGGGAGAGATTCGCCCGAGTGCCTGCAAGACAGAAGCAAATGAGCACGGGTGTGGTGTCTAGCCACACACACTCCGAGGCTCAAGTCAGTCTCGTGTTTCTGAGTAACTAGACAGTAAAGAAATAATAGGTATTTCAGCGTAATTTTCAGTGTACCTTCGACCAATGGTCTTGGTCTTATTTATAGGTAATAAAATGTAACTAACGTCGAAGGTTATAACGCCCTTCTTGAATCCACGTAACCGCTAAGTTAATTAATTAATCGATTACGTCATTATTGGTGCATCACTTAAAGGCTCGCCCGTTATGAATATGGACGGTTTCAGCTCCAATTGCCTCTCCTAAGCTTTCTGCTTAGCTTAGGCTCCTCTGGCTTGAGCCCGACTCTCCTAAGCTTGTAGGCTTAGGCTCACCTGAGTTCTCTTAGCTTACCCCACGGGTCCCACTAAGCTTGAGCTCTCTCGGGGCTCTCTCGCGGGTTCTCTTGAACTAAACTCTTGAGCTCGACTCTCCTAAGCTTGTAGACTCAGACTCACCTGAGCGCTCTTAGCTTACCTCACGGGCCCATTGAACTTGAGCTCTCTCGGGCTCTCTCGCGGGTTCTCTTGAGCTAAACTCTTTCAAGCTGGAGCTCGACTCTCCTAAACTCTCTTGTAGGTTTAGGCTTATCTGAGCTCTCCTGAGCTGAATTCTTTTAGGCTTGAGCTGACTCTCTTAAGCTTGTAGGCTTAGGCTCACCTGAGCTCTCTTAGCTTACCTCACGAGTCCCACTGAGCTTGAGCTCTCTCGGGGCTCTCTTCTAAGCTGGAGCTCGACTCTCCTAAGCTTTCTTGTAGGCTTAGGCTCACTTTAGCTCTCTTAGCTTAACTCGTGAGTCCCACTGAGCTTAAGCTCTCTTAGGGCTCTCCCGTGGGTTCACCTCTCTTTATTTCATGGAGGCTCTTCAGCTCACCTCATTTCATGAGGCCTCTTTAGCTCACTTCACTAGTTCACCTCACTTCATGAGGTCTCTTCAGCTCACCTCACTTCATGGTAGCTCTTCAGCTCACCTCACTTTAAAGAGGCTCTTTAAGGCTAATTTTACCCGTAACACAATGCATTTTAAACAACTTTTTAAACTGGACTTAGATTCTAAAACTACGAGGAAAAAATTATTCGAAAATGCTAAAAATATGAAATTCAGGTGATTTTTTTTTTCCACTTTTGATTCCTCTCTTATTTTCAAATTTTTGTGTTCATATTCTTTACCAATTGCAAGCCTAAACTTTCAGTATTTAAAAAATTCACCTCTGGAAATGTAAGGAAACGGAGATTATCGCGGCAAATATGCAATTAAAGAAAATACAAGGGAAGGGGGGGAGAATGTAGAAACTTACAGGCTCCGTTTTGTGAATTTAATTCCCAGATTTGATTTTGGTGAGAAAGAACGAAAAGAGAGAGACGCTAACGTCGGAAGCAGAAATGTGTTGGAAATTTTCGTTGCTTCCTTTTCTTCTCCTTCTCTTCAGCTTCTCTGCTTCACTTCATGCCCAATTGCAGAATACGTGAGTTTTAATTTTGATTAATTCTTATTGATTATTGCGTTATTAGATCGAATTCTTTATTGATCTGATCTAATCTGATCTGTTGGAATTCCATGGCGAACTGTTGCATTTGTTCTGATTCTCAGAGACAGAGTTGGAAGAAACGAAGAAATCGAGATAGGGTTTGGGCGCAGAGCTCTGTTGAGTTTCAAAGAGACTCCACAGGGAAGTAACGTTACCTTTGAATGCTCTCGTTCTGGCCCCTGCGTTGCCTGCCTCTACTCCGAAAAGGTTTCCATTTCCTTAGAATGTTTATTGGAGATAACCTAAATACTGGTGCTGTTTTTCCTGTTTAGTTGTCATGCGGTTTTTATTAGGATAAATTATCTAGAAATTATGACCTAGCTTATTGGAGTTAGAACTGTGATTTTCTTTCAATTGCTGTAATTTGGTGATTTTCTAGTGAGCTGATGGGACGAGGCATTACGAGCAAATCTTTCATTTATGGCCACGATAATTTAGTAGTTGTGGAAAAATATTGCAAATGCATGTGAGTTTTTCATCATGAAGCTGTAGCCTTCCGTTACATTAGGATTGGGCAATGATAGGCCCCTTGTGTTCTCGCTGTCTTTGACACCAAAATTTCATGCCTGAACATTTTTTAAAAGTATGTCCAGGCTGGGTATATCTTATTTACTTTGTAATGGATCCCTTTCCCTTAGCCAGCTGATGAAAAAGGAAAAAGGAGGAGAAATAAATAAATAAAAAAAGAGACGAAGTCTATTGGTTAGTTTTTGGTGAGAAGGGATTTGAACTTGCACCATGGATTATAGGCTATAGCCTTACGGGACAGGCAATGTGGACTTCATAGTTAATATCTGGATAATGCCAATGCAAGTTCATCATGAAGTTTTAGGCTTGAAGTTCTTAATATGTTCAGATTGGGTAATGATAGTCCCTTGCATATTCGCTATTTTGAAATCCATGTTTCGTGTTTACTGGTAGCTTTTGTTTTGTTCTTTGGTATAAAGTATAATGCAGAGGTACATTTTCATTCTTTTTTCTTTTTGGTCTCATAGAATGATGAAAAATATCGCTGCAGTGAGACTGGCTACCGTATTCCCCTGAAATGCGTGGAAATCAAAGACACTTCAAAAGTTTCCAATGGGAAAAAATCTCATGATGGTCGCTCAATGCTTGAAATATCTTATGAGCACAAGCTTGTGATCCCTGATGATGCCAGTGGTCATGCTTCATCAACTGCACACAGAAATCTAAGAGATGGTTCTGGCTCAGCAACAGATGGTTCTCAGGCTTACATCACTTATAGAAGCTGTATACCATCAGTTAGTGAAGAAAAGTTGTCTGTAGTTGGTTTTGAGGTATGCCATTTTCCCTCTACTCAGTTTGAACAGTTTTAATTCATTGAAATGAATGGTTTTTGGTCATTTTTCTATCTGCTATTTTCCCCCATGCATGCTACATGATCTCTTCTCACTTTTTGGTTATATGGATTTATTCTATATGATTGATACCAAACGTGTTCATCAACTAAGTGTGTGTTTGGAATACATTTTCAAGTGTTTAATTAAAAAAATAAGTTATTTTGGAAAAAAATTGGAGTGTTTGGCAACCACTCAAAATAGATTTTGAAGTGTATTTTAAATAGTTCTTACAAAAGAGTTTAAATAAAAATGAGTTTTTGAAAAACACTTTTTTCTCAAGTCAATCCAAACGAGCCCTAAATAGCGGTGCAATTATTCTATTAGGGCACTACTGTTTTTATTCTCTTCGTAATAGTGGTCTGTGGCTTTTTTCTGTGATGCTTACTGCCATTAGAACCTATTTATTTTTGAAGTAGACGGTAAAGGCATTTTTGAGAAATGTTCATCTTTTACTGAACTGAATTTTGAGGGCTAATCCGTGTAATCTAATGTATTTTCTTAAGCAGTTTTGTTGTTTAGGTGATAGCTAATATCATGTCTGGTAAGATTTGTGGTACTAAAGGGGTTCATTTTTTTACTACTTTGTTCTTCTTGTTGGTAAATCTTAGCTATTTCCTGCGAACTACAGAATTTGTTGGGGGCATGTTTTCAAAATAATAACTATTTTTTTAGACATAATTTATTTTGTAAAAGCTATATTATTTGGAAAAGTAGTTATTTCTCTTTCGAAGTTCATTCTTTTTAAAATCAATATATTGTTCTCTCTGAGCCATTTCTCCGTAAAATAGATATAAAATCAATATATTGTTAATTAAGTGAAGTCATAATAGTATAAATGTATGAGGGGCAGTTTTGGAACTTTGCTTGGAAAACAACATTCTATTTTTGAAGAGATTCAAACAGTGGTTTTAAACTGTCTTTCTTTGGAGAGAAAGATAGATGCGTTCATGTTAGAAATGACCATTAGGCTGTTGCTATTTGATCTTTTGAAGTCTTGCAATATGTGAAGAGGAAGTATGTAGGATAGGAACTCTTATTTATCTTGGTACAACTTATCATGGCATCCTATTTTTACTTTTATCTACATCAAAGGGAAAACTATGAATTCTATAGTTATTGATGTTAATTATAATGATGAAATTGTACACTTATCTTGCTTTCCTAAAAATCCTAAAAAAAAAAAATCAATTTCTAGATCTGTTTTCATTTTCTGTAATCTTTTGGACAGAGCATTGTGCTATGCATGCTGCTCGTAAGCGGTTCGGTTGTATACTTCAGAAGGAAGCGAACTGTTTCAACGGCTGGTTTTGCTTCTGGCAGGGTGCAATCAAATTCCAGGTTCTAGTTCAGTCAGGAGTCTTCTTTTGTTACAAATGTTCATGCAACGTAAATGTATTATCCACGAATACTACATATTGAAGTTATAGATGAATCAACAACTAGGCATTGAATGGTTGCACATACTTCTCTCCCTGTTCTATTTATTTCAAAACAAAATCTACATCTGGTGTCTTGACATTTTAGTCATCAATTCAACTGCTTGTAATTTCGTTGCTTTCTTTTGGTTATCGAAAAGTTACTCAAACAGAATAGTCTTGGCAAAATCAGCTTTCACTTCAAAGAATATATATGTATAACACAACACAATAATATTTAGTTATTGCTTCTTTAAGATTTACAAGCAAATCGGACCATTGGTTGAAACCTTCTGCCACTTTACTACTTGAGTTTCTTTTACACATCAAAGAAGCAACAGAACACAACTAAAACTAGAACCAAAAGAATGACATTGAACATAATCTGGTTCTCACCCGTGACAATAAGGCTTTTTCAGAGTAAAATCTACAGTGACGAAACTTACAATGAACAACCATATAGTAATCACAAAAAATAATCAGGAGTCTTGCGTGTGGTATCAGGTTCAATTTGCCGAGGAGCTGGGTCAAATTGTAGAAAATTTTGATCCATATTTTCCCCAATTTCCAGAATTGCGGCCATATTTCCACATCGATAACAATAATTCGGAGCGCTAAAGACAGTCACCACATTCTTATCCTACAAAAAATGAGTCAGATTGAAAACATAAGAACATGCAATACAAGGAAAAACAAGTGGGGTAGAATATTTGCAATCAGCTAAACAATTCACCTGACACCAGTTGTATCCTTCCATGACAAGTTGATGAGCTCTGGATATAAGAGAGAGCCCATTTGTATGATTGAACTGAGCAGCTATATCCTGACCAAATGTATAACCAGCTCCACGTGGAGATATTCCCCATCCACACCGGTCGTCTGGATCAGACCATAAGAGATCACACATTGGCCCCTCATGGGGGACCTGATTTGACATATACAGAAACAACAGCTATGAGGAATACAGTACACTGAATAAACCGAAAATGGAAAATCTTTGTAGCAATAATTAGTGTAGTGGTCAATCAACAACCAAATATAAACTTACACACCTCCTGTATACGGTCCAATGAGCGAATGTTATCTAAGGTATCCAAGGATGGAGAAAGTCCTCCATGTAAACAGAAAACCTATACATAATAACAGTTGCATTTTAGATAGAAGCTATATGGAATCAAATTACAACGCACAGTTTATGCTGTGTAGAACTGAACCTGACTCTCAACTAGAGCTGTAAGAGGGAGGTAATCGAAAAGATCGGTGAAGTGTTTCCAGACATTGGCATTTCCATATTTTCTCAGGCATTCATCATAAAAACCATACCTGAATGAGAAAAAATGGGTCTATGAATAAAAATCATTCATACTAATGTTAGGGAAGGGCGTTTTAGAGTACGGCTAAACACATATAAAAGGAGGAGTTTTGATGAGCAACAAAGGGGGCTTGAAAGCTCATGACATCTTACACTTGAGTTATTTGTCGGCTCTCGTGATTACCCCTCAAGATGGTAATTCTGTCTCTGTAACGAACTTTTAGAGCCACTAGAAGAGTAACGGTCTCGACTGAGTAGTAACCACGATCTGCATTAGTTGACAATGTGAGAAAATGCTAGTACCATAGACTCAAAACTCCATAGCTTATAACAAAGCAGTGCAGACTTTCTCAAAATACGAAATCAAGGATGAAGGAACCAAATAACCAAACCATCAATTGCACCGGGTTAATTTCCTTTCCTTCCCTTCCCCCTCTCCCCCTAGCAACTAAAAGAGGGTAATGAAGCAGTAAATGACTTCTGAAGGCACAATGCTCGTTGTGTTGCTTCTTTAAGACTGGAGAGGGCATCAGAGTATAGATCCACGTTTCCCTCCCATGTAATTCATTTGAAGAACTATTTCCTTTACTTTTTCTATTTATTAAAAGCTATACAAAAACTTCTTATCACCTTCTGCCTAAGGTTATGAGCAAACCACTATAAATTCCTTCAATCCTGTAAAGTTATATCATGATAAGTAGCTGCTTTCATCTATCGCCTCCCAGAGTATGTAAATCCTAAAAGCCTCCTAGTTCTAAGTTTAAAAGCAACCCATCTATATAAGTCCCAATTTTTTTTCTTGATGGATTATAACTTCGATGCGATGCAATACAATGACGAAACGAGAAGACTCCCTAAGAATCAACCAAACGTCAATTTTTACCAACCCATATTGCATTATCACCCGTAGCTCTCAGATAGGAGCCATCTGCCCACAAGAGTCACCTGATAAATGTTGTCTGATCAGAGACCTTACCAGCACATCTGAAATGTCCTGTTTTAAGCTTTCGAGTTTCAACTTAAACAATCTTTTCCCAAAACCGAGTCATCTGGCTGTGATTCTAAATGATCTAATATATAAATTGCTCTTAAATGCAAGGAGGTACAGCTAAGGCCTACTAGAAATCATACTCAGATTAATCCAGAAAAATTATATTACAATACATCAGTCCTTTGGAGGATGCGGCTATTCGGGTTGAGAACAACCCGAATGAATCACTTTTAGAAGTTAGAATTTTAAAACACAACAAAAGAACGGAGAGCAGACTGTAGCGTTAAATGAAGGAATCAAATTATTCTCAAATATATACAAAGAAGAAAAAAGCTAAGAACTCACCCACGTAATCGCCCATGAAAAGGTAATTAGTATCGGGAGTACGGCCTCCTATCCGAAACAGTTCAATGAGATCGTAAAATTGGCCATGAATATCACCGCAAACCGTCACCGGACACTTAACCGGCTGCACGTTCCACTCCTCGACCAGAATCGCTCTCGCCTGATCGCAAAGTATTTTCACCTCCGCTTCCGGCAACGACTTACACTCCATCAGATGCTCGATCTGACGGTCCAGATCCGCATGAGACGGCATGATTTGAAATCCTTCTCAGATCCACAAGCAAAAATTAGAGATCGTCTAGAAAGAATCACACTCACGAACTCAACGATCTCTCCATTCTCAGATAACGAACAAATTTGAGCTCATTTATGCATCAAACGGACTCAGAAACATGAAAATTGATCCCCAAAATTCTAAAGTTTTCAATCGCCATGACATGAAAGAAAGAAACAAAGATAGAATCTGGACCCGTGATTCATTCTGGCTCTCTCTCCCCCTCCCCTCCCCCTCTCTCCGTTCTTCGCCAAAATTTGGAAATAAGTTACTAAAATTGTATTTATGTGAATAAGAGGATGACGAGGGAATCGAGGGGAACGGATTGATTGGTCCCAAATTAATCAAAATGCAAATGAAATGCCATTTCATTTCATGTCTCCCAATTTTTTCTTTTTTCTTTTTTTCTTTTTTTTTTTTTTTTTTTTTTTTTTGCCCTTCATAATTTCTTTTTAGATTATAGTAACGATTATTTATTTAGATATTCAGTTATATCAATGAGAAAGGTTAATGATTGTTTTAAAAAACAAATATTCCCCACAAGTTTTTTATCACTTTGCAAGGGCTCCATAAATTAAACATGCATTTTTTACACTCTATATTTCTCTATTTAATAAATTAGATTTACGATAATTCTTTTTTCAATGTGCAATGATGTGGGCATGGTAGATAAGTAACTAGCCACCACAATTTCTTTTTCTTTTAAAAAAATAGTCAATAAGAAATAGTGATTTAATTAGTAAAGTCAAAAGAAGCTGCCTATTTTTGTCTGAAAAAAGAAAAAAAAAAAGCTGCCTATTTTACTAAAATTGATTCAATTTTTGAGGTTTGAAATAATATCCCTTGTTTTAATATTATCTGGCCAAAGAATCAATCCATTTGGATTAGGTCAAATAAATCAGAAAATTACATTTTGAAGATTCATTTTCCACTCAAAAATTCAATTTAATCATTATCAAAGTTTGAATTTTGAAATATCAACATCCAAAGAAATGTTGAAGCCTCCATTTTACAAAAATATGTGGATGGTAAAATATCGGCTTTGATATTTTGAAAAAATTATAAATACAAAAAAGCCAAAACCAATATTTAAATTCATAAATAAATATTTTGTGCTTTTTAAATAAGTTAAAAAAGTTTATTATTTATATTATATCCACATCATCGACCTAAAAGGAAAAAAAATATATATCTTAAAAAGATTCTTCAAAGTTCAAACTCATTTCCATTTTCCAAGAAAAGTTGAAATAAAGTGCAAGACTGAATGTTTCTGCAATAGAATGAACTGGACTTTCGGCTCCTACACCCGAATTGGTTGGCTAAGAAGCCCAATAAGGTTTGTATTTGCGCCGAGCTCTGGATTTGGGCCAATTCGAATTCGAACCGACATAGCCCAAGCCCATTTCTTCCTCTACTAGCTTTTTTTTTTTTTTTTTTTTTTTTTTTTGGAAAGAGTTAGTGTTCTACAAAAGCTACAAAGTTCAGTGTGCATCAATTCTATACAATCCAGATTTATTCAGAATTTTTATACATTTCCCCTTATTTGAAATTACCCAAATAAAAAAAGAAAAAAAGAAAAAAGAAATGTTCATAATGAACCTTAATATTTAAAGTGCTCTATGAAACTGGATGAAGGAATCTATGCCTTTATGTCTACAAAGCCTAAGCTCCTCTGGGAGGCCCTCCTTTAACCCCAATTCTCCTGCCAATCCAAGTACATACATATTCAACAAAAACTCACTCCCAAAATAAAATATTTATTTTATTATAACACATAAATTCAATATAAATTTTAATTTTTATCTCTACCTTCAATACAAAATTTTCAACCATACTTGCATGCATGAATTTAATTAAAGCCCATGAGCTATATATTGTTAAATAATTTTGAAAAAAATGTTTTTTTATTTGTTTAAAGTATAGCTTCTAGAGCATATATGTCATACACACTAAGACCATTAAAATATATATTTAAAAAATTCTAACATTTTCATTTATTTGTAAACTTCAAAATTTAACCCAAAGTCTAACACGTAATTATTAATAGGTTAAAATATTACTTTTGTTCCTATACTCTAAAGTTTGTTCAACTTTAGTCCTTGTATTTTTAATAAATCTTTAATTTAGTCTCTCAAAATTCATTTTTACTAAAATTGGTTAAATAATAATAATAATAATAATAATAATAATAATAATACAATATGTGAATATGTCTTCAAAATTTATAGTAAAAAATCAAATAATTAACAAATTTTTTTATAAAAAAATCGACAATGAACTAACAATCGAGACTAAATTTAAGAGTTATTGAAAGTACATGATTAAACTTGAACAAACTTCAAAGTATAGATACAAAATAACATTTTAACCTTATTAATACTAAGTGAGATATAAAAATCACATTACAAGAATTTAAATTATTGATATTGATATATATATATTTTTTTTGTAAAAATATTCATGCTAAATTTAGTATAGATTATAATAAATTTAATAAATCTTAGGGAAAATTTCACAAATAGAAAAAATGTCAAACTATTTACAGAAAATAACAAAAATAAAAAACACTAATAGATATTGATAGACTTCTATTAGCATCTATTAGTAATAGACTTCTATCATTATTAGCATCTATTAGTAATAGACTTCTATCATTTCTATCACTGATAGACTTTGATAGACTTCTATGAGCGTCTATCGCAATTATATAAAAATTTTGTTATTTTGTGTAAATAGTTTCCCTAATTTTTTTATTTTTAAAAATTTCCCTAAATCTGTAAAGCTTATTTATATATTTTATATACCTGTTATGAATGGGGTCTGGTCCTTTAGGAACTCTAATTTTGCTCATAAAGTTAGGATCCAACTTTGGATGGTTGTTGTTGGCCAATTCCTTAGCTGGCTTCATGACATGGCTTCCCTCAACCTCAGACTCAGCTTCCGGCCAGCTTGTTGTTCTCCCCGGTGTCGGCGACCCAATGATTAAAAGCCATACAAACAACCCCACAACCACAGCTCCAAGCAAGACCTTCAAGTAAGAAAAGTAGCAACAACTATGATCTCCACTTCTCATAAATATATATATATAGAGAAAGCTTTATTTAGTGTATGTCGAGAGCGATCCGTCGTTATTTTTACGATCCGAAACGGGAAGGAAAACGGCGATCGATTTGTAAGCAATGAAGGGAAGAAGTATGGGATTAGTAGTTTAAGATCAATTGGAGATGAGAGGAAGGGAAGAAGGAGATGAGTTTTTTTTTTTTTTTTTTTTTTGTGTGTGTTTTGGTAAGGGCTGCATGTTTAATTAAGGAGCTTTTCTTTTTTTCTTTATAGGGTTGGTGGATTCTGTTGCACTTTTCTCAAACCTTGCTTTGCTCTGTTTTTTTTTTTTTTTTTCTTTTTTCTTTTTAAATTATTGACACACCAATTATATATAAAACATTTTGTGTGCATTTTTAATTATGTATTAGTTTAATTTACATGTAGTATACATATTACATTTAATTAATGATTTGATGCTTGTGTGAGAAGAACGAGAGAGAAAAGAAATCATTAGACAATAAGATAGTGTATCATTTTGTTTTGAAAATTACAAGTCAAATAAAACTTATAAAGGTTTAAAGTGATTGTCAAGTATTAGAAGAACAAGTACTTCAATTATTAAAACAAAAAGTAGATTATTCTTAAGATCGAGCCTTTTGAGAAAAAAATTTCATAAATGCAAAAAAAAAAAAAGAAATTTATTTTTAAAAATAACTCTACAATTATACACACATATATATATTCAAAAATATAAAAGCATTTTCTCTGTTTCATCTACCTATTTTATTCAAATATATATATATATATAATTAAACGTGCAAAGAACATTAGCACTAAAATACACAAATTTGGCCTCAGCTTTTTGCATTTATGCCAATCACCATAGTTACGTTTTAGTCATCCCAACAATTAAAAAATAAAATAATAATTAATAAATGCAACCTGTGACTAAATTTAAATATAATTTAACTGATTAAAAGACATAATATTATAAGTTAAATACTTCATTTGATAGCTATTTAGTTTTTGAAAACTAAGCATACAAACATCTTTTCTACCTCTAAATTTATTGTTTTGTTATCTACCTTTTACCAAAGTTTTCAAAAAATAATCCAAGATTCGAAAACTAAAAAATAGTTTTTATTTTTTAAATTATGCTAAAAATTCAACTATTTTATTTAAGAAATATGCAAATTATTATAAGAAACGGAGAGAAAATAGACTTACTTTTAAAAACAACTTAGAAACATATAAGAAATGAAGTGCATAAATTATTCAATATTATTAGAGGAAATGAATGATTTATGAAAATATAATTAGAATTTAGATGGTTTTATTTATTTATTTATTTATTTGCAAAAGGGGGTTTGGAATTTTAATATATAAATTAAATAATTTAGGGTGGGGAATAATTGTTGAAAATATGTTTAATTATAAATATAAAATTGGGGAAGAAAGGCAGGGAGGTTATATTAGCAGCTTGAATAAAAGACAAAGCATATGGCACAATGTTTCTGATCCATTCCCTATGGATCTCACAGTTAAACTCAAAAAGCTTTCAAAACAGAATCAAATGCCTTACCACTCAACCCTCACTTACCTAAATAGCTTCTCATTCAAGTCTACCTATCTCTATTTTTTTTTTTAATTAAAAATTATTTAAAGTTCTTCTACTAACATATTACACAAATATATTCTTCAACAAACACACAGTATATTTCTACTCTCATATAATTAACCCTATACAATATGTAACCTATTTTATCATATGTTGAAAATATATATATAAATTAAAAGGAAATTTAAAAAAAAAAAAAAAAAAAAAAAAAAAAAACTATTTACACAAAACAACCAAATTTTTAGATAGTAGAAGTCTATCATGGTATATCAGTGATAGAAATTATAGAAGTCTATCACTGATAGATGCTGATAGAAGTCTATCAATGTCTATCAGTATTTTTTTTTTTTTTGCTATTTTTTTAAATAGTTTGACTTTTTTTATCTGTGATTTTTTTTTTAAAATTAAATTATTGCTTCTGTAGAAGTCAAATTTGTTGTTTTCAGGCAACTTATTTTGTCAAGGAGAAACATGATTAAATTACTTTAATCTACATAAAAATGATTTTTTTTTCTTGATGTGTATATGAGATTTTCCTAAGCTATTACATGATCCAATACTATGTATATATAAATAAACAACACACAAGTCAAAGGGCATATCTATTTATTTGGTTAAATATTAGATTCAAGTAAGAAGGTTGGTGAGACTAATGGTTGACTGTGAAATCAATTAATTAATTCAGATATTGTCATAAAAAATCATTTTTTTTAAAAAAAAGGAAGAGAAAATCTTTTTTTCTTTTTGCATAAAGCAAGAGAAAATCTTATGTACTATACATTACCTTAAGGAATAATTTCAATACGTATCTAGCTAGGTAGTGTGAGTGTCAAAAAGAACCTAGTTGATTAGTGATCATTTGCATATATATATATATTGATCCCCTATTAATGTCGGAGGTTCGATATTTCATTTTGCAATTAGGCCATGTTTACTAATTCATAATGAAAATTGGTATAATCATAATGAGATTCTATTGATAGATCAATCATAATGAGTCACAATTGCAAACACAATTGGATTGCTTTTGATCACGTTTACTCAAAATTATTATTAATCTGTCACATTTACTACTACTGTTACCCTTACAGTTTAAGGTCAAACGATGGTAACAGTAATAACAAATGTGACAAATTCATACTTCTCATACTGCAACAGTAATAATAATGGTAACGATAACGTAATTTCTAAACGCAATTAGATTGATCACCTTCTACTTCTCAATCAGATTGCGGTTTTTTATTATAGATGTAGAAGTGGGCCCCAAATGTCAGTGTGGGTACAAAACACAAGTAAACAACACCAAACGTAATCAAATAAAGCCCACCTTTTAGATTACCCTTGATTTATTACGTTTTACTAGGATAAATATGACTTTATTGTAAAAAAAAATGTTAATTAAATAGGAAGTTATTAATTTATTGGATCATATAATAATACAATGTACAAGAGAAGAAAAAAAAAACAATAATGGAAGTGTTATAATACAAGATTATATATATATATATATATATATATATATATATATGGGAGAGAAATTAAAGAAGGAAATAGTAGAAGGGTTGGAGATTAATGAAATGATATTACATTGGGAATAGAATAAATGGAGAGTGAGAGCTGATAGGTTGTGAAGCAAGTATCGTACAAAAAAAGAAATTGGGTAAGGATCGAGCTGGAAGCCATTTGGAATGGGAATACTTAACTAATTACTAAAAATAATAATAATAAAAAAAAAAGTTTAATTATGTAATGTTCTTTCTCGTTTTGTTAATTGTTTGGTTTTTCAAAGCATCTTCAAATTTTTGCTTTTTTTTTCATATCTTCCTTCAGCTTCAAGCCCTCACACACACACACAAAACTAAACTGCATATTGATTCTACATAAAATAGATATATCCCTAAACTCAAAGAATCAGTCCATTCTATATTTTCATGTGGAATAATTCATTCACTCAACTTCAATTTTAATTACCCTTCTTGTAATGACTTTTATACGTTTTCTTCTTACACGTTTCGAGTTTGTGTCTAATTAATCATGGGCTAAATTACTAAAAAAAAAATACCCTTTGTCCTTTATTATTCTTTTGAATGTTGCAATATTATACCCTTCATCATTTCTAAACGTTCAAAATTATCTTGGTGTAGCTAGAATTTCAAATTAAATGTGAGATTTATAACAGTGTGACAAATCCAAATTTCTATTCAACGTCAATGTTGCACCATTTCAGGTCCTAATTTTCGTTCGAAATTCTAGATAATTTATACTTCAACTTTTAAAATTAGTTTTAAAATATTTATTAAAGATCGAAAGTAATGGTAACTTTTGAATAAATAAAATATTTTTAAAACAAGTAGCAAAGTTCAAGGTTTTAATTAATATGTTCCTAAACTTGCTATATTCGTCTTACTTAGACTATGTATTATTATTATTATTTAGTATGATAATTGTAGAAAAATTACATATTAATTATCATTGAGTTATACTGATATTAATTACTAATTTGCCCTTAAAAAGACAACAATGATCAAATTAAAAAAACTTAGAAGATAAAAAAAAAAAATTAAGATGATTGTGAAATAGGGCGAAGGGAAGTGGAAGCGATGGGGATTCTTTTTGCCTGATGGTGGAGCTTAAAGAAGGTTTAAACTGAAAAATATCTTTAATTAATGATAATTAGGGTTGTGAAAGATTTTAATATTGAAATTAGAAAAGTTTTGCATAGTACTGTTACAAATCTCATTCTCATGGATTCGTACAAGACAACTTTGTAATATGTTCCCACTAATTTGATATGATTATGTTCACTGCTCGAACAATATTTTGTTTAATGTTTACATATCCTCAAAGCAACGGATTCTAATTCCCAAATGAAATTTCAATTTTTTTTTTTTTTTTTACTTAGTTTTAAGTTGTCCATGTGTCGTTTATGTAAAACCCTAAAAAAGATTTATATTGAAATAAAAATAGTTTTAACTTAATTGTTTTACAAAAATAAAGATATGATAGATAAAATGATTCTTAGTTTATGTTGTCTCAAAAATAGACAGCATATATATGATGCACCACATAATTAAGTTCTTAATTGTCGTCTACACAAGTTCTTGACTATCTTGAAAATTTTCCCTTTCAAACATTTTAGTTAACTTTTGAATTGGATTTCAAATTAATATGTTTTTTTAAAAAATATCAATTCAATCACTATGTTTCAAAATGTTAAAATACTACCCTTTGAGGTTTGAATTTTCTTTCAATTTGGTCTCTAAATTTCAAGATTTGCATTTTTTTTATTAAATACTCACATCAGTATTTAGCATTAACGTCTATTAATTAAATTAAATTAATTAAGTATTTAGTGGAAAACATAGGTTAAAAGTATAAATCTAAAAATCTAGGGACCAAATTGAAACAAAATGCAAATCAAACTTCAAATTTAAAGCCTAAAAATGTAACATTTTAAAATCTAAAAACTAAATAGAAACTAGACTCAAAACATAGATACCAAAAAAGGTATTTTCCCCTAAAGTTTTAAAACTACAAGAAATAAGTTGTTGCATTTTAAACTTTAAAAAAGCCTGTAAAAATTAACATTTTCTAAATTGCAAGAAGTGAAATGTATTTTTCTCCGAAACAGAATACACACTATGGATTGGATGCTGACGAACCCCAACAGATGGATCGAACATATGGTTCAACTTGCAGTTGCAAAAGATACCTTTGCTGTCTTCCCAACTTCTTTCTCAAGTCCATAATTACTCGGCGAAACTTGAAGTCAGTGACTAGAGATGTCTACGGAATAGGGCGAGACTAGCAATGACTTCCCCGCTTCCCGTTCTTTCTCTTCATTTCATTCTCTAACCCCACTAAATTCTCCATTGAGATCGGGACGAAAATTCCCAACTAATTTTTCCCATTTGATTTTTTATGTTTTGTCTTTTTAAAAAATTAATTAATTTAAAATCACTATTAAAGATAAATTTTAATTGAATAGTTAAATTTCTCACTAAAATTTTTAATAGGGTTAATTCCACCTACATAATTTGAATTTAAAGATGAATTACTAAAAAAAAAATTTACTAGTAGAATGAAATATTACCAATCAAATTATCTATATATATATAATCTAAATTTAAAGGTTAAATTCAAATATATTCAATATCTTAACCATTAAACAATAAAACTTGAAATGTAAATATAAATATTTATATAATAATAATATAATTAAATTATTATAATAAATAAATAAAGAAGCTAATAGGGCGGGGAAAGCATCTACAAGATTATGGTCATTTTGAGAAGAGAATTTGAATCTAGTTAGGCTGCAAGCCTTACAAATTCTTCAAATTGGATTTTTGAGAATTTGGTCAGAGTTTTTGACTCAGCAAAGACCTGACCATCACATCAAAGATGCCATTTTCTGTGTTGTTGTCTACAACCTGCAGAGGCTACATGGCTTAAGCAACCAACTTCATGAAGCAGTGAATTTTCAAATTGAGATTCCAAGAAGCCATAAACTGATATACTTCTGTAAATTTTCCCTTACTGGTACTGCTATAAATGACCTTGCTGAATCAATTTGCCTCCAAGAGAATCGAAAACAGCTTGCATTAAGTAGAGCATAGGAGACTTGACTTCTGTTTTGCTTTCTCTTGATGGATGTGGTGTTGGGAAAATACCTGAATCAGCTGAAAAATCTTGTCATTATAACCTTCCAAGTTCATGATTTTTTCAACTATAACCAATCTGGGGATTAGAACTTTTGGTAGACTTATGAAGGAGATAAAGATGAAGGTGGAGAGGATATAATCTACTGAAATTGACAATTAAATCAGACAATATAGGAAGTAAAAGTTAAAAAAAATTGAGTTGAAAATTCAGCTATCGCTGAATGATAATGTGCAGTAACTAGAGCATGAGAAAGGTAAATGGACAGTGATAGGTTCGTACGGGATAGCTACAATCCCACCAGTCAAAAATTAGAACTTCATTTAGTATTAAAATTACATCGACATATCAATATATACCCATTACATTCCTAATAACCACTAGTCTCTCAGAAGGAAAAAAAGACAACTAATGGGAGAAAGAGGAACCAAATGGTATGCTGCAAAATCAAATGCTAAAATATGGCACAGCAAAGCTAATACTAATGATTTTTCTGAGGTTCACCTTTGTTATGAAATTTTTTGTACAATAATGATCAAATCTACCTTACTTCTTTTCCCTAATCTTAGGTCTCGACTTCACACTGGCTCTCCTAGCAACATCCCATGCCTTCTGTGGGGCATAAATACCAAGCTGTGCAGCAAAAAATGACTCATAGCCAGGTGAGTCGAAAGCAAAGCCAGTGTGCCTCGATAATTCTCGAGGGAGTTGAGCCATGGCATAGCTTCTTGCCTCTTCCGGTGTAAGATGGTTCTGAATGTCCAGTAATCCCGCTGTACCTCTACCTTCAGGTTCATGTCTATGTATTTCTTGTACTATCTGATAATCGTAGGGGAAAAACCATCTCTGAATGCTGTATCCACATATAAAACAATTTCTCAGTGAAAAAAATATTCGCAATAGAACAAAAGTGTAATAATAAGTTGACTCACTATCTTCATCTTATTTCATCTAATCATCTGAATACAAAAGAAATGGTTAACAGATTACTATAATTGTAATGGTATAAAATTCCATAACACTAGCCGCTTTGATTTCAAGTTTCTGTTAAACAAGAGGGAATTTCAGAATGAGAATTCAGTCCATTTTGGAAAAAGAAATTCGCCAGACAGATTGTGCCAAATTGTCCAGTTTAGGTTGTTAATCTAGCAAAAACAAAACAGGCCAAGGTTGGCCAATCGGCCATCTAGAATCTGATGGCAAATATCCTTCTCCGAACATATGCATATCCATATTCCTTGGATTTTCCTAAAATTTCTGTTTTGTAGCAGAAGCTTGCTTCATTGTGTAGATATGAAATTTTATTTGCTTCCAATATGGAGTTCTTGACCTTTAGATAACATAGATCAAAAGTCTTAAAAAAAGTTACCCTATGACTCTCGACTCTACAAAAAGCTTACATGGGTTGCAGCATTAAATGATAACGTACAAAACAAGCTTAAGAAATAAGAAAACTGATGTATTTCCTACCTATAATTAGTAAAATAGTTCAAAGAATGCATACCCTTGGTAAGCGAAATCACAGAGAAGTGCAACAACGGGGACAAGGATTACAGCTACGTAAAAGTATAATGTACTCATTAAGACATATATGACGAAATATACATTTTCCTGCATAAAAAAGAGGCAATATTAAAATGAGTATTAAAAGACAAAAAATAAGTGAACTAAAAAAAAAAAAAGCAATAAAACTGACCTGCCTATCATGGGGTGTCATAATACCGGAATATAAGAAAATAAATAGGAACCATGCTAAAATGCTCCCCCCAACCGTAATGTAATGCCACCGGGTAATTGAATTGCAGATCATAAGCAGCCGCAAATTCACAGTCACGACAATGCATGTGAAAGTCATCGTGCTGATATCCCACAGACCAAACACCTTGCCAGATGACGATTGACTGCTGGAACTAGAAGCGGTTACAAAATAATAAAAGACTAAAGATTGGTAAATGGAAAAGAAAGCCCAAGTTGTCACAACTCTCCACTTGAAAAACACATTTCTTATTCCCTCTCTGTAGAGCTCAGGGTACTTTTTGGAAAGGGAAGCACTGACATCCTGACAAAAAAAATGATATTAATTGGTAGGGAGAGTTCAAGGATAGATTTCATCTTAATGGAACAAAAGACAATCTCCACGAACTATAGTCATCTCTTCAATAGCAGAGCATTACACGCCATGAGCAAAGTAGTGAGAAAGAATGCAGTACCTTGTCAAATAGCCCAACAATTATTACAGGTAGGGCAGTGAATATGACATTATACAACGACTGGAACCAATCATCGTAGAATCTTTGGCCAGAAAATCCAGTTTGGAAGGTAAACCAAAACTGAGTTAAAGTGAACGTAAGATTCTTGTAAAAGAAGTAAGTGACAACCTGCAAGAGAACAAGTGCGTTAACGTCATAACCAGCTAATGATGAGAAAATGTGCAAACATTCAGAGAGAAATCGTAAAACGCAAAAAATAAGTTGGAACCTTGCATATTCTAAGATATGACCATCGCCCATGCACAAGAAGTAAATCTGTGAGAAAGCGAAACTGAGCAATAGCAAAATCACTAGCCATCACTGCTTGCATTCCTTCCTGCCCACTTATTCCAATGCCCACATGAGCTGCTTGAATCATGCTAACATCATTAGCACCATCACCAATACTAAGAGTTATTTTCTGTGCACCTTTCTTCACCAGACTTGTCACCTGCAAGAGATGACTACACAGTAACTGAAAGTTTCCTTCCTCTTAGAAGAGAAAAGAGAGGTGGGGTTTCTCTAGCTTTTGATG
Source organism: Lagenaria siceraria (assembly GCA_002890555.2). Classification (NCBI taxonomy): domain Eukaryota; kingdom Viridiplantae; phylum Streptophyta; class Magnoliopsida; order Cucurbitales; family Cucurbitaceae; genus Lagenaria; species Lagenaria siceraria. Next base: position 25,477,823 of record CM016484.1, read on the forward strand.
CTCTTATGAATGAAAAATCCACATTTTTAACTGTGGATGTCTTCTTTATAAAAAAAATTAAATATGTTGGTATAATTTTATGCTTTCACTAATCCTACAGAAGAATTATGAAGTCCAGACATAAAAACCGATTCTAGATAGAATATTTAAAATTAGAATTCTAGATAGCTGGTACCATGATTTAACCATATGAACCACCAAAGACTCGAAATTATTATTTACATGATACAATTTTATTGTTTTCAATTCCATCCTTTCTAGAACATGATAAACAAAGATATCTTAGTCTTTATGCCCATTGATTAATGATGTGGCATGCATTTAGAGTTTTGGAAGGCTATTAAAGCTTTGATCATTAGGTTGTTACAAGATAGATTACGACAAATGAATTTTAGTCTTTGTGCTTCTGTCAAGTTCAACTAGGACAACTTGAATTTTGCAATTCATGAATTGAGTTGCATGTCAAGAACATTCAAGTAGGATTGAATCTTATCTTGTGGATTTTTTTAAACAACATTTCAATGAGAATAAAGTGAAACTGTGAAAGAATACATGGGCCTCTAAAAAAACCAACCCAAAAAAGAAAAGGGAATTTGTTGTCTCAAGAGCTTGATCTTAAGGTAAACTGTGTTTTTCTTTTTTTTTTCTATAAGGTAAAAAAAAAAGAGTAAATTGTGTCTAACCTAATCCTTAGGGTAGATATTGAATCGATATGTGGGTATTAGTATTTATGAATTAGGAGTTCACATACCCAAAGGGTTCCTAATTTCAATTCATTAGAGTTACATATCAACCATGTTAGAGGAGTACCAACTTTGACCATTGAGCCAACTCATAATGATGCCAACTCATAATGATTAAGTTAAAAGCGCTATCATATCATTGAATATAAAACCAAGGTTTTCAATTATTAGATCAACCACATCAGTCAATAATACCACCAGTATGACACACAGAAGGTAACTCTCTGAAACATACATGCATATATTTAAATAAAAAAAATATATGCAACTCTAAATAAAGCAATAGACTTCTGTAGGCAAGTATCATAATAATATTTTAAAAAAAATTAACAATAGAGCATGCCGTGGATAACAAGTTCCTTTCTAAGGGAGTCTAACCTGCGCTTTCTGCAAAGGAGAAACCCGGCAGCAAACAACCGAAGTACAATTCAAGCTCAAGTTTAGTAAAGTAACTCGCAGACTCGGATCTAATGCATACATCAAACATTTTCCATCTATAACGAGTGCTAATTTGGGTGGAGAGACAGAATGTAAACATTGCTGCGCTTCCTCAAGACATTTCTTCAGTTCCTTTTTTACTTCTTCTCGAATAAAACGTGCAAGTTCTACTTGGTCACCCTAATAAAAATGCAAATATTAGTAGAGTAGTAATATATCTGAAAACAATATTGACCAACATGTAAGATCATCACTAAGCTAAAATGCTGGATGCTTACCCTGTTTTCAACTTCTCTGATTGCATCAGTTTCTGAACTGATAATAAATTGTTTCATTTCATTGTTTATTAAATTGCAAGCTGAAAAAGATAGAAACTATGGATAAATCAAATAATTACAAATAATATAATTGTCAGATTATTTAATTTGACTAATGTTTTACTTTAGTTGTAGCTACTGCCAAAATGCCAACCTACCATAAGCTATATTAATAGCAGTTTCCATCTTGTCTCCTGTCAGCACCCAAATCTTGATACCAGCTCTAGAAAGTGTCTGTATACAGTTTGGTACTCCTTCTTGAAGCTTATCTTCTATAGCAGTAGAGCCAATCAAGATAAGGTCTTTCTCTAAGAGTTCTGCAACCTGCATTTTTTCATAATTTCTACGTGAGAATACCATATCATCATGACATAAATCTGCCCCACAAGACCATAAAGAAGGAAATTCTCCTTTAAAGAAAATTTAACAAGAATTCATGGTCTAAAGATATGAGATTCCAAATTAATTCCATCAACTATTTAAATCAATGGTCAGTTTGAAATAACATTTTCTTTCTCATTCCATTTATGAAAACTATAAATAGATGTTGACCACCAAAATGGAGAAATCATACACATGCGGAAATAAACTTCCATTCCATAAAACAAAACGAGCAATGCTCACATATTGACTGAGACAAAAATATTAGATGATTCCGATTAGTAGAGTAATCACACTTTTCAATATACTATTCAAGAATAGAGATGACATAATCTTTCTCTCTTTCTTTTTTTCTATATATAAAGGAAATAGAAACCATTTTATTGATTGACGAAAGAGATGTAAAAGAAAACCCTACTTGTGAATTACAAGAAACTCCTCCCATTTGTCATGAGGGTCAAGAAACTCCTCCGGTTTCTCTACCCACACTTAGGTTCGTCGATTTACCTTCCTCTTTTGAGCATATGTCTCAAGAATAGAGATAACACACACACACAATTTCCCACAAGGAACACACATGTCCTGATATGAAGAATGGCTTCGACAAGGATTATTGCAATCAGCGGGTGTGGAGAAAAAGAAAAGGAGATAAAAAAGGTATACTTTTCTACAGGAAAATAAAACATCATAATTACGTAACCCACCTCATCCAATTTCTTTTCACGATCTCTTAATGAAGACTTAGCTTGAATAAATTTCTCATTCCAGCTTTCATACACGTCAGGATGCAAATCTCTGTAAGCAAGGCATAGGGTTCTCAGACCGGAAGATCCAAATTTCTCCAAGTGTTCCCTAGTTACATTCTTCAGATCATCATTTCCACCAGCCAATCTCTCATATACTACGGTATCAGCACCCTGGTCAGAGCCATTAACCACGTATCAATAAATCTGACAAACAGAAAGTTAAATTGCAAAGTATTAAAAGATTACCTTGCAGTACAGAACAAGCCTGCCATCAGAATAACGACACACCACAGACTGACGCTTCCTTACACTGTCATCAACAGCAAATACAATTGACAAATTTATAGGGTTGCGAGTAAAATTGTATCAAATTTAAGTATATTGAAGGAATACACTACCAACCTATTGAACTCAAGTACATTGAGAATTTCATAAGAAACATCTTGGATTTTACCCATCTTCTCAACATGAGATTCACGAACATATATTGTTGTAGGTGTACGCCTGAGATAATATAAAGCGGGACAGAAATTACTACCTGATATTACTGGACATACAATTGGAAAAATTCTTCAATAATTAGTCCCAACATCAGAATGAAGAATATACATTCCATAAATGAAGTTGAAGATGTCATACTACGCCAAATGCCAGGGGTACATTTTTATGGCACAATCGACATGGAAAATTTTACAAGTAAAATACTTTCCAATGAGTGCAATTTAAAAGGAAATCCTTCAACCCTTTGCCAAAGCCACATGATGCAAAAGCCTCATGGGACTGGGAGTACACAAAAGTATCAAATGCATGAGCTTCTACCACCACACTATAAAACTAACATGATGCCTAAGTAGAGAGGAAAAAGAGTTCACTGGAATCTGTTGTTATTTTAATAAAATTCAAGGCTAAATTGTCCTTGAATTCATGGAACATATTTAGATGGGATGTGCAAACCTGTAAAAGAAGAAGCCAAAGTTTTTAGCAGCAGTTACCAAGGCAGCCTCATCAGGTGATGCTGCTTGATATGTGATCTTTTCAGGGGATTCGTCACCCTCAGGAAGTACAGTATGACAAATAGCAAGGCATCTGAAAAATTCCTAATAAAGAAACATAACACCACTATTAGTTATTGCATGCATCAATGCTTTAAATACAAAAACCACTCCATCAACACAACGAAAATGCATAAATTCGTACAGTCCTTGTCAAAAGTTTATCCTAAAAGATCTTTCCCGCTTTGTTTAGGTGTATTAATCCTCATGGTAAAACCAAAATTCTTTAGGGAACTTGAGGATCACAGCAATTGTAAGAACATAACAAGATATTACATTGAGGCAGCCATTAAATTAAGTCATGAACAATCACAAGTTCAACTTAACCATGGAAATTATTTTTCTCTTTTTTTTTTTTTTTTAATAAGAAATAATTTTATTGATATATGAAATTTAGGGGGGGGGGAGGGGGGGGGAAGAAAGACCCCAATCCAAATAGTTACAATAAACTTCTCCATCCAATTGGACAAAGTGAAGCAAAACTATAAGAAAGAAAAAGAAAATTCAATTTACACCATGAACGAGCAAGGTAAAGAACATTTTCAAGAAAGACCAAGTAGACTTTTTCCTTTGAACCAAAGGTCCGATGATTTGTCTCAAGCCAAACCAACCCAAAAAAAAGAAAAAGAAACAACTAAATAAATTCTTCCAAAAGATTCCCTCCTTGTCCTTGAAAGGAATGGCAAGCATAATAATTCAAAGAACAAACATACAACAGATCATAGAGAGAGATTATAAAACCAGTCCAATCAATAAAAAGAAAAGGGAAAAATGAAAAACCACAAAATCAAGAACTCGCAAATAATTAAAGCTTCAAACACTAGATGGTGTGCCAAATGTTAAGTTGAATGTGCAAAGTCTAAGAGTTAAAAAAATGTGTGGTTGTTGGTTGGTCCACACTCCTAACTGACCGTGCACATTATGTTAATTTGATTAAAAATAGTTAACATACCTTACAAAGATCAGAGTTGGGCTCATTTCTCCATGCTCCTCTCATAAGCCTTGCATCATCGAAGTTAAATCCCTTTTCTTGAACGGCATTGGCTGATTTGTGGGCCTGCAAAACAATACTCTCTAAGTTGAACTGGTCTGGTATCCTCATACAACGCTGCATGTGATATTGAACAGTGAACACAAACCTCATCCACTTTCAAGCCATTCTGCTCAGCAATTCCCCTCTCTATTTCAGTGATACCAGTGCCATAAACCTCTCCACCAATTGAACACTTAAAGAACTCCATTAGATTCCTGGTAAGAGTACCAGTTTTATCTGAAAAGATGTACTCTACCTGATCAAAAGCCACGATTTAAAACGACTGAAATACCATCTTTGAGAACATGTTACAATTTTCATATTGCTTCAAAATATTGTCAAGTAAATATTTACCTGTCCAAGTTCTTCGTTCAGATTGGAAGTTCTGGCCAATGCAGGGGTATTGCTATCAGCATGGAACATATTTAGATCCTTATTGATATATTGTGTCGATTGAATAAATTTGATCATCTGAAAATTGCGTTAAGAGGAAAAATAAACCCCCAAATGATGAATGTGTCAATTACTAATGCAGGACCAATTAAATGATAGATCATATTACCCACCTCAATGGAAACATAAAGGGAAATAGGAATGATTGTCGAGTACAGAGTAATGAGGGTAAACATGGTCAGAATGACAACCTGTGGAAGTCACTATTCAGCATCAACAGCACAAAAAAGAAGAAGAAGATGAATAAGAATAGAGGCAAAGATTAACCAATAACAAGAAGTTACCAGGAATCGATTGCGAGGGTTGAATTGGTTTTCACCTCCCTTATCAAGAGCTAAGTAGTAGTACTTTTGGTTTACAAACACGCCACTGCAAGTTTCAAAGCACCAGAGAAATAGCATAAACCAACAATGACAAAAGCTGAAAAAGAAATGAGTAGAAAACTTATCAATAAAACGAATCAAGTTTAGCATACCTGCCGATGGCTCCAATCAAACACATCATAAAGAGAGTAGCAAATAGTGTAAGTATAAGTTTGTCGAGTTTCTTTTCCAGAGTACTTCTTTTGGAGGGAACATTCATAGCATTCATCATAACCTGCATGTTTATTAATTACAAACAGAGTTTACAAGACAAACACCATCAAAGTTCAACCAAGAAAAGGACAAAAACCAACAAGTTAAGAAGTCAGGGTGTTAAAAAAGAAGTGCACACAAAAGGGTGAAAGGTAACTGGTAACCCTGTAAAAACCTATGCTGATGTATGGTTTTTTCCCCTACCTTTTCATGGCTAACCCCACTTCACTAACCGTCAAGGAGGCTTCGCACAACCCAAAACCAACTCCAAGAGACAACAAGTATCAGATTATTAAGGATTCCACCTAATGGTGGAACACTGAACAATAGAGGATGTCTTCGAGAGATTCAAGCTCTTACCACCAGAGCCCCCAAAGTGAGGTACTAACCAGGGTAATCATCTTTTATGGCAACAACAGCTTTCATTGTGTGTGTGTGAGAGAGAGAGAAGGCAAAAAAAAAAAAAAAAAAAAAAAAAAAAAAAAAAAAAAAAAAAACATGCAAAGGGTTTCCAACTAAGTAAGAATAATTACAAAAAAAAATCTTCAAGACCAAAGCCCAAGAAACATGGAGCCTTACCAAGGAAGCAAGGACCAAACGTTAGTTGATCAAACATTCTGTTATTCCTCTCCCTCAAAGATCCCACAACACACACCTCGATAAACCACAAGAAACAACCTCTCTCTGAAAGCCGAATGAAGGAGGAACTCTCCAATTATCGCATGAACCTCCCTCTCTTGATCAAACTTTCATTAGATTTTAACTAATAGGAAAAATAGAAAGTACATACGAGGGGCAGCTGAGAGTTTCCAAGCTCTCCTGCTCTAGCCACCCTCTACTCTTTGTTCCTTTATTCGATTTGTGTCATACAACACAATACTACGTAAGGTTAAGGCTAACCAGATTCACCTACAATCATTTTGACTACCTACTTCCCAAGCTGAGACAAGGTACTCCCCTCACTTCACAGTTACGGTAATTTAGTTTTTTTGGTAAAAGAAACATTTATTGATAAAGGGGATTAAAACCCCAGAGGATACATTATTACAAGAGTGATCGCCAATTACTGACTAAAAATGATAGCTATAATGAGTGAAAGGGTGTTTCAATTTACACCAAAAGAAAGCAGTTGATAAAACTAGTTCTAAAAATCGATCAAAAGAGGAAAAAGAATTATGAAAGAGTCGCCTATTACGTTCATCCCACAAACTCCAAGGAAAGCACGAATGAGGGCCAACCAAATAATTTTCTTAGTACCACCAAAAGGATGTCTCGCCAACAAAGATGCCAGAGCTTCTGAGATACTATTAGGGCGCGTATAAGACCATCCAAAGGCTGGCAAAATGGTGTGCCAGAAACGGGCAGCAAAGGAACAGTGCAAAAACAAATGTATCGGTGTTTCAGCATGTCTACAACACATACGACACCAAGATGGGGAAAGAGACCAATAAGGAAAACGGCGCTGCAGACGATCAGCAGTATTAATGGCGCCCCAGCTAAGCTCCCATATAAAAATTTTAATCTTTTTTGGATATCTTTCTTTCCAAATCGCATAATAAAGATCAGACAAAACACTATCCAATGCACTCACTAAATCGGTCATAAGAGATTTGACAGTGAAATGTGAGGATGGGTCAAGAGGCCATAGCCAAGAATCAAGAGAGTTTCGCAATCTGATGGAAGCCAAATGTGATGATAAAGATGCCCATTCCGAAATCTCTAATTCAGTGAGATTACGCCTTAAATTTAAGTTCCATGCAGCAGTGGAGGGTATCCAAGCGTTCGCCACAGAAGTCTCAGGATGTTGAGTAATGCGATAAAGACGTGGATACACGGTAGTAAGCACACCACAGTTAAGCCAAGAATTTGTTAGGTACTTAAGCACCTTGGAGAACCACACCCCAAAAGCTAGCTATTGAGGTGGGAGAGCCAAGCCACTTAAGTACCATATTGGTCATCCCATTCTAACCAATGTGGGACAAAGGTAGCCCATACTACCTTGGTTCCTAACATACCCCATCCCCGGAAAGCCGACGTCCCAGCGGCTACTCCGACGGTACTTCACTCGACCACACCCGATTAGAACCCTCCGCCGGTTCCACTCCGGAACATCAACAACTGGCTCTGATACCATTGTTAGGTACTTAAGCACCTTGGAGAACCACACCCCAAAAGCTAGCTATTGAGGTGGGAGAGCCAAGCCACTTAAGTACCACATTGGTCATCCCATTCTAACCAATGTGGGACAAAGGTAGCCCATACTACCTTGGTTCCTAACAGAATCATGCCAAAATGATGTAGAAATTCCATCACCTATTTGACGAATAATGCGATCAGCTACCAAATCAATATAATGAATAATGAATCTCCATGGAGATTTAGATGAACCACGAGAAATTGATGAGGGCCATATATAATCAGAAGAATAGTATTTGGCCACAATCAGTTTCCTCCAAAACGCGGTGCGCTCAGTTAAGAAACGCCAAGTCCATTTTACAAGAAGAGCAGAATTACGAAGCTTAAAATTTCTAATACCAATCCCACCCGAAAGCTGAGGACGCTGGGAAATCGCCCAATTCACATTGTGCATGCCGCCGTCACCACGTGAGCCTTCCCAAAAAAAAATCCCGAACCATCTTATCAAGACAACTGATGACAGCCGCAGGAGCCTTGAACAAGGATAAATAATATGTAGGGAGATTAGAAAGAGTAGCCTAAATGAGTGTATGTCTGCCCCCTTTCGAAATATAAGCATACTTCCAATTATGTAGTTTATATTGAAAACGCTCCACCACCGGCTGCCAAAAATTAACGAAACTGGAATTGCCACCCAACGGTAAGCCTAAATAGGTAGTCGGCCAGGAGCCCTTTCGGCAACCAAAAGCACACAACAACCCATCCAACTCGGCATCAGTAACATGAATCCCAAGGAGCTCACTCTTAGATAGATTAATGTTGAGACCAGAAGCACATTCGAAAATACAGAAGACGTCGAATAAGTTTTGTATGGCAGATCTCTCGGCTATGGAAAATAACAGAGTATCATCAGCAAACTGCAAATGATTCAGTGAAACAGTTGATTGACCAATGGGATGTGCAATCGTAAGATCCAAAGAGGAGCTGTGATCAAGGAGCCGACTCAAACAATCAGAAACTAAAATAAATAAGAAGGGAGATAGAGGGTCTCCCTGCCTAATACCTCGAGATGGTACAATTTTGCCACGGGAACGACCATTTAAAATTATGGAGTAGTTGGCACTAGTAAGGCAACCTCGTATCCATGTGCGCCAAAGACATCCAAAGCCTTTAGCCTTGAGAACTGCGTCAAGAAAATCCCAATCCACCATATCAAATGCCTTCTCGAGGTCAAGCTTCAAAACAACCCCAGATTTGCGCAGAGAGGTCCAGTCATCAATGAGCTCGTTAGCCATCAGAGAAGCATCGAGAATTTGTCTATTGGCCACAAAAGCCAACTGGTTATCAGCAATTGTATAAGGGAGAATCTTCTTAAGCCTGTTTGACAGAACACGAGCAATGATCTTGTATGCACAAGGGATGAGACTTATCGGCCGATAATCTAAGACCGATTTTGAGTCCATTTTTTTAGGGATCAAACATATATAGGTCTCATTTAACTTCACATTAATAATCCCTGAAGTGAAGAAATCGTTAAACAATAACATCATATCAGCTTTAATGGTAGACCAGAAAAACTTGAAGAACTCTGCTGTGAAACCATCGGGGCCAGGAGATTTGCTAGCGCCAAGTAAGCAAATTGCCAAATAAACCTCATGTTCCGTGAATGGACACTTTAACTCGAATGATTGGGTGGAGGAGATAGGACTCCACTCTAGATTGGTTGGAAGAAATCGTTGGCTAACCTCTTTGGTGAAGAGAGATGTGTAAAAGGCCAGGAACTCATTCTCAATATCCTGAGCGGTCAACAAGCTAGTACCCTCCCGAGATAGAATTTCAGAAATGGAGCTCTTTCGGCAGCGGGCAGCAACAATTCGATGAAAAAAAACTAGTATTTTCATCCCCTTCATGAAGCCATTTAACCTTGCATCTCTGTTGCCAATGTATATGTTCTTGGACAGTCAAATTTTCAATCTGTTCACGTAGCAAACACCGCCTGTTAATCTGTTCCATCGTTAGAGCGTCTCTATCTTCCAGGTCGTCTAATTGCTTTAATTGATTCACAAGGGAAGGAAGCTTAGAGGCTTCCAAACAGTGACTATTGTTCCATTCTCGGATAGCAAATTTCAAACCCTGTAATTTCATCATGAAGCCATGCCCCGACTAGTCGATAATGGGATTTTGTCTCCACCATTCCTCCACCAATGTGCAGAAAGAAGGAATTTGTAACCACGAATTCTCGAATCTGAAAGGACAAGGGCCCCAAACAATATTTCCTGACGATAAGGCCAAAGGGAAATGATCCGAAGTGGTTCGATCTAGGCGTTTAAGAGAAACAGATCCAAATTTGCTAAGACAATTCTCTGTAATTAAGAATCTGTCAAGGAGAGACAAGTATTGTATGGGACCAGAGTTGGACCAAGTAAAGCAGCCATTTGTTAACGGGATATCGCTCAAATGATAATTGGTAATCCATTGATTAAAGGCTCGCATGCTGGAAGAAATAGATCTGTCATGAGATTTCTCCCAAGACCATCTAGTAACATTAAAATCTCCACCAATCACCCAGTTATCTCCACCCAAACCAGCCAAGTCATCTAGCTCTTGCCAAAAATCAGCTCTGTACAAATTATCAGATGGGCCGTAAACTGCAGTGAGCCAGAAAGAGAAACCATCTGTCAAAGATACCTGAACCGAAATAGAAAAGTGTCCGCAGATGACCTCAACAACAGTGAAATTCGGTTCACTCCAAAGAATAAGAATACCCCCTGACGAATCAATGGCGTCTAATGAAGTCCAACCAATATAAACGGAACTCCAAATTGATTTGATCAAGGAGGAATCCACTGATGAAAGCTTTGTTTCCTGCAAGAGAACAATACCTGGATTATGTTGATGAATGAGCTTTTTAACCATAGTACGTTTCCTCCAAGAATTTAGCCCCCGAACGTTCCACGAAATGAATTTCATTGAATTGTTGAGGTGCCCTCCCGAAGAGCCAAGGTGGCTGTCTTATCATAGTGGATTGATGAATGAAGGCCCTGTACCTCTCTTTGTAACTTGCGTTTTTTACATGTTGTAGTTGCAGATTTTTTTGGCTTGGTAGGTTGAAGGGAATTTGGGATGGCCATAACACATAAACCATGATTGGATAATAGGGAGGCTAAATCTCTAAGGTTGAAATGCAAGGGTGGAGAGTTTGGTGGTTGCTGTTGGCTAATTGGGTAAGGAGAGGGTAAAAGGGGATCCCAATGTGGGTGGAGAGGCCTTGTCTAGAGCTGATGTCGGTTGGAAGAGGGGGAAGAGAGCAAATTGGAAGATTGTGTGATTCATCAATATCATCTCCAAAGATGGTCTCATCGAGAGGATGGGAGACAAAATCCACGGCTTTTGTGGGGCTGGAGAGGTAGCCTTCTGTGTCAGATCCAGCGAAGGGAAGGTTTTGTTTGTTAGCTGATGTGGAAAAAGTGGTGCCATGTTGGAGAGATGTGGGCCCCTCACGGAAAGTAACGGTTGAAAAGGAAGGTTGTGAGAATGATGGGGAAGCCGAGTTGGTGGGGCTCGATCCCTAGTTTTGGAAATTGAAGGTTGGAGTTGACACAATTAAATTTGGTTGGTTAGGATTTTCGGCTGAGCTGGTGTAATTGTTTGTGCAGATCCAACTCGGGTGTGGGGTGTGGGGTCCATAGGTTGATAGTGTGAAAGGGTGGTGGGTGGAAATTGATTTTCTGCAGAATTGTGAGGCGAAATTTGATTTTCCTTATTATTAGGAGCTTCTGCCGAAGGATCTACCAAAGGAGAGAGAGAGGGGGAAATAGAATCTGGTTTGAGGGAAGGGGAAGGATTTGGTTGGCTAGGGTTTGCGGCTGGGCTAGTATTTGAGGGGTCCACGGGATGAATATGTGACAGGATGGTAGGTGGATTTTGGTTTCTCGGGAAATTGGGAAGCAAGATTTGATTCTCCTTAAAATTAGGAGTTTCAACCGATGGCTCTAAATAAGGAGAGAGAGGGAGATAAAGATTCTGGTTCTATAGAAGAGGAAAGAGAAAGATTTGATTCAAAAACTTTCGGTTTATCTTTTTCTTTTAACCGAGAATCAATGTGATCCACTTTTTCAGCATCCTCTTTATTGCTATTTCCTTTTTTCGATTTTCCCTCTCTCCGCCGGCCTTGAACACCGACTGAGGCGGCCTGAACCGTTATGGTTATTTTAGCTCCGGTCAAATCTTCTGGAAGTTGCAGTTTGCATGGAATGAAGCCTCGATTGTTGTCTTTTACCTTTATGCGAGCAAAGTAGAGGTTTAATCCTCTTTCTGTTTGATTTGATGGATGGAGATACCCTCCACACTTATCACCAATATATCTGAAAGTTGCCTCTGTCCAGAGGGTGATTGGGAGTTGAAAAATATCAATCCATCCTCCATTTGAAGCTACCGGTTGCTGTTGGAAAGATGCGGGGTTGGATGTAGAAAGAAATTTGAGTTTCCTTTGTTCTATTGTTGTCCAATCCACGGTTGTGCACAAATCATGTGAAATTTTTGTATTGTATACGTGGAGCAATGCTTTATCATCCGAAATAGGGTTAATAGTACACCTGGTTGAGAGAGATGATTGAAGAGTTGCACAAATATCCGGCCAAGAGTCATTGCTCGTGAACCTCTGGACAATTACCATGGCCTTCCAATCAAATTGAGGGTGAAGGAGGGCTGGAGGAGTGTTGGATCTGTCATGTTGTTTGGGTTGGAGGTTGGTGACATTGGATTGAGCAACTGCTCAATATGTCTGTTTTACCATGGTGGGTTGCAGTGTAGAGGATGATTTTGGCTTCCCAGGGTAGTCAGAAATCAATGAGAAAAAAGAGAACCAACCTTTTTTTTCCTCCATAGCCGGGATGAGGATATTTGTACGACGACCATATTGTTCTAGCAAGGTAATCTCCGCAAAATAGCCATACTTATTGTTGTGTTTTTCCACCCAAAAAGTGTCACCATTATCATTTATCTTCTTGAAGAATTTGTGGTTGCACGGTTCTTTGAAGAGAACGTTGAACGAGGAGGCGAGCCATTCGAGAGATTTCCAAGAGACAAAGATTGGATGTATGTTGGAATGACTTTGTTCAGATAGTTTGAAGTGTTTGCCATTTTTTGGAACTATTGGAAATAGGGAGAAAAGTTCCTGTCGATGTGGATGGATCGGATGGTGGAGGGAGGGGTGGTCGGCTGCAGTGGCTGAGGCATGGTGATCAGTGCTAGATGAGGAAAGGTGTAGTTTGGAGGAAGGGAGAGAGAGAGGAGGAAGGATCCATCATCCGGACTCTGATAACTATGTCCACATTACGGTAATTTAGTTGGTACTCTTCTTCCCATATGTTAGGAGTAATAAGCATCTTTTTTTCTTCTTTTCTTTTTTTAAATGAAAATCACAATTTTCATTGAGAAATAATGAAAGAATACACGGGTATACAAAAAAAAAAAAAACTAAGCCCACAAAAAGGAAGGTCCCACTATAAGAAGGGACTCCAACTAAATGAAATGGTGCTTATTGAATAGTTACAAAAGATCTTCGAAATCGAAGCCCACCAAGAGACATGATAACGAACAAGGGACCAGACATCCTTAGAGTCCCTCTCCTATGATGAGCATACATCATACCAAACATTTGGAAGAAGAACTCCCAAACACTACTCGCAAAATCACAACGCCAGAGAATATGGCACAATAAGCGAAGGCAACTTCCTCGCAAGCCGATCCATTGTGTTAGCACGGTCGTGAAATACTTGCCAGGTAAAGAACCTCACCGTCCTAGGAATCTTAATCCTCCAAAGCACAGAAAAGACCGACACACTTAAGGGACAAGGGTCAACCAAACACTGGAAGAAAGACTTGCACGTGAACCCCTCCAAAGAATTAGGGCTCCAGAATCTAACATCCCTTCTCCCTCTTCTAAAGGAGTGACCCTCAAGTAAAGAAAGAAAAGCGACCACCTCTGTCGCCTCCCAATCAGAAAGAGAGAGCTAAAACCCAAAGGAAAAGGAACAAGAGCTCCCAGACCACACCAGAAAGTCAACAACAAAGTAGTTTTTTAGGAACGACAAATGTTACAATCGAGGAAACAGAGTACACAAAGGTCTCTCTCCCACCCAATGATCTTCCCAAAAGTATGTATCCCTCCCCTCCCCACCACACAATGGACAAAGTTAACAAAAGAAGAGAGTGAGTACCTTTAACCCCTTTAGACAAACACTCAAAATAAAATATGGGTTGTTTCGCACCTTAAGATTCCCAATTTCAAGACCTTCCAAGGAAACCAGTCTCTCCACAACCTCCCATCTAATTAAATGCGACCCCTTGCCTTTCCCTTCTTCACACCCTTCCCAGAGAATAAGCATCTATAATACATATCTCAAAGTAAATCTCACCAGAGTAATCACAAAGTCAAGGGAAATCAATGTCTGGTCTGAACCTACTGAAGAAGAAAATGAAATCTAAACAATATTATGCAAATATAAAAATCTAAAGAAGTTACAAAAGCCCTCTCTGATAAGGAGCTCGCAACGTTAATATTATTGTTATTATTTTCATACACATTCCAAATCCTCGTGTGTTTCCTCAAGAACTCTATTGTTTATGTCCTTCTAGACATCCCATGAGATACAAAAGCATTATTCCAATAATTTTAGCTGAATACTTAAATTTTAAAACTCGCAAAATAAACCATGAAATCATGATAATAACCTTTGGGCCTTTGGCACCTAAACCACAATAATATTATTATAGAAATCCAGTATGTCCTCTAATTGATGCAGGATAACAGACCTTTGTTTCATGGCCAGTAAAAATAACAGCCCCAACGATATACTCAGTGTTCCTGAGACTGCATCCCTGTAAAACATCATATTGAGAAAGCATAAAAGTTAGTGGTTCATATAGTTAAACAAATATAGCAATCACGATAGTACTTACCAAGCATAACTAATTTAATCAAGAGAGAAGCAACAATGAAAGCAAAAGTTACCCTCACAAATGGAGGGAAAAAATCATAAAGGTTTCTATGGGAAAGGAAAACCTATTTGATTGGACCAAAACCAACTTTGTTGAGGGCCATAAAAGCACATCAACAGCAAGAAACCAAGTTGCAGCATTGAAAGGGAGAAAAAAGTATAATTCATACTCGCAATAAAAGTTGGTTTGGGCTTAGAGGTAATGTTTGCTTCTGAATAATAACATTGCCTGTGAAAGTGTAGAGTGAATTGTTTGGTTGCTCGCATTGTACTTCACCTGCATTTTGGAGAGGTAAAGAATAACTAATATTATTTATGAATATCAAAAAAGCACATAGAAAACTAAAGAAAAGAAATCATGCATGGAACCATAGATTATTTTCATTATCAACGACATTTCTTTCTAAGGAACTATTAGAAAGCAAAGACTCAAAATAACTAAACAATTTGAACTAAAATTGAATAGTCAATGTGTTCAAGAGATCCATTCCTACCTTCAGACAGCACTGAACATATAAGGAGATATTTTCCACTTTCTTAATGATCAATATTTTGTCATCAAAAGTCTTACGAATTGCTATTCACATCATTAAACGTTTGTTAAATTAAAATACAGATGTTCAGCCTTCAGCTACCACATCCTCGATGCCAACTTCTATAACCAGGGTTGTCATGCATTGCATTTATTATGTCCTAATTTTCACATTTAATCAACTTCTGAGTCATAAAGTAATCAAGAAATGTGAACCTTTGAATTCAGATGATAAAAAATAAATATAGAATGTGAACCTTTGAATTCAGATGCCTTCTCTGGAGTCAGGTAATCCCAGGTCTTTTCCAAGGCTTTCCTAATCTTCAAATTTGTCTCCCCATCCAGGTTAGCAGTCTGTGAGCCAAAAATAAAAAATTCAAACATTTGAACTTTCTCTAGGGCAGAATTCATCACCATTCTAAGACCAGCGCTTATTTAAAATGAACAAAAGGAGAAAAACGTGAAGTAATCAAAACTAAAAGGACTTAAAATGGAAATGAGATGAAAAATATAACCTCAATGTAGCAGACACCATCTGGATTTGTACTAGCAAGGAAAAGAAGATCTGCAGGAAAAAATCCATCTTGCCGAACCTGCATCCATGATATTGTCTGAATGCAAAGTGGTACACAAAACGACAGCCCAACAAAAGAAGCCGAATAGACCTAAACTAACCATACAAAATGGGACTCCAATTCAATAGAATAAAGCCTAACGAATGATTATGAAAAATCCTTTTGTAGTGACCTTTTTATTCAAGCGTTCATCAAAGTACCCTTTTCTTTAAAATAAGATTTTCATCCAAATCTGTAGAGAGTACAAAAAAACTATTGCCCCAAATTCAATCAACCTAGCATGACTCTGGCTATACCCATCATCCACCTTAACCTTATATCTGCTTCATTCAATGACAACCCAACACTCTACATAGCCCTACCCGTCCCATCAAACCTAAGGAGCCATACAACATTTGAAGAGGCGCAGATTTATTTTTAATTACTTTTTTTTATAAGAAACAACCTTTCATTGAGAATAAAGTAAAATAATACACGTGCCACCAAAAAAAAAACTAGCCCACAAAATAAAAGAAGTGCCTCTAAAGAGAGGGCCTCCAATCCTGTAAAATGGAGGGGAAGAAGTGAACG
This sequence comes from Lagenaria siceraria, assembly GCA_002890555.2. Classification (NCBI taxonomy): domain Eukaryota; kingdom Viridiplantae; phylum Streptophyta; class Magnoliopsida; order Cucurbitales; family Cucurbitaceae; genus Lagenaria; species Lagenaria siceraria. The sequence continues at coordinate 25,494,375 of CM016484.1, forward strand.
TGGAAGGTAACAGAGATTGAAGAAGAGTTCATCATTAGAAATATTCTAAATGGAGGAAACACTGCGTTTTAAAACCTAGTCATGATATGTTATTTAAGTATTGATATAAGTTGAAAAATCTATCGTAACCCATCAGCTTAAGATTTTAGGTTCAGTGTCGTTTTGTGGAAATAATGATATGAGAGAAATGCTTAGTTTTTCCAAGGCAAAGATAGATACTCTGAAGAATTCTTAAATCTATCAATCTTCCATGCTATTTTTTGGTATAAAAATACACATCCCATTAACAGTTATAGTTTAGATTCCCTTTTGGAGACAACTTTTGTAATCCCATTGATGAGCCCCTTTTGTACCACTTTGGATCATTTCATTCCATAAATGAAATTATTTCTTATAAAAAAAAAAATGTGTTAACTATGCTCCTATGATTGAATCATGTCCATTACCCTCCTAATTAACCACTTGTTGGTTCTTATGCTAATTTCCAAGTCCATAAATGAAGGAGAGTGTTAACGTATTGATATAAATTATAATATTAAACGTATCATAACACGTCAACTTAATTTTTGGGTTCATTAGTGATTAAAAACAGAGAAAAGCACATAAATATAAATTAAAGTATCGTTGTCAAATCATAAAGGAGGGCAAACAAACTCCTATCTGATGAAAACCTTGTTCTTCAAATAATAGGGTTTTTATTTTATTTTTTTTCAGATATTCAAAATTGAGATAGAGAACAAAACAAATGAAAGCTGATGTTAGCCATAAAATAAAGCAGCACTTACCCTAACAATGTCTCCAACTTGCAACCTTTTCCAAGGAACGCTCTCCCACTTTTGATCTTGCAGCACATCTACAAGATTATTATTAATTGCCATATCATTCTGGAATCGTTTCTGCATGGCATGATTAAAATGTCATGACTTAAACAAAGAAGTTATGCATTCAACGCACCTTATACCTTTTTTTTATATAGAGATCGTTTGCTAAAAAAATTTCAACTCAGAGTCAAAACCATTGAAAGGCACTTACCCAGTCCTCAAATGCTTCTTTAATGAGAGAGACGAGTAGAACCAGACTTAAAGGGACCACATTTGTAATTGGATGCACAGGACTGCACAATGAATAATAATTAAAAAGGTAATTACTAAAACAATATTCAAAGGCCTGAACCCCGATTTAAAACCATAAAACTCAAACAAAATAAATACAAAGATTAAAAGCAAGAATATAACATAGAATTTTAAAGCAACGTTCAAATTTTTCATTTTCATAATTATAACAAGCTCTAACTTTTTTATAAAAAATCCAAGAAAAATTAAATAAACAGTAAGTAAATAAAAAGAAAAGAAGCTTGAGAAGAATACACAATATAAGCACAATCTTCGTCACAAAGGCAAAATCAGGTATTTTATTGCTTCTTCTTTTTTCTTTATTTTGCTTGAACAAGTACCAAACTCCTTCCAAAAAAATAACAATGAACAAGGCTTAGAAGCCCATAGAAGCCAAGGGAGTTACAAAAAAAAAAAAAAACTCCAATTAGCAAAATTAAAAAGAGTTCGTCTTTTATTAATTTAAAAAAAGGAAAAGAGGGGAGGGGGGGAGCCATAAAGACATCTTCAAGAGGAAGAAACAAGAGCAGTGAGCTCAAAAGTTACAATTTCTTTCCACCAATTGGAAAGTTCTCCAATTCCTCTCAAGCCACATTTCCATAAAATGAACCTATAAGTGTTTAGCTACAAGATCCTTGCTTTCATCTTCAGAGGATGACTGCAAGCAATAGGTAAAACCGTAAAAGAAGTTCTTTATTGTTCAAAGGAAAAACCATTGTCTACCTTTCAACAATCAGCTAATAGGACCCTTGTTTCCTCTAAACCAAATTGACAATCAGCTAGTTTGTTAAATTGTACAACAACAAATCTGAATTCCATTTGAAATATCCGTGGTTTTCTACTGAATTTTGCCACATGCTCTCTAATATACTAAATCACCTGATCAGGATCTCATGAATCCCCATGGTGTACCATTAAGCAATTAAAACTTTTAAACTACAATGAACTTATTTCATGTCAACTCCAGAAAGATATTAATAACAGTTCAGTAAGAATAAGCCAAAACAACCAACATGACATCTTCTACATATCAAACAATTATTAAGAAACAATGCAAAGTGCAACTGCGGAATGCTACCCAATATGAATACATAATTCCATCTATTAACTAACCTGATGGGTGTGGTGGATAAGATTGAGATGGTAAGAAAGTATAGGTTAGCCACACGCCTGAACTGTCAGTTAAAAAAAGGTACAGTACTCTAATCAGACATGTAATGTTTCAAAAAAGTTACGATGGAAGCAGGGTTAAAGTAGTTGCTGGCAAAAACAATAACAATAACAATGAAAGAAACAATTTTAATATTTTTTAATAATGCCAATTGGAGAGATTTTAATTTAGAGAATACTTATCTTCCCTCCCTTTTCCTGTGTTCTTTTGGGTTATTACAATTTAACATTCCCATTTTTTTAATAAAAAAGTTTTAAAAAAATAAAAATTACAACAACGGCAGATACAATGTTAACGTTTATTTCAACAGTAAAAGTGTGATCTCAATGAAAATAAGTAATAGATAGTAGTACAATGAAGTTGGGACTTGGGACAACACCCAAATCATTTGATCACACAAAAATACCATTGACTATCATCATATGAGTCTATCTTCCAAAAATACTACCAAAAGATAATTACACGATAAATCAAGTAGAGAGCATGTTATAGCCATGCACTTTTTTTAAAAAAAAGGTAAGATCCATGCACTTCAAAAACTGAAGTTCCTAATAACAGCAAAATGATAAACGTGTCGTTTCCAATATACCTTGTTCTTGGACCAATAGTATGATAAATACTGCCCCTCCAGTTTGCAACACTAAAATACTTTTTCATTTTATAAATCATCTACGGGACAGCCAAAACGACTCTTGCGTAAAACTTTTTCTAAGTTCAATCACTCACATCCTCCGTACTCAAGAAAAAAAAAATCACTCGCATCCTCCCAATCAAAAGAAAAGGCCTATCGAAATAACAAAATGGACAAAGAGTATATAGACTTGGGACGCTTAAAATTAGTTACCTGTTCAAACAACCCTTTCGGAAAGAAAGTGAAGAAGTTGTACTTAGTTGTCGAAACTGAATTCCCCTGCATACAACGTCAAATTGACAGCCATTCAAATTCATAGGACGAAGATTAACAAAGAATTAGACAATCTAGGTTAAAGATACGCCAACGAGCGCATGTGGCTAAAGACAAATCAAGCAACAATCTATTCGCTCACAACTCCTTGTTATTCCTTTCTTATAAAACATTCAAGAACCAAAGGCAAGTTCCGAGAGTTGTAACGAAATAAATAACAATCCGCATTACATCTATATCATGACCAAGAAACAACACCAAAAAACAAATCAATGCAATACTTAGAAATCATCAAACCTTGAATTTGACAAGAAGATTAGCGTCGCGATCATTGCAGAAGATGGTGCGATGTCCAGGGGCCTGCGGCTGGACTCGGCCAAGTCGAACCGTTGTAGTAGAGGTGGTCCTCTCGTGCATTGCAGAATTACCGCGGCCAAATCTCGAACTCGATGGTCTAACCCTATCCCATCCACTCATTTCCTCGCTCCAATTGCACCAAGGTCTCCCGATCCGGCGTCACCGAGTCGGTTCGTAGAAAGGTAATCTAGAACAAGAAGAAGAAGCTCTAGCAGCGGCGTAATGAAAACTCCGGTGGTTGAATCGACGGTGAAACGCGGAGAAACAGCGCCCTTCCCTTCAGAATGGAACTTTGGGCCTCTTGTTTATGCGTATTTTTGCAATATTGACCCTGCGTTTTCATCTTTCCCTTGCCCAGTCACGACCGCCACGTCACGCCCTTCGACCCATCGTGTGGGCTACCGAACTCGGAAAGCGCGTGGTGGTGGATACGGAAGTTGGCGGCTTTTCAACGGTTTTTCTAAAAACGAAGGATTAGAGGGTTAAGATTAACAGTCTTTGCGACGGCGCGCGTGAGGCTCAATCCCGCGAAGAAGTTTCTGTGTTACAGATAACGGGAGCAGTTGGCGGTCTTATTAACTCTTTAATTCGTGATTAAGCACGTTACTTGCGTTGACGTGGTAAGCGGTCCACAAAGACACCTGTACTTAATTAACTTCTTAATAACCGAAGATTTTCTCTACATTCTTACATTCTATATCGTATGTTTGTAACATTTTAACTACAATTGTATTCCCCTATGTGACCATATAAATCATTTGATATATAAATGTCTCATCCACCAATAAGGCATATAGTTCAATTATTCCCATTCTTATTTCCTCAAAAAAAAAAAAAAAAATCCTATTCTTATTGAATGAAAAAAAAAAAACTACCTGTGTATTCGGATTTTTATATTAAACCAAAAACTCTCTTCAAAATGATTTCAAACCATCGTAGAATAGTTTTTTTTTTTTAATGTGACATCATGATTCGTGAGTGAGTGAATTATGATTAAAAAAATAAAATAAAATTTATAATATCAGTTTAATCTATTATGTAATTGAAACGGGTCCAATTTCTTTTTAAATATTAAAAAAAGGATCAATTTTTACTCTTAAACAACGAAGTTGTATCGACTAAAACGCTGAAATGACGATAACATCAATTTAAATTGTGAAATTTCATAAGTGTATCAATTTACAAGATTTAAATTTTGTTTGAAAAGTATTGTGTGATACTTATAATTGTTTCAATTAACCTCTTATGTTGTCATAAATAAATTATTTTATACCATTTATTAAAATTACCTTTGAAAATTGTCAATGCATCAATATTTTTACACGTGGGTAGACTTCTTCAAATGTCAAATTAACAAAATTGGAAATTAAAATATATGCATAGACGATTTTTTAAATAAAAAAACTAATAAGAGTTCGAATTGTCACAATAGTTAAAAAATTTAATCGATAAAATTATAAGTCTGACATATCCAATCCAAACGTAATTGAATATCTAATTTGATACACCTATAAATGTTTATATTTTAAATTGATGCAATTAATTTGTTTTGGGTATAAATTAATATTTACTATAAATATTTTCATTGTCCACCAATATTTTAATTTCAACCATTTTTAATGTGCTAATTACTAGCATACTAACACAAGTGATGAATGTGCAGCTAAAGTTGGTGAATTTGGGAAAAAATAATTGTGCAGAAAAAGATCGAGCTTTTATTTTTTAAAGAAGAAATAATACGTGACTTAGTTGTCATGGCTATTAGCTTGATTTGCCTCTTCTCTCACCTCACTTTCAATTATTGATGACACACTCGTATACGTTTTGGGTGATTAATCGAATATAATCTTATCCAACTATTTATACATAAATTACTTAAAAAAAAAAAAAAAGACTATTTATACATAAATAATTTGTATTTTTTTTCACAAATATGTAGAAAATTCAGAACTAAAATATACATGCATATGCCAAGACTAATTTTAAAATATCCACAGCATATAAATTATAAACCTCAACAATCTAATCATAGATCAAATCATCAAGCATTAGTAGTTTATGATGATTGATATGATTGTGTATATAATTCATTATTTTAAACAAGTTTTTAATTTTGATAGATTAGTTTTATTAATTTGATAGTTTTTTTTTAATATAACAATTGTGGATGAGAATCAAACTCCCCACATTTATAATGGAAGGTCATGCCACTCAACAACTAAATTCACTTTAGCTATTAATTTGATAGTTTTTTTTAGTACAACGATTGTGATGATGGAGGATCGAACCTCCTATCTCTAGTGATGGACATGCCTCGACATTCAAATATGGATATATTTTTTAGAAGTTTTTATTGCATATAGAAGCATTTTCATTTTTTTTTTTCTAAAAATTCCATTATTTGGTTATGGATTTACTGTGCATCAGTTCGTTAATTTATGATTATTAGGTTTGAAATTTATATTTGACACTTGATGCTAATTTAAAAAGAAACTAAGAAGTCATTTCCCAATTATATCAAATTTTAGAGTATACTAGATGAAACATAAATATACTTGAAGACCTAACATGTGAAAGCAGACAAATTGATGTCAACTAATATTATTAGTACAAACTTACCATTTATAATCTCGATGCCTTTAGGTGACATAAGTTTTGACGGCTAATTTGATTGTTTATATGTTTTGAACCATCATTGTGCAGAAGCATCAACAGACAATAAGTTGATTAATATTTTTTTTAGTCAAATTTTCATCCACACATCCATCCAATGAAAAAAAAAACAATAAAAATAAACTATTTGATTGGGGTGGTTAGAGATGCCCACGAGGCGGAGACGGGGCGGGATGACTTCTCCACTCTCCACTCTCCATTCCCATTCTCCATTTCATTTCCCATTCCAGCCAAATTCTTCACGGAAATCGAGACAAAGATTCCCTGTGCGGAATTCGAGGAATTCTTTCCCATTTTATTTATTTTAAAAAAAATCATAAATTACTATGGTGGAAAAGTTTAAATTAAATGGTTAATTTTTATATGATTAATTCTAGATGGATAATTAGAATTTAAAGAGAAATTACTCAAAATTTTCAAGTTGAAGGAAATAATTATCTATCAAATTATTCGTATATATATTCTAAATTTATTAAAATTCAAACATATCATTTTTTTACACTAATTCAAACATATTATTATTTTGACCATTAAACAATAAATATTGAAAATTAAATATAATCTTTATAAAATAAAAATAAATAACAACATTAAATTACTATAATAAATATAAGAAAAAAATTCTAACAAGGTGGGGAGTTGACAGGATCGGGGGAGGGGAATGCATTCCCCGTTCCCGTCTCCATTTAGCTTTTGGAGAATTTTTTCTCCCTCCCTTCCTCATTCCCCACCTAAACGGAGAATCCCCGTCCCCATGGGGAAAGTGGACATTTCTAGGTGGTACAAATTCGCATTCATAGAAGGGAAATAAAGAAAAGTCGATCCAACCTTCATCATTAAGAAATAAACAAAAAAAATATATATATTTTGTGGCAAATTATCAAGCTATTACGAATGCAATTTTGCGCGAACACAAATTTTTCAGAGTAATTTTTTTAAGAAGTAATATAATTGGGATGATTGCAATAGGTAGCACTTTTATGAATAATAATTATGCGTATAGCAATATTTTAAAATAATTACAAATATATCAAAATTTATTAGTTATAGAGTTTATCGTCGATAGACTCTTATTGATGATTTGGTCTATCACTTATAGACTCTTCTTAGCAATGCGGTTTATCATTGATAGATTCTGATAGTTGAAGTTAAATTTTGTTATGTTTCCGAATTATTATGTGTTGTGTTATATCTGCAAATACTTTTGACTTGAAAGCTATATTAGCATCTGTCCATGAAATTAAGATTCCATGAAAATGAGTAAATAAAAAACAGCCACGTCTAAGACCCAAACAGATAAAGAGTTAAACCATGACTCGAACGAACTTACAACATTAGCATGGGCTGACTTGTTACAATTTCTCTTAACATAAATTTAAGGAAATAATTTTCTACACATATAGCCTAAATAAATAAGTATAATTACACAATTATTTAAAATTTTCAATTTTTACATGAATAGTATAACGAGCTATTATTTTACATAAATATCTTGCCCAACTTACCTTTTCAATCCTTCTTACCATTCAATTTTTTTTAAAAAAAGATATATAATAATATTAATACCAAAAAAAAAAACACATAAGGGAAATTGCTCGTGATTATATACTTCAAAAGGGTTTTCTTTTAAAAATCTACATGAGTAAGGAAAGTTTCTCTAAAAATACAATAATTGTTGCCCACATAAATGAAAGTAAGAATCGACAATAAGCTTTAAAGGAGAAAACAAAGTATATTTGACATATATATTACTGTATGTTTGAATTTTCCTAAAATAAACGAGCATATTTGATAAGTGCATGAACAATACATTTTACATTTTTTAGTATATTTGTAAACATACCAAATAACAAACCATGGTATATGCAAGATATATTTATAATTTGCAGTATATTGCCCGTATATTCGACATATATTTGATATCTCAATTGAGAGGCGATCAATTGTTAGTTAAAAATATGGAAGAAAGTTAACGAAATCTACTAAAATGAATGGAACATTAATTTGAAAAATCGTGCATTAATTGAATTTCAATCGAAATTAATAAATAACAACAATAAAGTTAAAATTTGAATATGATGTTAGTAAGGGAATAATTAAATATTTTAAAAATTTATTGATGAGAGATAATGTAATTAATGATATTTCAAAAAATAAAATCTTTATATAATTAATATTAAATCTGAAAATTATATATTTTTTAGAGAAATTTTCACATATGGAAAAAATATCAAACTATTTACATAAAATAGCAAAAAAGACACGATAGACATTGATAGACTTCTATCAGTATCTATCAGTGATAGAATTCTATCATTTCTATTACTGATAAACCCTGATAGACTTCTATCAGCATCTATCACAACTGTCTACAAATTTTGCTATTTTGTGTAAATAGTTTCCCTTATTTTTGTATTTTAAAAACTCCCTTTTTTTATTTTAAACTATTACGAAATTAAAAGATGAGATATAATTGTTAAAAATATTCTAAAATGTAGTTGAAATTTAGTCATGGAATATTACTAAATATTTGCTTAACATTAGTTATGTAATAGGCTAATTTTGTAAACCTTTCTTAAAAGAAAGTTCAGCGAAAGAAGTTAAATCAGAAAATTCATCAAATGATTTTCTCCTATTCATCAAAAATTTTATTTTTTATCTTTGTATTTTGAAATTTATTCTAAAAGATTTTCTCCTATTCATCAAAAATTTTATTTTTTATCTTTGTATTTTGAAATTTATTCTAAAAGATAGTAGGGCACTCGTTGAAGATTTTTCTTTTGTTAAACAAGAAAAAAATTGACGTGACAACTAATATGTATTAGTTAGATGACATATATGACATAATCTACAACATTATTAAAAGTACATAGACCCAAGTTAATTAAACATTGTGTAAAACTTATAAATTTATCAATTAAACCATAAGCTTTCATAAGTAAAATAATTTCGACTTTCGATTAAGATTTTAAAAAAAATTGTCCATGCATCGACTCTAATCGTCGATTTTATTAATTCGACATTTGAAGAAATCTACACATATGTATGTATTGAATGTACGAATGATGTTCAAATGTAATATTAATAAATCATCTAAATTGATTTACTAATAATCAAAGTTTAATTTGAAACGATATATATTTTTGGCACGAAATTTTCGAACTAACTGAAGGAGGGTGTTAATTAATATATTTAAAAAAAATTAAATTTAAATCGTTAAGAAATCGACAAATAAAAATGAAGAAAAAAGCGTAAACAGGAAATAACCAATACACAAATTTACGTAGTTTGCCAACAGTGTATTAACTATATCTACGAAACAGAGAGAAACGATTTTATTAAAGAGAATTTTACTAGAGATGCTTTTAAAGTTAGAGAGTTCCATATTTAGTTGTTCGAAGCATTATATAATATATCCAAGACATTCTAATATAAATAGATACCATTATTAATTTAGGGATTAATTTGATATATAAGTTGAATTTTTTTAAAAAAAGAAAATTATCGAATGAATCGCCCTAATTTATCTCTCATGGATGATACAAAGGGTACAAAACTGCCCGCCAATTTGTGGGGGCCTCGTCAAATAAGTTCTCTATATGCTCGTCCTCCTCCTCCAAAGCGCGCTACTCTGTTCGTAAAGAAGCGAAAAAACGAAGGGAAGAGTTGGAGGGAACAATCGACAAACACTTCAGCTCAGTTCAGAACAGTCCAGAGATTCATATATCCTTACGAGGTTTTTATCCGATAATCGCTCCATTTTCATTAGTACAGTTTATTTCACTTCAACTCCCCATTTATTCGATGGGAAAGTTCATAGGTTCTGCCCAGATTTCTGGTACAAAAAATGATGTATCATAATCCCATTTATTGATAACCATAAGGCGTATCCATACACATTGCAATTTGCGCAGAAGCTGCTGCTAGTTTAATTAGAATTAAGCATACTTCCACCACGTGTTTAAGAATCAGGGGAAGCTAAGTGTAGAACGATTATTTATATTTTGAAGGAAAAGTGAGTGGAGGAATTGGAAAATACATAGCTTAAATCAAATGTGTCCAGTCAACGTGCACGACTGAAATGATCACCAAAACTCTAGTTAATCTTCTTTCGGCAGAAACATCGCGAAGTTATTAAAATGCAATGTCACTTAGTTTATAGATCCCTTGGAAGTTACAATTATAGCATAAAACTTCAAGGAGTAAGTAAGATTTTTGTTATTTGTGCGTTTAAATCCAGATATCAGACGAACTGCTCATTGGAAATTAAAGATAGATTGCTTGCTGTTTAATCCGAGAGACATGAACTCGATCTCACGTAGTTTGGTTTGAGCCACTAGAGAAGAGGCATCGTTTGCAAAGCAAATGGTGGATTGCAACACATTGTGAGCAAAAAAGAGGGAACTGGCAAGTTGTTCCTACTCTCTAATTTATTTCAGATGCATCAATATTTTTAGATTTAAGCGCTCTTAGTTATATATTATTTGAGATCTGGTATAGACGTTTTTTTTTAAAAAAATAATTGGATGTATCATAGGTTGCATCAATCTTTGTGCAACCCATTCAAGTGCCCAATTACAAGTTTCACGTGGTAAACATTTTCTTTTTAATTATTTTTCTTTTTGTGATTGAAGGGTATAAATGGAGATGTGTGCAGTTTGGACTGCACCCAATTACTCTTTTTTGTTTAACTCATCTTGTATGTAGTTAGTGGATTATTGAGTAAAATGGATAAGGCCTATGCATATTAAGGGGTAATTTTGGGGGGATTGCTATAATCGATCATTTGAACATCGTCAACTATGTTTATCAATGTTACCAAGGTTGATGGAACAGGCCAAAGGGTTTTTTCAGCAACAATATTTAGGCAGTTTTAAGTGTTTATTTTTATTATTTTTTTAAATTTTATATAAAAAGAAGAAGAAGAAAAAAAAAGAACCAGAATGCAAGGTGAATTGCATTTTTTTAATGTTATCAAATCAATTTGTGACTATTCGTGCAGAAAAGGTGTTTAACCTTGATAATGATAACAAACTGAACGATGATTTTGATGTTCAACATTGATTTTACTTGTCCAAAAAAAATTCTGATATCACAGCTTGATACAAGTTGAGGCAGCAGAAACATTTAATATCCATCCCTTGTTCCTAAAAGTTTCCAGAATTTTCAGTTGTAAGATTTAGTGTTTCTTACTGGACCTCAAAAAGTCTTTGAGCGAGGGATGTAACTGTTTGAAATACAGCAGCCAAAATGGTACATAGCCAATGAGCTTATTCAAATCTGATATTATGATATTCCCCCCCTCCAATTTTAAGAACGATACATTGTTGGGATATCGAATGCCTTCATATCTTTAGGATGATATGATATTGCTTACTTTGGGCTGAAGTTGATAGGACTTCTTTTATAGACTACTAAAATATTTGATACCTATATATGTGTTGCCTTTAATTATATGACTAAGACTTCCTACTTTTAGCTGACTGAAGAACTATATTAACATCTCTAACAATCCTCCCCTCCTTGAGTGGAGGGCTAATAAATCTTTATTTTATTTTGCCGTCACTCATCCCTTCATTTTATCTACCGGACTGAGAGCTTACACTTATTCAAGTCAAATTTTATTTTCACAAGCATATTGCTTTCTGATAAAACTAACGATTAATTCCATTGAGGCATAATTGATGCTGACCATGATTTATTACACCCTAGATAATTTTCTTAGCAACCCAAGATCTAACGTGTCTCCCTTCTACAATCTTGTTATCCTCGTATGTGATCCATTGGATAGAGTTTTATTGTGCGGACCATATTTTTCGAGATAACTAGGACTCATTATTTTTGTTCAACATTTGAGGGTTTGTCTATTCCACGTGGTCATGTCTCTAAAGCCTACTTTTTGTTTGACAGATAAGGATTCTATGTACATGGCTTAAGTCTGGGACATGATTCTAATACCATCTGTTTGGAGAATATGCCCCTTTTAGACCTCTTCAATGATATAATATTGGTTAGGATTGGCCTTTGTGTTTGATGTGCCTCAAAGGAAATTTAAATCGATGGAGTCTACTTATCAAATTTCTTCTCAATCTCCAACTAATACAAAGATCATATACCCAGCTCCAACAAAAATTTAAACTATAGAGATTATTGGATGGAAAGTTCAAGAACTTATTGCGACTATGGAGGCCATGAAAGGATCTAATTTCTTACATAAAACGTTCTCATCTTCTTATTGGCTTAGATCTTCCAGGACCATAGTCAGTGAATAAGAGAGAATCCACTTTTGGCCCGAATTTGATTGCACACGATTGTTGCAACTAGCTTGACAATTATCATTAGGAATCATCCCAATAATTTTGTACTAAATATCTAATGCGGCAACTCATGTTGTTTTGGAATGCCTCTTGAGGTCTTGTCGCATTTTGCATCAGAGAACAGTAGTTTCGTTGTGCTGAATAGAGGTTGAATGTCGTTGGTCTTTATGCCTGGATAACAGTACTTTTTGCTGTGCTGGAAGGCTAAAGAGGTTATAATGCCGCAAGTGAAGAGGAGACTAAAAGATTAATCTGCAGATCCATTGTCTTAACAAGGAATTCCCAGCTTGTGCTTCAGTAGCCTGTCTAATTATAGATCTGATTAAACTGAAAACCCTTTTTCTTTTGGCCATTCTGTCCAGAAAATCATCTAATTCTGTTGCTAGGCTATAGCTACTGTTGCAAACGGGCCAGTGACCATGCACAGCAATAGTGTACACCAAGCACAGTTTTTATTTTCTTGAAATCATAATTTTTTTGACATGTTAGGAATAGAGATTCTGCTGACAATGATAGAGGACTATATATTGATAGAGCCTTTAGATATTGATTTTGGGTTTAGGCTCTTTATTTGATAAACTAATATGGAACTGTGATTAGATTGAAAAATACATCTATTTGATTTTAACCTTGGCCTTGTAAACATACTGCAAGATTGGTGTGTGTTTTGAGCTTGGAGGAATGAGCACAGTGCTATGAGACTATACTTCACTGCTAAACAGAACTTTGATGACAGCATGTAGAATTCGCCGTTCTTGGTGTGTAGAGACATAGGCAAATGAGCCGTTTGGATTTTTGTAGTGTTTGGATGTGATAATAGCTAATTACTCAAGACATTATACATCTAACTTAAGGCAAGATGGTCAAATTCCTACCTTCAAATGGTTGAACTAAAAAAAATAAAAAAAGATCTTATAGATGATTCTAAAGTATTAAAGCCAAAATTCAAATGTCTTAATGTTTGGTTGCATTAAAAATATATTTGTAAATTTTAAAAGCATTTAAAACCACTTTTTTTTTAAAGAAAATATTATAAAAAAAAAGAGGGCTCACAAGAGCCCACCAAAAAATCAACTATCAGTTAATAACATTCAATAACCACAAAGAAAAAATAGAATCCCGAAAGACATGGGGCTCTTCAAAGGAAGAAGAACGATTATGATTAACAAAACAACACCAGAAGATGCTTCACAAGCAATTTGATGAGCAACGAGGTTGCTTGACCTTAGGCAATGGGCGAACAAGATTGCTCCCCATTCTCAAGCCTTCTGATTTCGTCAACCACTTTTAAATTTTTTTTATGAAACAGCTAATTATTGTTTTTTTCTAAATGTATTTGTTGGGAAAATTTGTCATTTAGAGATGCTATTTGGAAAGCTATTCCAAACATTCTTAATGCTGAAGAATCCAAATAGTAAATTCACAGTTGTTTAGGATTGCTTTAATAGTAGCTTCAAAGTTTTATATGTAAATCAGGCGAAAGATTTTCCACAGTGAAGATTTAAAGGGGGGAAATAAGCTTAGATGTTAGTACTTACTACTTAGTAGCTGCATTTTGTGATTCGATGCTTAAAAGGCACTTATTTGATTCCTTTTCTTTTCTCTTGTTAAATTCAATCATTGGCTTATTTGGGCTCTAAATCGTACCCTCAGAATAGAAGTTTGTTTGATAGCTTTTGTATGTTATAGATCTTGTTGTCACTGTCAAGATGTAACCCGCTAGAAGCCAGCTTCACACGACTGGCAATTAGGGGTCCATTTGTGAACAACTGCGAGAGCCCATTCTTCAATTCTTCAGGGCTGGCCATCACCAACTCATCAAGAATAGATTGGCCCTTAGATGTTGAAGTGAAAAGTTCAATATCTTGGGCACAAGCTTTGGCCGGTAGGGTCAAAACTCAAAACCCACAAACCCTTTTTATTTATTTATTTTTTTTTTTGTCTTTGGCTGGCAACTTTTCTATATTCTAAGCAGTTGATTTAGAAGTTAGGAGATGGGGACAAAGTTGATTTAGAATTTGTAGCGGTAGCTCAGCCGTCTGGCTGTCATCCAACGAACAAGTAAAAGCAACCGAGTCTAGAAAGGGGTGGGGGGTGGTTGCAGACACGGATTCCTTTCTCAGCTCTCATATTTACATATCTTTTTCTTATAGACGTCATTGAATTATTGTTGGATGTTGACAGAGAAACTAACACCATTGAAAATACTGTTCCTATTTCTAGCTTTGCACTATTCAGTTTCCTTTTTCTTGCTCTGACGCCTTCAATAAACACTTTCAGTGTTAAAGAAAGACATGGGCAGTGTTATTTCTCATCTATATAGCTTGTTTGTTGTACTTGTGCCAACTTTTGCTTGAACCACACGTGAGATCTTTTTTCCCCAAACTACAGCCTGCATTTATTGGTCCTCCTAAGCCTTTTCTGGACCCGGCTTACATCTAGTTGCATAAATTATTTTTAAACATCAAATTTCCTACCTTGTAGTTTTCTAGTTTCAACTGTATCGATGCTCGTGTAAATATTACATTAAATTCGTTTGAATTTTGTGGCTAGTTTTTTTCCTTCCAGTCCAAAGCTTATTTTTGGTCCTTATTTTCCCTATGCTCTGTTTTGATTTTGTGTTGTGCTTAAGACAATTATACATCACACACTGGGGTTGCGTTAAAGTCGTTTGTGTTAGGTTGTATTTCAAATTTTGAGATGAATGACCCCCCCCCCCCCCCCCCCCAGCAAATATAATAATAATAAAAAAAGGTAAAAATACACTTTTGTCTTTGAGTTTTGGGTGTGATAGTATTTTGGTCTCTAACTTTTCAAACTCGACATTTTAACTCGTGAGATTTGAGAAAATAGTTTACTCGATTTATGCTGTTAGTTTGAAAACTCATACTAAAGTGCTACCATATCTGACTTGACTATGGCTATTATAACTCACTCAATGTTTTGGTCTCCCATTATAATAGTTGAAGTTCTAAATTATTATAACTCACACTTAACTACAGTAAAACTATTTGAAAACTCTCATGGTCTACAGTGTTCACTATTTTATAACCATCGTCTCTCATCATTTGTAACCTAGACTCAAGTAGTTTGCACCCCAAACACAAACTATTATAACTGATAGACTATAATAATTAACTTAGCGCCCTGAACAACCTTTAAATGTCCAAAAACTACCATAGAATAGTTGAAAAAGAAAGTTTGAAATAAAGTTATAAGAGTGAAAGTCACACAACACTGATAAGATTAAAATATTTTATTTTACCTCATAAATGCAAAAGAATCTTCACTTATTTGTAGGTAGGAAAAAAGAGACAATCTTGGTCAACATAAATAATAGAGAAAAGACTATTATTAAAGAAAAAATAGTTGTAGAAAACCCATGGCCAAAAGCTAATGTTCATTGAGTTCCACAATTTGTTTCTCTCTTTGACCTTTGACAAAAATGATCAACCCTGTGTGTTGGCAGATCCAATCACCAACCATTAGTAAGTCAGCAAAATTGGAAGTTGACTTCATGATATTTTGGCTTGAAATCTTGACACTTTGGTGGAGTAGGTAATCAACATCCTTAATTTTGTTTGAAGATTTGTTAATCCCCATAAGCCCTAAAATCATGGTTTTATTGGCCTTTTCTAAGCTTAAAGACAGAGGAAGCAAAAGGAAGTAAATCATCAAGGCATTGTTTCATTAGGACAGTAGGCCCATCTCTACACAAGTGGCAAGGCAACTACCACCATCAATTGCCTTCAACTGAGCTTTTCATGCCATTAAAGTTCATTTAAAGCTCCCAACCTTGTTAATTATAATAATTAAATAAAAGTTTTTAAAATTGAAAGGTCATTCACTTGAAAGTATTTAAACAAATAAATAATTTTATTTCTTGTAGTATATAAAATACAGTATATGCCTCCAATTATTGAGAGGGGAAAAAACAAACGTGGCTGCCTATAAAGGCAAAGGAACTTGCTCCACGGATGGATGGGTATCCTACTTCTATTTATTCATTGTATTGTCTGCTAGCTGTTAGCCTACGTGCAGATCAATCAAGTTTTCTCCATAAATGAATCCCATGCCAATGAATATTAATAATCCATCATGAATTAAATACACACATCAAAATATTCATTTTTTTTTTTCATAATTTTATGTGAATTTTATTTTATGGTATGTATTTGTTAGGTCATTAAGTCTAATGTGATTCTATTTTGTACATTTTAGGTCTCTTGGCTTGGTGCATCTTTTAAGGAAGTTATATTGTGAGTTCCACTGAAATATTTTTCTGAGTTTTTTTAAGCTTTTGTGATTTTTGTTTGTTTATGTCTTGATCTCTCGATGATAGCCTCTTGTATATGAAAATGATGGGTATAAAAGGTGTAGATACATTAAAAGGCCACAAATTGGAGAATCACAACCTAAAGTATACCTGCCATATAATTGACTTGAAAGTTGTTTAGGAGTTTTTCTAATAATATTTTTTTCTCAATAAATATCATATAATTTAAGATAGTTTGGTATGGGAAGATATTAGAGTATGTTGTGTTTAATTTGCAATAATTGTCAATTAGAAGACAGTGATGTTTATGTTGGAAAGACTTTTATTTTATTTTATTTTATTTGAGTTTTAACAATTATGGGTTTGAACCCTCACCTTTTGAGATGATAATTGATATCTTATCTATTGAGTAGGTTAAAATGGAGCTGAGTGATATTTTTTTATCTTATTTTTTGTGTGGTGGTTTACTGCATTTCTTGATTTTGTTTTTATTGGTCAAAGATTAAAATATTACTTGTCTAAATACGTGTGTCTTGAACATGGTTTTTAAGATAGTGAATATAGTGTAGCTTTCGAACTTATTGTGATGTTTAAGTTTAACTATATTGCTGAAACTATTTTTAATTTTTTTTTCCAGTGTAGGATTTGAATTAATATATGTCTATATTTTCAAATGTAGTTACAAAAAGTGGCTACTATAAAAATTGTTTGTCCTCGTTATTTTCGCTGGCTGTCACCTATTTTGCTAGAAGCAAACTATATAAAGGTATAGCCCAATTTAAAAATGGTAATTGAAACCACAAGTTGTTCTAGATTCACGGATCCATATCCCTGAATCTTGCATTAATATCAGATTTAGTAACTAGCCTTTAAAATAATTATCCATTTTGGATAACACATGTAGATTTGGGTTTAGATTGACAGGCAAATTTTGGCCATTTATTACAAAGTAAAGTTGTAGTACAGATCTTTAGCTGTCATGTTTGAAATTTGAGGCTCTTTCTTATTGAGCTTTAATGACGACTCAAATCATAGTAATAGGTTTTGGTTTCACCTCACGTGTGGTCTGTGAGATGTCCAATATGCCAATTTACTTAGTAACTTGTCGTATAAAAAATGTATATAGATGGGTAGAGCCAAATACCATTTTTATCCTTAGCTTTACATCATTATTCATATGTAATTTCTTGCTTGTTTCCATCCTATTCAAATAGGAAGTGGGAATTTCACCTATATTCTGTTTTATGTTGCTTTGTCAAAGACATTTTCATGGAGATAAGTTTGAATATTCATAATTTTTTTTCCAAAGTAGAGATGACTCCTGAAGAGGATAAGATTATTGTTTACTTTTTCTTGTATAATTTTCAAAGTGAGACATTAGGAACTTTCTCATATACCTTTATTTCACCCTCTCTGGTCAAATAAACTATATGATAGATTTTAATTGCTCATAAAGTTATGGTTATACAGATTTCCTTTTTTTTTTTTTTGTAGGGCCAATGTATATTTTTAGAAGGGAAAAAACCAAACTCTTGAAATCTCTACACTCATTATTAGTTTTCTTTAATTTAAACTTGGTCACTACAAAAACTAATTTCTTCTCATTGTGACAAAATAACCTTTTCAAACTTACAAAAATTACAAACATTTTCTTAAAAAATCCCTTCAAATCTTTTACACCCCATTTTTTTGGGGGAGGTAAAAATTTGTTAATATTTGTTTAAATCTTTGTCACGAAGGTCTCGCTGGGTGCTATATATATAAATCCTCTAATTCTTACCTTCATATGTTTATCTATATTTTGTACTTTGTTGCTCCTCGAGATAATAGAAGAGTTTCTCTCCCTACATATGAATGTAGCTAACACACCAGCAGTGAATCATATAAATATATGTGTCATTTTTCTTGTTTGATTCTTTGTTTATTGATTATTTTTGTCATAACATGTAGGGAGAAGAAAGAGTTGTAAAGAAAACTAGTTTGAACAAGAAAGAAAAAGACTTTGAAATTGATTAAATCAAAATGAAGCACAATCTTAAAATATTCAAAATAGCAAATGAAGCATTTCTTGTGCTCCAAATTTCTAACTTTTTATTTAAATATACCATATTATAATTAATTAAATTATATTTTCTTAGTACAACAACTACAAGTAGAGGATGAAAATTCATATTAGAGTTTAGTAAAGTTAAACTAACTTTAGGTTGGATATAGATTCAAACTTTAAAAAGATATTTATTTTTTTATAGAAAAAAGATATAAATAATAAAAGGAAATAAAAAAAAGTAGAAGTGGATATGAAATTATGATTAAATAAAGAAATGTTATGGATATTTACTTTAGAATGGATTGATTAGTAGGGAAAAAAAGAAAAAAAAAAAAAGAAAGCGCGTGAATGTGATGGTGAAAGTGAAAGAGTAATAAAATAATGATTAAAGAAAATATTAGTAAAGTAATGCCCCACTTTCCCTCTCTTTCAGTGACAAATAATTCATTTCACTGTCGCTCTCCTCCTTCCAAATTTTGGCAACATCCTCTTACACGAAACCCAAAACCATCAACAAAACCGGCATTTTTTTCTTTCTTTATTCGTTCATTTTTCTTTCCATCAATAATAGCCTTTAAAAATTATTAAATAATAATAATAATAATAAATAATAGCCTTTAAAATTTAAAGGTATTTAATAAGGTAAATTTTTTGATTTTGTATTGGTTGGACGAATTTAAGGTAAATTTTTTAATTTTGTATTGATTGGACGAATTTATGGAGTTGTTAACTTCAATCTAACTCAATTAGTTAAGACATTTATGTCTTCAATTAATGGGTTAGATATTTGAATCCTAAAAAAATAAAAACTCTAAATCTTAAAAATGGTCATCAAAGTAAAAAATTAATATGTTAAATAGAAGCATATATTAAATATTCTTATATAATAGACACAATATTGAAAGTCTTGGAAAAAAAGATACAACATTGAAAGTTTAAATAAATAATCTAGTAATGATTAAAATAAAAATGAGAAAAATATATATTTCTAAACTTGTCAAGTTGTATTAATTTTCTTATTAATTTTTTAATTGGAGCAAACTGGATCTAAAATTAGATAAGTGTTACAATTTTTTTTTGATTCATTCAAATTAAACTATTTCAACCACTAATCATTGACTAACTTTGACAAAATTCACAATTTTTATAAATAAAAAAAAATAGCACTTATGTCAGTTTTGTTTCTAAAACTTTTATCCATTTTGTATTCTATATATGTTTTTATAATTCATAGGCTAATTCATTAGCATATGAGAAGACTTTTTTAATAATATTTCAAATGAAAACATATTAGGAGTAAAAATTAGAAGACGTTTTATAATTCATGGGCTAAGGTTGCTAGGTGCAATTTATAAGATTTAAAAATTTAAGGTAAAAGTTGATACAATTTAATAAATTTATAAATTCAAAAATTCAAAAAGAAAAAATTATAAAGATACTCGAATTTGTAACTCAGAGTCATGTTAAAAAAGAGCATTATGTTTATGTTATATTTTAATATTTATTTTATATACTTCTAAATATGAGCTATTTTTAATATAGAAAAATAAGTCAAACTATTTACAAATATAAAAAATTTCACTATCCATCAACGATAGACTGAACAATAGAAGTCTATTGCTTGGTCTACGTTAACAGATAGTAAAGTTTTTCTATATTTGTAAATAGTTTGATATTTTTTCTATTTATAATAATTTTTCTTTAAATATTCTATTTTATTTTATTTTTTTCCGAGGCACCCCTCATAAATATCTCATATTCAAAGACACTGATTAAAATGTCGATAAAATGTCAAAAAGGGACATCATGTTGTTTTTAATCGGTTTTCTGGCTTTTCCTTTATAAAAATTATTAAGGAAAAGGGGGAAAAAAAGTAGAAAATGTTAAATCTTTCAAAATCACAATCTTTGTTGACCGTATTGGAGTTAACGAGATTGAAAGTTATTTTTTATTTGGAGAGAATAATCAATGATTTTAGAATATTAATACACAATTGAATTTTTTTTTTTTTTTTTTTTGTAATTGATGTTTAAATTTTAAAAGATTCTCTTTTTTTGTTTGAAAAATAAAAGATTCTGATTTGATATGTATATTTAAAATATTGTTATAAACTTATAATCAGTACAAAAATTACTATAAATAGAAGAAATATCAAACTATTTATAAATATTGAAAAATTTCACTGTCTATCAACGATAAATCGTGATAGAATTTTATTGCACGTTGTGTGTCGCTCAAGCTATAAAAATCTATCGTGTAAATTTTTTCTATATTTATAAATAGTTTTGTTCATTTTACTATATTTGTTACAAACTCTAATTATTATATACTTGTTTTTTTTTTTTTTTTTTTTGTGAAAAGCAAAAATATTTGAAGAGTTATAGTTGTAAATGTAATTAAAGAAAAACAAAAAGAAAGGGAAAGTAAAAAATTGTTAGATGGTGAATTATTAAATTTAGTGGTATGGTTTGAGTTTGTTTTTAATTTGGTTTTCATAGCTTAAAATTTTCAATTTTGATTTACATAGTTTAAAATTTGTTTTAATTTGATCCTACACTTTTTTTTTAGGGAGAATTAGATCAAAGAATTGTCCTTTGTTCACTTTGATTTGTCCCTATAATTTTCAAAGTTTTAAATTGATTTGTATGGTTTCATAATAATATTAATAACTTAAAAAAAAATACTCTTTACAAATCGTTTTTCTTGTCACCATATTGATTATGTGGGACGTATTTTCTAGTGTGTCAAAGGTAATAAAATTTATTGATGTTTTCTTGTTTTTTTTTTTTAAAAAAAGACACCTAAGAGATCATTTATTAGATCGACAAAATTATCGAGATAAAATAATAGTTTTTAAAACTATAGAGACGTAAGGTTTATGGAAAGATACATGAATGAACAAATACCACATTGAAATGAGAGGAATTGCAAAACATTGCTAACATGTCTATAAATAGAGGCTTAAAAAAATTATAGTTATTACCAATATCCACGAGTGCACGTTCATCTTCAAGCTTCCAAGTCAATCGTGTTTCACTTAGAACAACTCTCATACTAAGGGGCTGTTTGGGAGGATCGTATTGGAATGAGTTTGGATTGTAATACAATCCAAAACCCATGTTTGTATTGAGTGTTTTGAGCCCGGTTTGTGATATTAAACTCATTCCGTTCCGACAAATTTTAACCAAATTCTCTTTTCCAACGATCCCATTTTCGTTCCGCTTTTGATACTTTACGCATTCCAACACTTATTTGATTCTCGTAATTCTATTTATATTTCAACATCCTAAATAGTCCCTAAGTGACATTGTAAAAGAATTTTCTAAAAATTATCTATAAGCAACGACATTTGTAAAAATAGTCACAACTCTTATAAACAACTCAAATCCAGTCCCAAATGAGATTCTAAGTCCTAATACGAATAATGGATTTAGAAATGAAACTAAACGATTAGGACTAATTAAAACTCTTAAAATCGTGGATAACAAATTGAAAATATATATATATATATATATATATATATATACACGTGTGCGATTCGTGTGAAAGAGAAAGACATTATATTATAATAAATATATATTATGTGGTTAGTTGTAGCAGCCGCATTTAGGTTTGGAAGGTGGCACACTTCCACACGTTTGCATAAATCAAATTACGCCACGTGTATCTCGTGGGTCCCATCCAAATAATAATAATAATAACCTTCCTGCGATTGGTGTCTCTTCCATTAGATAGAATAATAGATGCATTCTTACGCTGTCATCTTTCCTTTGCCAATTCTATTTCTCTTCAATTTCCTATTCCACATTCCTTATATATTTTTCATCATAATCAAGATCCAATTTTTATTCATAATAATAATAAATAATAAATTTTAATAAAAAAGACAGTCTAGAGATAGAAAGAGAGGGACTTGGGATTTTTAACAAACAAACGGTAGCTTTAACTTTTCCCCCTCTGTATTCTGCAACAAAGAAAATTGAGTGTTATTATTGTTTCTCTGTTAAGAAACGAGCTGCCCCCCTTGCCCTGTTTTTCTCGGATGTTGCCTATGTTGTTTTCCGGTACGTGATTCCTGTCGTCCTCGTCGTCCACCGACATGGGTGCCTGCGTTTCCACGCCGGAGGGCTGCGTCGGAGGCAAATTTAAAAAGTCTTCTAAGAGGAAGAACCGCCGCAGGCGGAGGAAAGGTTCCAAAACCAACGCCTTTTCTGCTCTCTCCGATGGATCGCACCGCTCCGACCCGATTGATCACTGCTCATTTTCCAATCCCACTTTTCAAGGTTTTTTCTTCATCCATGTTTTTTTTTCTTCCAGGGGAACAAGGGGAAATTTTGATTTTGCATTTTGATTTTGTTTGTTTCAGATTTTTCTTGATTTTTTTAATGGGGTTTTCATTTTAATATAAAAAATATTTGCTTGTTGATGTGAAATGTACGTCTCCTGTGATGGAAGCAACTTATTCCTTCCTTTCTCTGTTTTTTTCTCCATGAATTTTAGCTTTTTTGGGATGCTTTTACAATTGAAAAAATTGGATCTTTTTTTTTTTGCTTTTAAATTTTCATTGATGAAACAGAAAGGATGGTTTGAATATTTGGAAGCTGCGGCGTCATGTTCAAAGCTTCTGCAAGTCATTGGGCAGATTCCCAGATCTTAATTCTTCCAGAATGAGCATAGAAGAATCCCCATTTTTGTATTTTTTTTTAAAGAAAATTTTATAGCAGAATGGAGTTGACTTTCCTCATGAGTTTTCTTGGCACAATTTGTATATCATTTTACAAAAAATTAAATTTATACATATATTTTAGAATCTCATGTCTTAGAAATGAACCAGCTCAACAAGTTGGGACATCTTAAGTTGTCAACCTTTTAAAGATTACCGTTCCTATTCTGAGCTTTGTTTTATGAATTTAGGTTTTTTTATATACTGAGGATTTTGTTTATCATAATGTCATAGACATTTTGAAAGAATTGGATAATGAACTGGTCTTTAAATGCTGTTAACTACAAACACCATATAATTCATTTCCTGGCTTTTTATCACAGGAAGTTCTGATGAGGCCTGGTTTGATACAGTTGGAAAATTCGAATCGGATTGCGATGAAGACTACCAAAGTCTTCCTGATGGTGGGTTTTCTTTGAATATGTTGTACTGATGGGAAATTTTCTTATTCTCCATTTGTTGTTTAATCAATTTGCCATTGTCCACCTTATGACTTCCTGCAGACATTAGCTTTGAGGTAGCGTCAACGTCGAGCATTTCATCTTCTGGAGATGCTAATCATGGAGATCATAATGTGAATCGACATAGCGCAACCCCCGATCAGATTCATAGACCGGGAAATTCAGCAAGAGTACATTCTGTGAGCAGCTCTGAGAGTCAAGTTGCAAGGGATTCACATTCTCAGGCCACGACTCCAGAAGATGCAGAAACCCAACTTAAGGGTTATGGACACTCGAGCGAGGTAAATGAACCGGTATTCATCGACGAGATCTCCTCTACTGCTGGTGAAAGTTCTGCCAAAGGCAATGGAATATTGGATAATTGTGGGATTTTACCAAGCAATTGTTTGCCTTGTCTTGCATCAACAATAAACTCTGTTGAAAAGAGAAAAGTACTAAGTTCTAGTCCTCCAAGTGGACTTAAAAAGGCAGCCTTGAAACTTTCGTTCAAATGGAAAGAAGGAAATCCCAATGCTGCTTTATGTGAGTGTTTAAGAAGTATACTTTTTGTGTTCTGGTTCACTTCTTCCTGTACCTAGTATGTAAACTTTATGATTTCTTCAAATTTTGGTTGATTTAGTTTTTCTTCTTCCGTTCCTTTCAGTTTCGTCGAAAGCACTTCTACAAAGACCTATAGCAGGTTCTCAAGTACCATTTTGTCCAGCTGAAAAGAAAATGCTAGATTGTTGGTCACATATTGAGCCTAATAGTTTTAAAGTTAGGGGAGTAAACTATGCAAAGTAAGTTACCAAAAGTGTTTCTAGTTTTTTGAGTTGGCTCACTTTTTAATCTCCAAAACTAAAAGCAATGATCTCATTGTTCAAATTTGCAGGGACAAAAAGAAAGAATTTGCTCCTAGTCATGCTGCTTACTATCCCTTTGGAGTTGATGTGTTCTTGTCACATCGAAAAGTGGATCACATCACTCGATTTGTCGAACTGCCTGCGGCTACTTATTCTGGAACACTTCCACCTATCCTTGTTGTTAATGTTCAGGTAAATCCATCCCTTGCTTGTGCTGTGAAAAATATATGGTTGGTCATAACTGCTTGATGTTTTAGCTCCCTTTATTACTGTAGATATTTGAATGTCTTTGAGTACTTTTCTTTCTTGTACTGCCTTGGATTCTTGTAACTTTGATCTTGATATTGGATTCTTCAGATTCCATTGTATCCAGCGGCGATTTTTCAAGGAGAAACCGATGGAGAAGGAATGAGCATCGTCTTGTACTTTAAGCTTTCTGATTCATATGCAGAGGAACTTACATCTCATTTTCAAGAAAATATTAGGGTAAGATTCAGCAATTGCAAATTCTCATTCAATCTTTCTTTATCTCCAATAACTTGTTTCATGAAATGTTCAATTATGTTGTTATGTCATCTTTTAACTCTGTTTACTGGCTCCAAAAACAGAAGCTGATTGATGATGAAGTTGAAAGAGTGAAGGGCTTTCCAGTAGACAATGTAGTACCATTTAGGGAAAGATTGAAAATTTTGGGGCGTGTTGCAAACGTGGAGGATCTTCCGATGAGCGCTGCAGAGCGAAAGCTTATGCAGGCTTACAACGAAAAGCCCGTCCTCTCACGTCCTCAACACGAATTTTACTCAGTAAGTTTAG
Organism: Lagenaria siceraria; assembly: GCA_002890555.2. Taxonomy (NCBI): domain Eukaryota; kingdom Viridiplantae; phylum Streptophyta; class Magnoliopsida; order Cucurbitales; family Cucurbitaceae; genus Lagenaria; species Lagenaria siceraria. Next base: position 25,520,071 of record CM016484.1, read on the forward strand.
TTTTTCATTGCATTACAAACAGATTTCTAAAGATTACATTTTACAGAAGGATTCAAATGAAAGAGCTATTGAATTACAGGGAGAAAACTACTTGGAAATCGACTTGGATATGCACAGATTTAGTTACATATCAAGGAAAGGTTTTGAAGCATTCCTTGATAGACTCAAGTGCTGTATTTTGGATGTTGGCCTAACAATTCAGGCAAGTTTCTTGTAACCAAACCATGTTTTTTTCTCTTTTGTGCTGAGGTTTATGTTCTGTTTTTCTTACTCTGTTTTGGATTTTGAAACAGGGGAACAAACCTGAAGAATTGCCAGAGGAGATCTTATGTTGTATTAGATTAAATGGAATTGATTACGTAAATTACCAGCAGTTGGGGATGGGTCAAGAGATCCTGTAAAGTGGCAATGCCATTGTATTCATACAAAAGTTCACTAAAAAGCAAATTTTAATGAGAATTTTTTTTTTTTTTTTGGCTTCCATTTCTATGCTCAGTAAAAAGAAAAACCTTTTCAGATATGACATTTGGTTAATTCTATTTGATTGAAAGATGGATAATTTAACACTGTTTAGACCTAAAAGATTTCATTTCTTCTTCTTCTCCTTCAAAGCTTACATGGGCTTAAAGGCTTTCCACACAAACCTTTGTTACCAATGTAAGCGCTTCGAGGAAAATCACTCAGCGGCTTTCCTGCTGGAATTTCTCCCACTAACAAATTATTCGACAGATCCAATTCCTTTAACTTCCGCATCTTCAGAAACCCTTTTGGTATTTTTCCTGTAAAATGGTTTCTTTGCAGCTTCAGCGTCTCTAATTGGTTTGCATTCACTATGGCCTCTGGCAAGTCGAAGCCCAAATTGTTACGGCTCAAATCCAGGCTTCGTATTGATCTTAATGCTCCGATTGAAGTGGGCAATCTTCCTTTCAGATTGTTATGCGACAAATTCAGAAACTGGATCGCAGGTTGTTGCCCGACATCTGTTTGATCAAAGTCCCCAGAGAAATTATTGTCTGAAACATCAATGTATGTTAAAGAATCGTCTGGAAATCTGTGTCCTATCTTGAAGATTTGTTGTATATTGCCTGTTAACTTGTTTGAATGAAGATCGAGCACACCCAAGTCCTGTAAATTTGTAATGGAATTGGGAATCTCAGAGACTAGTAAGTTTTCTGATAGTTTTAGTGAATAGAGCTGAGTGAGGCTTCCAATCCATTCTGGAATTTTCCCAGTAAGATGATTGAGGGAAAGATCTAGTTCCTGTATTGGACTTGGAGTTGTTCTCAAGAACTCAGGAATTTGGCCATGGATTCCACACCCTGCAAGATAGATTTTTGAAAGAGATGGTAGTTTTGATAGCCACTGGGGAATGGAGGACATGTTCAGAAGGTTGTAAGAAAGATCAATGGTTTGAATATTTCGAAGAGATGACATCTCAGGCAATGGCCCTTTGATGGAATTGTGAGAGAGATTCAGGAGAATGAGCTGAGAGAGGTGTCCAAATGATTCCGGTATTCGGCCGGAGAATCGGTTTCGGTCGAGATACAACTCTGACAAAGATGATAACCTTCCTAAAGAAGAAGGAATTGTTCCCTCAAGTTTGTTGTTTGAAAGTGAAGCTCTTTTGAGAAAGACAAGCTCTCCAAAACTAGAAGGGATAGCACCACTTAAACGGTTGTCATTCAGTCTAAGAAAAGCAAGAGAAGAAGAGATTTGACCAGAAACCGATGCGAATGGCATTGGTCCCTCCAGATTGTTATTATCCAGATACAAAACTGAAAGACCTGTCAAATTGTTGAAGGAAAGGGGAATTCTCCCGCTCAAGAAGTTGTTTGAAAGATCAAGCTCTTTCAACATCTGCAACTGACCAATTCTATCAGGTATGTGACCAACCAATGAGTTGCTGTGTAAATCCATCTGAACTAAGTTAGTAAGATCTGCAAATGAATCCGGTATTGCACCCGAAAACCGATTTCCATAGAGAAGAAGGCTATGGAGAGTCTTGAGACTGCCAAGACATGCTGGAAGTGAACCAGACAGCCTATTATCATGCACAGCAAGTTCTTCAAGTTTCAGAAGCTTACCTACACTTTCTGGAAGTGGACCTCTCAACTTGTTGCCATAAAGATAGAGCTTTCGCAGGTTGCAAAGGCGTAAACCAATAAACGAAGGGATCGTTCCACCAAGGCCAAGCAGTCCTCCAAGATTAATAATCTCAACAGCATTAAGCAGTGTTATTGAAGGTGAAAGAAAGCCTCTCATCTCAGACTGAAAGGGGAGATCACCAGTTGATATGAAGCCTGGCAAATTGATTTCTTTGACTCTGCCTGTAATGTTGTGACAAGAAATTCCTTCCCAATCACAACAGTTTCGTCCCACCCATTTTGCAAGCCTACCAGAAGTGTCAAGGAAAATTCCAGACTTGAAACTGGTTAGACCTTTCCAATCTGCAGGATGGCAAGCTTCAGAAAGGCTCATAATGGAGATCATAACAGCAATCCATTGCAGGTTAAGACGATCCATTTTTGCCTATGACAGAGAGTTTTGGGATTGACAGTTTTAGCTGTTTGTGATTATAATTTGCCGAAAGGGCACAAACAAAAATGGTCAATGAGATCTTTTTAAAACGTTTTGCTTTACCTTTTTTTTCTCTCTCCAAACACTTTTGTCATCCATCCCCTTTACAGTTAAATCACAATATATTAACAGACAGATTTCTCCCAAATCATCATGTCATGTCCTTGATAAGGATTAAAGTAATTATTCTCTGATTTGACAATTCCAATGTCTTTTGGTTTCAATTACTTAAATCCAATCCACAGCTTTCTTGCCATTTTCAATAACCTCAAATAACTTCTTGAAGAAATTGGCAAGTTCTGAAACTCCTAGGTAACTCTGTCTGTCTTATAAGTGATCAAATAACTTCCATCCTAAGATTTCATAGCCATTATTGTCTTATTTAACTGAACTGATTCTTCTTTTTAGTCTTTCAAGAACTAACACTTCAAAGTGTAAGCTTTGCAGGAAATATGCAGAGAAAAGAACATAAATCAGATATATATATATATATTCCAAATGGAAAAGAGTTGTGAAGTTTGTATTCTTTTGGCGTAAATTTTTATTGAAGAATGTGTGGGCTGCTAATGACATGACTTTGATTTGCTGTAGTTGAACCCACCATCCTGGAAAAAAGCTGTTTCTCTTCAGTCAACAGCAAAATAAACAAAAACACAAAACCAAGTTTTGAGATTCTGAACATTACAGAAATCTTCTTTTTCTTTTTTATTTCTTAAATCTTGTGTATGGAATATTTTATGAGTGAGACATTGTATATTATATATCTTTCATCTTGTTTTTTGAGTTTCATTGAATTAAAATAATACTCAAGCTCATCTGTCAGAAACTTAAAATAACTTCAACAGAGTCAAAGTCTTTTATCTGTTTGCAGATTTAAAAGAAAGGGTTGGTTAAATGGTTAATGAATACACCTATCTTTGATCGAGATCCAAATATCTATTTTTTATGATGAATCTCAAGGTTCCAAATGATATCAAATTGTGAAATATGAAATAATTTTTAGTTAAATTACAGTGGAAAAAGAAAAATCAATGTTTGCCTTGAATTTGCTTAACGTGTATCAATCAATGAAGTTTATCAAATAGTAGTGTTATAATTTTTACTTATTCAATTGTTTTAAGTTAAATATTGAATTTTTTTAAGGTATGAATGCCCACTTCAAGTTTAAAATAAAATTTGCACAATAATCTAAAATTGAGGTCTAATTTTATAAAATATTGAAAGTTTATGGCAAAAATTTATACAACTTACCAAGTTTAAAAGTATGGTCCCCATCACTTTGTCATCTACCAATTAATCTATAAGATATAATATTGTCGTAATCTCGAGGCCTAGTTTAAAAACAATTTATAATAACTTAAAAATTTTCTTTTAAACTTATAATAACTAAGGGAAGTAGGCCACATTGAATCTATTTTTCCTTTTTTTTAAAAAAAAGTGTTTAAATCAAAGTCTTTCCAAATACATTTTGATGCTTAAGTCAATATCGAAGTCAAAGTAGTCTCATTCACATACCTTAACTACATTCAAGGTTACAAAGAATTAGCTATATCAACAAGAGAGTTGTCAAACACCTCAGCCTACTCGAGATTACGTTTTCGGGCCCGATCAGCCTCTCAGCATCGGCCCATAACATATTTGATCCCATTATCAGCATGGACCTTAAACTTAGAGTTGAATAAAAGTTTTACAAATTTCATCATTCATTTGAAGAGTATTTTCAAAATTGAAGTTTAGGGAAGTTATTAGACATCCAACAAAAGAGAAAATGATTGGCCCAAATAATGGGGTTTAGTTTCTTGCATTAAGCTTCTACATGAAAAAAAGCTATATGGATTCAAATATCTAAGATTCCATTCAAAATTAGCATCCCATAATCTTATAAGTTTTTTTGTTCAATTACAGTCCCATCATTCCCAGCAAGAGCTCTGTACTTATCCTTTCGAGTAAAATTAGTGCATTCATAAGAAAGAGTAGCTGCAATTCGTCTCTGAATGTAATTAGCGACTTCATGGCTGGATTTCCCCGAACTCCGGCTCAATTCCGCCGGCAATTTCTCCAAAAAAGTGACCTCATAAGCCGGACTTGGGTTCATAAAAAAGTAAAACGGGTCCATCCCTTTCCACCCTCTGGCCGTCGTTCCATGAAACATGCTCATTTTATTCACCATACCCACCGGCACCACCTCCTCTGTTAGCTCTGCAAACAGAGCCGAAAATCGCAGCAGAAACGGCTCTCTGCATGTTGTTCCCTCTGGACATATCGCCAAATCCCCTTCTTCTAGAAGCTTCTTTATGATCGACGCGTCTCTGGCTCGATCACGACTCAACCGCACGGTTTTGATCGGCGATATGATCTCCGACAGCCGAGACACGGAGTAGGTGACGGTGGGGATGGGGCGGCGGAGAGCCACCGAGAGGAAAATTGCATCGAGTAGGGTACGGTGGGAGCAGACGAAGAGGACGCCGGAGTTTTTGCCGGATGTGTTGGGCGGCGGCGGCGGGTTGCCTTTGACAGTGATCCGTACGCCTAGGGCTAAGAAGGCGTAGTAGACGAGTGGCATTGGGAGGAGGGCACCGGCGGCGATTCTCAAGCAGGCAAGAAAGAAGCCGATCGGAAACCAGAGAAGGGTGAGTAGGGCTATGAAGGGAGATGGTTTGTGAACAAATCGACCGTCATGGAAGATTATTGGCTTAGGTAATTTGTCGCTCGCCACCGCTTCCACCGCCGGACTCGGTGGCACCATGTAGCCCTCCTACAATGTAACAATGAGTTAAAAATTTTAAATCTCATTTTTTGTGCATGGAAATAATTTTGGAAAATTTTCAAAAAATGTCAAACTATTTTAAAAAAAATAGCAAAAACAAATATATTGATACTTTTATCAACATCTACGAGTGATAGACTCCTATCATTTCTATTATTGACCATCTTTCACAACTATTTAAAATTTTACTATTTTGTATAAATAGTTTTCCTTATTTTTCTATTTTTAAAAATTTCTCAATAATTTATTATATTACTTATGATCTCTATGGATATTTGAGGAGTTTTTTTAATGGACTACCTTAATTCTGCCGTCGTTAACATCGTTTGGTCTAAAATTTAAAAATAAGGTTAATTGTTTTAAGTGACAAATTTTAAAAATATATTTTTAAATATAGTAAAATGTCACTGTTTATATTATAGACAGTGACATTTTACTATATTTGTAAATAAATTGGCTCATTTTGTTATATATTTAAAAATAGTCCAAAAAATAATGAAGTATGACCTTTGCCATTGTTAGAATATATGAAGAGAGCATGTTAATTAGCTTACTATCCTCACGATTTTAGTGAGTACAAAATTAAGGTCATCCATACACTAGCGTTTTCATACGCTATGACTATTCTAACTCTTCCTTCATCTTTCGTGCTTGCACTCACACCCCCTCTCCCTCCCTTACGTTCAAATTTGACTAAATCAATACAATAGAGTTCTCACATGTTAGAGTTCTTCTTAGTTCCTCTCCTCCCTCATAACCCTGTGGAAATTAAATCCCAATATTTGAATGGTCAAATAGTTGGATTTAAGGGAAAACACTGAAACAACCAAATCGAACTAAAACTTTAGTTTTTACTAAAGTGTCGGTTCAGTTCACTTTAAAATTATCAATCCAATTTGATTTTGGATTTAAATAGTTTATATTATGTATATATAATAAAATCAAATAAAATCAAACCATATATATTATATATAAAATCGAAAATCATAGCATATTATATATTATATAAACAAAACCAAATCAAATATTTATCGTTCAATTCGATTCATACTAAACAAACAGTTCAGTCTAATTTGGTATATATCCAAAATTAAAATACCAAATCAAATCGGATCGTAAACACCATTAGTGGATCTTGGTAATTAGATTAGTCTATTTTAGTTGGATTAGTGGATGATGCAAACCTTGCACAAGGACATGAAATTAACATCAGTGAAACGATCACCAAGTCCAAGATGTGGTTGAAAATCACCAAATGCATCCTTAAGAGCCTCAGCCTTATTCTTCCCCACCAACACTCCCTTCCGCCCCACCAACCCAGTGGCTCTTCCTTTCTCCGTCGCAATAATCTCCGTCCCCATCACCATTTCCACTCCCAACGTCTCTTTCAGAAACGCCTCCACCATAACCCTCAGATTCGCCGTCAAAACGCACCGTTTCCCACACCCATTCACCACCCGCCACGTCTCTGCATTCACATCCGTCGAGTAAAATTTCGGAAGAACTGCACGTGCCACCGACTCGATACTCGTGACCTTAACTCCACAAAACGCTACGAATATCATAATTCGAATCCCTGCAGATTCGGAGACGAAATAATAGAGAACCCCAATGAAAGGGGAGGCTAAAACCAAGAGAAGAAGCCTGAAAATGCCGCCCAGTTCGAACGCCATTATAGCAAAATAAGGGAAAGAGCTTCGGCCTCGCATTAAAGTTCCATCCATGTCTGCAACTACGGTGTGGTTTTCTCGGCCTCTCCAATCGCATTTTGCAATGCTTGGGAAATTAGCCATTTTAGTAATTAGTAATTAGTAATTAGTGATTAGTGATTTTAATTAATTTGGGGTTTATTGATATCCGTATATGTAGAGAGAGGAGTGATAGGCGAAGACAAAATGGGTGGTTAGTGTTGGTTTATAAGAACAAGAGAGAATGAAAGGAAGTGGGGAATGGTATATCCAAGGATTAATTAAGGACTCTTGTTTTAAGAGTAACAATAATAATGATGGGAATTTTAATTTGAGAGCAAAATTAAAGGTCCTAGTTTGTGTCGTTCGATTCCCTTTGTTTGATTTTGTCTCAGCTGAAATTCTGTTTTTTTAGTTATCACTTCACTCTCGCTCTAAATTGATATGTTGACTTTTTTTTTTTTTTTTTTTTTTTTTTTTTTTTTTTTTTTTTTTTTTTTTAGTTTAATAGTGTGCATAGTTGAAGATTTAAACCTTGGCGTTACATTTTATGTCAGTTGAATTATATTTGTGATTACATTTATAAATATATCATATACAATAATTAATGTGTATTATGCATATATACGTTGATATATAGTCTTGCTACTAATATATATACTTTTACAATCATATGTGAAAATGCAAGAACTCCTACCACATGTAGCAAATGTTATGATTTATGTTACAACATGTCATCAACCATACGTAACAAAAATTTAAGAAGCCAAAGAGAAATATCAACACCAGGATTGGTAACCTAATTTGGTGAATACCACTTACGTCGTCTACAGTGTGATTGAGAAAGATAACTTCACTAATGTAACGTCCCAGAATTTAATTACAAGGATTAATAAATTAAGTGTTGGAGATTTTGTGGAATTTGAATTTAAACAGTATAAATTATACCTCGTTGTGCAGGATTTGAGGAATAGTTGTGCAGGATTTGAAGAATAATATTATGGATTTGAGAAGAAGAAGGAATAATGATATATATAAATATAAATATATATATTTATTGTTATTATTTAAATATAATTTATATTAATTAAATATAAATTATTATTTATAATAATTATAATTAATTATATATTATTTATTTAATTGGATGCCTCGCGTGAAACCCTTTTCTTCTTCCCTTCTTCTTCTCCTTCGCGTCTCCTCCGCCGCACCCTTGCCCTCAATCGTCCCAACTTTCAGCCGCCGCTTGAAGCCCCGCCGCGCGTCCAGCCGCCGTTCGCATCGCTCAGCCCTGTGCGCCCCAGCCGCCGCGCGTCGATTCAGTTGCCGTCTTGCCGGTCGTCCGCCTCGGCCAGCAGCCACCGCGTGTCGATTCGTCCAGCCGTCGCCTCCTCCAGCAGCTGCCGCTCGCCGTCCGCGCGCCTGCACCAACTCGCCGTTCGCGTCCTTCCAGCCGTTAGCCAGCCATCGTCTACTGCCGCGCGCCGGTTGCCCAGCCGCTCGTCGGTTGCCGCCGCGGTATCGATTCGTTGTTAAATTTGGGGTAAGATTGAGTTTTCGTTCGAGGTTCCTTAAGTTTGGTTATGCTCAACAAGCCTAACTTCAAGGTATTGGTATTTTTTTGTTTTCCTTTAGTGGATTTTAGGCAATACCGTTGCAGGCTTTGGTTGAATTTTGGAGCGCGTAAGTGATTCTACAGCTTCACATATAGTTTGGCAATTGGCCTTTCATGATTTATTTGACTGTTGGTATGTTTATTTATCATTGGCATGTATGATTTATCTGACTTTGATCTACTGTTGAGAATTTACCATATGCTATGTATGATTTAGTCTGATGCCAATGCCCTTGTCCCATGATATATTATTATGTGAATCATCAGATTCACTTTCGACAGTGAGGCACACTAGACATGTGTGGACCGACGGGTTCACTCAGGCCGCTAGGCATGGTGACGGGCAGTTGGCCTATCTAGAATCCCAGTAGTGGGATTACTTACTGAGTTTTATACTCATTCAGTTGCAATTTCATGTTTTCAGGCAAAGGAAGATACTCATTCAGTTGCAATTTCATGTTTTCAGGCAAAGGAAGGAACGAGTCGACGGGTGACAGACAGAACCCGCGACCGGGCCAAATAGGGGCACGAGGGAGCTTTCGCATTTCATTATTCTTGATTATTTTTTTTATTATTTATTAAAATGAGTTGTCCAGTTAGTACTCGTGAGGAATTATTTCCTTTATTCTTTTATTCGTTAACTTTGTTGGTTTGGTATGTTTTGGGGTACCCGAGTCAAGAATTTCAACTATTTAAATTTAATGAAATTTTCTATATAATAAATCTCTTTTATTTTAGTTAAATATTAAAGGAGTCGTTTTGAAACGTATGCATGCATAAAGTAGCGATTCTTAGAAAGTCGGGTCGTTATAACTAATATGAATGATAATCAATTACAACGTAGTACTTATTTGTAACTATAACAAGATTATAGTGACCAGCGAAGAGCTTTGAACACTCAACCTTTCACCTAGGCTCTCCCTAGATGTCAAACTCCTCCTCCCAGTGACTTAGGCTCCCCTAAGTAGTATTATTAGTGAAGAACATCTTAACTCCCCTAAGATCGAGACTCCCTCTCAATAATATTTATCTTTCCCTCTCAAGTGAAGACCACTTTACTCACATAGTTTAGGTTCTTCCGAAGCTTGAAACAAACTCTTCTACGAGAGTGATTACAAAGCAGACAATTTTAAAAGAAGTCAATATTGAAGATGCTTATCAACAACCAAATGATTTTAGTATTATATATTTTTTATTATATATTTTTTTATTTGTTATATTATATGTGAGGGTTTAAAAGAAACAACAATACTTGGGTGCAATGTGACATTTTTTTAACTGAGTGCAAAAAAGTAATTGAATTGATATTTTGATGTGATAAAAAATCAAAGTAGCAGACATTTGTGTAAACTTTGAAAATTTTGGATAGAAATAAAAAATAAGCCTTTTATAAAGCCTAATAGCCCACCTAATGTTTCTATAAAAAAAAAAAAAATTAAAAATTTAAAATTTAAAAAAAAAAAAAAAAAAAAAAAAAAAAAAAAAAACTTGAACAGTTCTTCAGCCCACTTGCACCATTTGGGTATATTGAGTTCATTCTTTTTTTCTAAACTTAGTGGGTTGGTTCAATCTTCGATCCATTTGGGTTGAACTAACCAAAATCTATAATAATATATATTAATCATAGTTTTTATATATATTTATTATTAACAAAAAATTATTTTCACCTCTAGTTCGTTTTTCTTTCTAATCTAACTTTAGTTTAAACTCAAACTCAAATGGTACAGATTTGGTTGATTGAAATCTATTAGAACCAAATTAATCTATCAATAAATTTAAATTAGATTGATAACTTGATAATTAAAATGTTTACTCAAATTATAATTAAATTGAGGTTAAACATATCTATCTCTAAGATGTGAAAAAAATTAGAATTTAGTCATTAGAATTAATTTAATCTTTATCAAACCATAAAGATTATTTATGATATTTTATCATACCATAAACACTAAATTACAACTTTTAAAAAATGTAAAGAGTAAGTTCTAACTTTCTCCAACTATGTATCAATTATACCCCTAAATTTTCAGTGGTATCAAGACAACCTTGTACTTGTTTTATTACAAGTTCTTAACCATTGAATTATTAGCTAAATTATTGGCTTGAATTTTGAAAACACTTATAAAATGTAGACAATATAACAAAAAAAATCAATAGTACAAATAGTATTTGTAGGCATTTTTTATAATACAACAACTGTGAGGATAAGATATCGAACATTCAATGAGAAATATCATGACAATTACACCGTTTATAGAATTATTTTTTAGATAAAAAATTCAAAACTAAATGTTTATCAAACGAAGTATTTTAAAAGCTTACAAATTAGGCCTAAACTTTTATACGTAAAAATTATACCTTCAGACTATTTATAAAATTAGATTTATTATTTTAAAAGATTTGGATTCGGGCTAATTAATAATGGAACCATCAACCGACTTTTGAAAGGTAATAAATGTCTCCTGTGATTAACACCCAACAAATATATAAGTTATATAACAGTATTTTGTTGCCGATGGTGAGGATTGTTAATTACAAATAAATAAATGTCAGTTTAATTATTAAATACTAATTAATGAAGGAACACTACACCGCTTGAGTTGGAAATTAATACAACTAGATGATGAGATAGGTAGTTTCAAACCAGTTTAATCATTAAATCTTAATTAAAGCTGACCATAATTTTATACAAAAAAAAAAAAAAAAAAAAAAAAACCTGGTCATAGACTCATAATTTAGTTTAATGGCAACCGATTTTGGTTCACTTCCTCCTTCCAGACTTCAATTTCTATTTTAAAATAAAATTAATTTAGTTGATCCAATAAAAAAGGGCTATCAATTTCATATGCTTGGCTTTCCCACAAATTAGAGAAATAAATAATATGGGACTTTTGAAATTAACTTGATTTAATGTTCCTAAAAAAAACCCTTCACTTAATGGTTGTAAAATTTAATGTTATCGACACTTCAGCTTCAAAACAAAAACAAAAAGGAAACATCTATTTAAATAGTTTTTAAAATTAAGATAATTATCTTTTTAATTGTATTACTTGATTTAAATATGTGCTTAAATTTATTTAAGAGAAATTACTATAAAAAAACATCAAACTATTTATAAATGTAAAAAAATTTTACTGAAGCGATAAAATTTTATCGTGATCATCATTGATAGGTAGTAAAATTTTTATATTTATAAATAATTTAGTTTATTTTTCTATATTTGAAAATACTTCTAATAATTATTCTAACATATATTTTTTTTCCGTTTGACCTAATAAATATGCACGTTTTGAAAAATGCTTAATAGGTAAATGGCTACAAAATGATAGAAAGTTTAATATTAATTTAGATACAAAAATTGGAAACTGACAACCTAATGAATGATATAAAATTAAAGGCTATTTTCCTTTTTTTTAAAAAAAAAAAATTAAAAGTTATTAAAGCTGATTAGAAATTAAATTGGTACTTTAACGAAACCAACTCGATATTATAGAAACAAATTGGTAATTTAAGTAAAAATGGTCATTGGTAATGGAATTATATTTCGAAAAAGTGTTAAAATATTAACGGTGAAAATACAAATAATACAGCCCCTAAGCGATAAATTTAACCAAACGGAGAGAAAAAAAACATTTTAGTCAAATCTAATTTTTATTTGGTCCAAAAATTTTAAAATATCACATTTTTATGTTTTAAGTTCTGATCTCAATTTTCATTTAGTCCTTATGTTTCATAATATTACATTTTTACTATTGAATTTTGAATTTAGTTTTTATTTGGTCTCTAAATTTCAATATTTTACACTTGTACCCTCGAATGTTAATTGATGTTTACTCTAATATTTGACGTTAACTTTTGGTTAATTAATTTTAAATAATTATGATATAATTTTATTTTGGAGACTTTTTAAAAAAATAGAAAAATAAGGGAAACTATTTACACAAAATGATTTTTTTTTAAATAGTTGTGATAGACATTGATAGAAGTTTATCAAGATCTATCAGTGATAGAAATGATAGAAGTCTATCAATGTCTATTTGTATTTTTTTTACTATTTTTTTATAAATAGTTTAACATTTTTTCTATATGTGAATTTCTTTATTTTAATAAAATTTAATTTAATTTTTTAAAATTAATTAATATATATTAATATTAGAATTGAAAGTGAGTAATTAATGAAAATCAATATTAAAAGTAAAAATTTTGAAATTATACGGATGAAATTAAACAAAATAAAAAAATAAAAAATAAAAATGTGACATGAGAGACCAGTTACAAATTAAATTTAAAACTATACCAAAATATAAAATTTTAAAATCTATCAATTAAATAGAAACTCAAAACTTAAAAAAGAAAATTCAAGAGAAAGAACAAAAAAAAAAAAAAAAGGCAATACGTCATTGCTTTGCATATATGCAATATAATTTCATAGATCTCAAAAAATGGGAGAATGTATGACCATCAGATGCTTTGACTTTTGACCAAATCGATAATTATTCAGGTTGACGCAGACACATTCATTAAGCTGCCATATTTATGTAACGGAAACAATTTCATTTTTCCTTTTTTCAAATTTATGCATGTTTTGGGACACGTGTCATCCATCCAAGCCCCAACCTGCCTTCCTTTTTTCTTCTTTTACGGAAACGTGTCAGAAACCGACGTGTTCAAAATTTTAAATTCTTACACATATCCTCTATAACCCCTCCTGGCCACCGTCCACAAGTTTAAATCCTTACCCATCAAGCTTTCTCTAAATTCCCTTTTGAAAACATATCACCAAATTAATCGACCGACTATATAGTAAAATAACTAAATCCATCATTTCTCCATCAAATAAATATGTAAGATTTTACCCATATACAAGGTTGGAGCTTACTTGAGTTATGTTGAAGTTAATAATTTTATTTTTGTTTTGTTTTGTGAATAATTCAATTTTAATTTAGAGTAATTTATACAAATGATAAAAAAGTTAAAAATATTTTTATCCATAAACTTTCATAAATTAATAAACATTTGGTTGATAACGATTTACTCTTTGTACTTTTAATTTTGTAATAATTCAGTTTAGTATGTAACAATTTAATAATTGTATTTTTAAATTTGTAACCATTTAATCTCTAATATAAAAAATTCCATCGAAATTAGATGCCAATTTTTATTGTTTTATGTTGTAGACTTTGTATTTTATAAAAATATTGAGTATCTAATCAATTTATTAATTTATTTATAGAATAAATCTCATTAAATCTTAATACTAATTTTTATAGTACAAATAAAATCGTTACCAGATTTTGAAGTATAGGAGATTAAATTGTTACGAAATTAGAGATACATCAACCAAATCGGTATAAATAAAAGAGAAATGAAAAAGGGAATGTAATAATATATGTTTTGAAAATGGGCACAACCAAACACGCCCTAAGAGAGGCGCACCACCGAGGGTAAGAGCAGTGCTGGGATGAGGTGTGTTTCCCCACCACCACTTGCCTTTTTCATTTTATTAAATTTAAATTTATATATAAAAATAAAGGAATATTTAATTAATTGATAATGAGAAGAGGTAATAATAACGAAGGATTATAACATGCTTGTGACAGGTTGATAGTGCAAAGCGTGCAGAAATCATGCCATGTGAACTCTATAAGACGCTGTCGTTTTCATCGTCTTTCCTTTCTTGCAATTCTTTCTTTTCTAACAGACCTCAATCCCGATTCAATTTTGTGTGTAATGTAATATGTATTTATTTAATTATTGTTGTAATGTGAGGAATATTACGGGGAGGGAATTTTCTAACGGGGGGGTGTTGTTTTCGAGCTCAGTTTTTCAGAGCTTGAATTCATTTCCATTTACTGGGAATGGAACTAGGGTTAGGGTTGAAGGGAAATCTGGGATTGTGAAAAAGTGGAGTTAAAGTACGAGACAAAGTCTGTTTGCTTAAAAAATCCCCTACATTTTTTGTTCTTTACAACTGATTTCTTCTTTTTCTTTATAGTTATATCTTTTTGGGGGTGGTCGTGGTTCTACACTGCGCTGGGGGAGAAGATGAGGATGAAACGGGGGAAATTTGATGTAATGGTATCAGGAAATCGAATCAGGTTGTTTCAAATTTTGATGGGTTTGGTGTTTTTGTATCTACTTTTCATGAGTTTTGAAATCCCGTTGGTTTATCGAACCGGATATGGGTCGATGTCTGGTGATGGAACATTTGGATTCACCAGCGACGCTTTGCCGAGGCCGTTTCTGCTTGAAAGTGAAGAAGAAATGGCGGATAAAGATGCCCCTCGTAGACCTTCTGATGATCCCTTTCGGATTTCTCATGGCTCGCCGCATCGGACACCTGAAAGGCGAATGCGTGAGTTCAGGAAAGTTTCGGGTTTAGTATTTGATGAAAGCACATTTGATCGTAATGCTAGTAAGGGAGAGTTCTCTGAGCTTCAAAAAGCGGCTAAACAAGCTTGGGTAGTGGGGAAAAAGCTCTGGGAGGACTTAGAGTCCGGGAAGATTGAGCTCAAACCTAAAACAAAGACAGAGAATCAGTCGGAGTCATGTCCACATTCGATTACGCTTTCTGGATCCGAATTTCAGGCACAGGGTCGGATTATGGAGCTCCCCTGTGGCTTGACGCTTTGGTCGCATATTGCTGTGGTGGGGACACCTCGTTGGGCTCACTCGGAACAGGATCCCAAGATTTCAATATTGAAAGAAAGGGATGATTCAGTTATGGTATCACAGTTTATGATGGAGTTGCAAGGGCTGAAGACCGTGGATGGTGAAGACCCACCAAGAATACTTCATTTCAATCCAAGGTTGAAGGGAGATTGGAGTGGCAAGCCTGTAATCGAACAGAACACTTGTTATAGGATGCAATGGGGCACTGCGCTAAGATGTGAGGGATGGAAATCCAGGGCGGATGAAGAAACTGGTAAGTCGTGTTTCATGGTGTTTGAAAATGCTTTATTTTACTTGTCTTTTGATAAGAATTCTGTATCGAAATGAACTAGCTTTGTTATGTCTTTGGAGATTCAAGATGGTTGATATAATGCACTGAATCCTTTACTAGCAAGTTCTCCCTTTTCTTATTTCGTTTTTGTGCAATGTGATATGAAAACTTGTCATACTAATATATTGTTATCAAGATTTTGAAGCTCATAGTTGAAGGATGTAGATTTTGGTGTGCACTTTCTTCTTTTCTAAAGATTACTCCAAGTTGAGATGTAACTTAACTTATTATTGGGATTTTATGAAGTTGACGGGCAGGTAAAATGTGAGAAGTGGATTCGTGATGATGACAGCCATTCTGAAGAATCAAAAGTAATATGGTGGTTAAACAGGTTAATAGGACGGACAAAAAAGGTGACAGTCGATTGGCCATATCCTTTTGTGGAGGGCAGACTATTTGTTCTAACTGTGAGTGCTGGGCTGGAAGGTTACCATATCAATGTTGATGGAAGGCATGTCACTTCTTTTCCATATCGCACTGTAAGTACAGTCTCTATATATTTTTTTCTTCAAATTTGGTTGGGACTTTGTGGAGATGTTTTAAATTATGGTGATGATACAGGGGTTTGTTCTGGAGGATTCCACTGGGTTGTCTGTAAATGGTGATATTGACGTGCACTCTGTATTTGCTGCTTCCTTACCCACTGCACATCCTAGCTTTGCTCCACAGAAGCATATTGAAATGTTGACACAATGGAAAGCCCCTGCACTTCCCAAAACAAATGTGGAGCTTTTCATTGGCATCCTTTCTGCTGGCAATCATTTTGCAGAACGAATGGCGGTTAGGAAGTCATGGATGCAGCATAAGTTAATCATATCTTCACTAGTCGTTGCTAGGTTTTTTGTGGCAATGGTAAGGGATAGTGTGATTCTCAGAAATTTTCCATCATTTATATCATGGTAGTGACAATAACTTGCTCCTATGTTATATTCTGATAGCATGGAAGAAAGGAAGTAAATATTGAGTTAAAGAAAGAAGCAGAGTATTTTGGGGATATTGTCATGGTTCCTTACATGGATAACTATGACCTTGTTGTACTGAAGACAATTGCAATCTGTGAATATGGGGTGAGTCATGAAAAAATTACACACACCTTGTGAATTGGACACTTTGTTGTTGGAAATATCATTATTCATTCCATGTTGATCTTGCAGGTTCGCACAGCGGCTGCAAAATATATCATGAAGTGTGATGATGATACATTTGTCAGGGTGGATGCAGTGATCAATGAAGCTCGCAAGGTCCAAGCTGGCAGGAGCCTTTATGTTGGAAATATGAATTATCACCATAAACCTCTTCGTCATGGAAAATGGGCAGTGACGTACGAGGTATGACTGTAAGCATGCCTATGGGTGATTTCGTTTTGCAGTCCGCGTTCCTATTAACATGTTGATTCAAATCTGACAATTGTTGTGCACATGTTTGTGTTTCATATTGTGATTAAGAAACTTAATCCTCCTCGGTGACCATAGTAAATGTCTTGTGGCTTTGAATGTTGACGTTATGCTTTTTCTCTGTGTTTCATAATGTGTTTCTGTGTTCATTTGTTCAAGATACACGGTATGTCAGGGGCTTTCTATCCTGAACAATGAATATAATTGCTTGCAGAATGGATCTCTAGTCACAACCTTACTTGAACAGGATTTGTTCTATGGTTTGTACAACTGTGTCCTTGAGTTCTAAAGAATGGATCTTTAGTCTCTACCAATCTTTCTGTGATGATTCTTGATCAAGGTTTCCTTATCACATTGTTTCATTAGCTTGTTAGTTGTGCATTGCTTCGCATTCCCATCATTCCACAAATCAATGCCTTCATTTTTAGGGGATAGCATGATACATTACCATCTTACCCAGATGTTCGTTTTGATTTTGGAGCTTTATATTGGTTCATTGGCATTTACTTATTGTTCAGTTGGCCATTTAAGACAACCAGTCGTAGAGTGATCTCTCTTACAATTATTGGTTCAAACTGTTCCAGGAATGGCCAGAAGAAGATTACCCAGCTTACGCAAACGGACCGGGTTACATTTTATCATCCGACATTGCAGAGTATATTGTATCTGAATTTGAGAAGCACAAATTAAGGGTATGTTTGAAACAGTTCCTTTTCTTCTCCCCCTCCCCAAATAAAGAAAAATAAAGATGATGTTTTGATGAGATGAGCTAATAATAGTGTTATTAAATACACAATAACACACACAGTTTTTCAAGATGGAAGATGTGAGCATGGGAATGTGGGTGGAGCAGTTCAACAGTTCAAAATCAGTGGAATTTCTTCACAGTCTAAGGTTTTGCCAGTTTGGATGCATTGAAGATTATTTAACTGCACATTACCAATCTCCTAGACAGATGATGTGCTTGTGGGAAAAGTTGATGCAACAAAGAAAGCCTCAGTGCTGCAACATGAGATGATATTTACCCAATTTCAGATTGCTAGTTGGAGATTTCAGAACAAAGGAGCACAGAAGAAAAAGAACAAACAAGTTTTGCAGCCTTAGTCCAATTCTGTAAATATTATATTATAACTTATAAGTGGGTTAAATTTAATCAGGAAGGTTCTTTTACCTTATAAATTCATTCATTTTTTCCCTTTCTTTTTACTTCCAGTTTATGTTACCCCATTTATCCCATTTATTCTATAAATGGGTTTATCAGGTAAGATTATCTCAATGTTGTTGCTCAACTTTCAAGTGTTCTGTCAGTCAGAAATCTCTTATCAAATACTTTCAAGATTAATTCGAGATTACACACATTATTACAGAGAAAGTTTTACCGTGATGAAGGCACCAAAATTTAATCGAATTTATTTCATAACTGCGAGTGTAGTAAAGTGTGTCTCCTTTTAGTTCAAAACTTCAGAGCTTTGAATAAGGTTTACTATATTTTTTGTATTATTTTTCTCTAAATGTTGACTTTAACAACTTAACAGTGCCATTTAAAGTAAGGATGATAATTTGAATGATTAGTTAAGTTAAAAAAGTGGTGAAAATATCATTTTCGTCTTCATATTTTCAAGTCTGTTCAATGGATTTTTCATCACTTTTTATTTTTTATAAGCATTTTTCTTATAAACTTTGAAAACATATTCTCGGCTGGTTTAAAAGGGTAAAAAAATATATTTGAAAAACTCAAGATCCAAACAAACACGCATATATTATTCAAAATGGGGATAAAAAGGGTAAATAAAGTTTTGGCTAAATTATAAAAAATGTCCTTGAATTATGCAATTTGTGTCAAAAATACCTCTAAACTTTCAAAAGTTTCAAAAATACCTTTAAACTTTCAAAAAGAGTTAAAAAATACCCCTACCGTTAGTTTTGGATGGAAACCGTTAAATTTTTGTTTAAAAAATGCCCCTGAACTTTTTAAAAGTTTCAAAAATACCCTTAGTTAAAAAAACTTTTAATACAAAAATTAATACCTCATTTCAAAAATAACTTTAAAATAAAAAAAAAATATAATTGCTCCTAACAATAATATAGTGATCAATTTGTTTGAAGTTTCTTAAGTTTGAAAATAATGAATTTTAAAGCAAATTATTTAAATATAATTGCTCATTTTTTTTTCATATAGATACTCTTATTTTCTCTTAATTTTTCAATTCTTAATTTATACTAATTTTCTCACCAACCAAAATTTTAAGTTAAAACATAAAATCTCACAAAATTCTAAAATCAAAATCTCTCCTTAAACATACCAAACTGATAAAAAAACGTTAGCAGTTAGTGTGTATTAATAACCGAATATATTATTTTATTTGACTATTTATCATTTTGATATGTTTAAGCGGAGATTTTGATTTTAGAATTTTGTGAGATTTTATGTTTTAACTTATCAAATTGGTTGGTGAGAAAATTGACGTAAGCTGAGGATTGGAAAATTAAAAGAAAAATGAGAGTATCTATATAAAAAAAATAAGGACATTTTTATAATTTGTTATAAAGTACATTCTTTTCGAACTTAATAAAACTTCAAACAAATTGATCACCATATTAATGTTAGGAGCAATTTCAATTTTTTTTTAAAATTTCAAAGTTATTTTTGGAATGAGGTATTAACGGTTTCTGTACATAAACTAACGGTGAAAGTATTTTTTTTTACTTTTTTTGAGTTAAAGGGTATTTTTGAAACTTTTGAAAAGTTCAGGGGTATTTTTTTGAAAGTTCAAAGGTATTTTTGACCCAAATTGCATAGTTCAGGGGCATCTTTTATAATTTAACTTAGTTGTTATTAATTTTAAAATATTAGACGTCTTATTTGAAAAATTGTGTACACGTAAACAACAAGCACCAGTGGTCTAGTGGTAGAATAGTACCCTGCCACGGTACAGACCCGGGTTCGATTCCCGGCTGGTGCAATGCCTTTTGTGATTTTTCTCTCTCTTGTTTCTTACATTCAATTTTTCTTCTTCTTCTGTTGATATTCGTTTGTCTTTTTCCGGTATGTTTTTGATTCAAAATATCTATTTTGATTCATGTATTTTGTTGAGAGATTTCGAAAGCAAAATTTAATTTTTGCTATATCTGCAAATTCTTTTACATTGTGCTATATCTGTAAATAATTTGAACCTAATTGCTATATTAACAACTATCCCTATTTTTAATTTTGTAATAGTTTAGTTCATTAATTTTAATATGTAATAATTTAGTTATTGTACAATTTAGTCATTATCGTATAAATTAGTATTAAGATTTAATGAGATTTCTTGTATAAATAAAGAGAATTTCTACAGATAGAAAAATGTCAAACTACTAATAGGCATTAATAGACTTCTATCAGCATCTATCACAACTATCTAAATTTTTTGTTATTTTGTGTTTGTGTAAATAGTTTCTTTTATTTTTCTATTTTTAAAAAATTTCCATATAAATAAATTGATACATTAATTAGAGACTCAATATTTTTATCAAATACAAAGTCTACATCATAAAATATTAAAAATTAATATTTAAATTTGATGATTTTTTTTAGTGGGAACTAAATTTTTGCAAATCTAAAAATAAAAGTACTAAATTATTTTCTATTAAAATTCATAGACTAAATTATTACCAAATAAAATTACATGTATTAAATTGTCACGGGACTTAGACTTTCTTAAAAGCAAATATTGTTAAACCCAAAATAAAAGGAAAAAGGACAAGCATTTATATTTGCTTAAAAGAGTTTTTAAGAAACAGTTAAGAACGCATAATTGAGTTGTTCAGAAAAATGCGTGCGTGGAGGAGGTGATGCCGCCGTCGCAGATTTGGCTTAAAACCAAGTCGCTCTCTCAGAAATCAGAACGCAAGCAATTAGCTAATGCTATTTTATGGAAAGGAACTCCTCAAAAACGACAACCCTTGTCATTCTCGCACGTTCTTTTCCTTCCTTTCACATTATATATATTTGCGATTTGGACCGACATGGGCTTCTTTCATTTTCGTCGCCTTGGCTACGATCAATCAGACCCACGTCGTAAGTAACAATGGATATCGAATTAAACAAGAATCCGCTTCTATCTCATTCTTCCTGACATATTCTATCGTTTTTGCTTTAAATTTTTCAGGGATTTGGAGATTAGTCTTCTGCGCCGAGAACCATGGAAGACGGACTGAAATTGACCAAATGGGGTTATGAAATTAGAACATCATCCGACGCTTGCATCTCCGCCATTAATGCATTCTATGACCAGGTTCTTCTTCTTCTTCCTTGATTTTCCGCCATTGGGCTTCTCTAATTTTCGGTAATCTGAAATGGGGTTTGGGGGGTTTTTGTAATTTCTGTATCGTAATTGAGTGAAGGTGCTTAGTTACGGGAGGAAGAGGTCTGTGATTCTGGAGGCTACTGTTCACGACAAAGACTGTATGCTTGCGAATGTTTTGGCTGCTCATTTTCTTTCATCGTCCAATCCTTCACGAGTTCATCATCATCTCCAAGCAGCCAAGGCCAGTCTGGTTAGTTTTTATTTTTTAGTTTATTTGAAAATGTTCATTTGGTGATTTCTGTTGACAAATTGCTTAAATTGTTTTGATAAGGATCGTGCAACCCCATATGAGAAAGCCGTTTTCGATGCTATCAGTTGTTTGTTGTCCAACGACAGAGACGATAATGTTGCTGTTGAGCTGCACACTGAGGTATTTTGAAGACTGATCTTTTGAAATTTCTAGAAGCCGTGGACTTGCTCGTCTCTTTTTCTGTTTTGTGAACTAACCACTTAAGATTCGGATAATTTGAAGTCACAGTGGTGATATAGTTCACATGGAAATTCAATTGCCAACTTTTTGTTATGGGCTATCCTCAGAGATACAATCTTATTCCTTCCTTGACTTATTTTCTATTTGAATCTGCAGCTGCTTAAAAATTTTCCAAAGGATCTAATGTCTTTGAAAAGGGCTCAAATGCTATGCTTTTACTTGGGAAGTGCTGATATATCTTTGGCATTGGTTCAACAGGTGCCTTTTCTGCCTAAGAATGTAGTTTTCCTACTTATCAGTTTTAAAGTGATTTTCTTTAAAAGAAAAAATTGAAAACCTGCTTGAGATAAAATGAAGAATACAAAAGGACATAAAAAGCTGCCCACAAAACGAAATGCTCAGACTCAATCAGTTTATAAAATGATGAACGCATGTATTTGAATGTTAAGTATATTGATGGCTTCTTTCAAATATTCACTGATTGAATAGATGAAGAAGGGTTAAAATTGTAAGCTTTGAAAAATTTCGATCCTTCATTCCTTTCTCTTTATATATTGAGGCTTAGCAATAGATGAATTTTACAGGTTTTACCCCAAAATCAGGAAGAAGGTTTCATTTATGGCATGCTTGCTTTTCCTTTGTTGGAACTTGGCTGCATGGAAGAAGCTGAGAAGGCCGCAAGAAAGGGACTTGATATCAACAAGAAAGATGGTTGGGCACAGCATGCGGTGAGTGTCATTCATAAGCCACTTAATCTGTTGTATTTGATGAAAAAAATGTAAGAAGTTAACAATGTTTATCCTGGTTATTATTTTACCATTTGGATCGTTGCAGTTATGCCATATTCTTCAATATAGATGTCATTTTAAAGAAGCGGTTGAGTTTATGGAAGCATGCTCGCCTTCATGGAGTGACTGTTTATCATTCATGTATGTACTTTAAGCTTTGCGAATTAGAGTTTTTATCAAATGGATTTGTCTGTTTGATATACTGTACGTTTGGAAATTATCAATTTTCAGGGTGACACATAATTGGTGGCATGTGACACTCTGTTACCTAGAAGCCAATTCTCCGTTGAGTAAAATCCTTGAATTATATGACAACCATATATGGAAGGAGTTGGAAAAACCTGATGCTATGAGACCAGATGTATTTTTTGGTTTTAATATTACTCTATGTATGCAGTTAATGTTCTATAGTTTCAGGCCTTAAATTATTTCATTTCAGGTATACTTGAATGCCCTTGGTTTGATGTTGCGGTTGTTTGTGCGTGGTGACTTCGATCCATGTGAGGGGCGTTTGAAGATCTTGGCCAATGTTTTAACTGATAAAGTGAGTTGCGATCCTCCCCACCCCTCCCCTCCCCACAATCAACCAAGCAACAAAATACTAATAATACGATGAAGGGTGAAAAAGGAACACCACAAAAGAGTTCTCTGACTATTGGTCTAGAAAGTATCTGCTTTTTCGTACTCTTTCTAATGATATCCTTTATACATCTGGAATTCTGTTTGCGTACTTCCTGCCAAATGACTTAAGTTTTACATGCTTAGTTTTCTATGCTATACTTTTATAGAACCTGTTCACAGGATTTATGCATGATAATGACAAGCTTTCTCTTTTCTCTATACTTTACTAAAAAGGCAGTCTATGTTGTCAAGTTTAGTGAAAGCACAGTTGATGTGCAAGGCTTGGATTCAATCAGCTAGCTTATTTATGTAGGATCTAATGGCAACACTAGAGGGGTGAATAGGGTTGTCTACCAATTTTAATTTTATAAAATTCTAATTAATCTAAATGTGATAATTAAACTTGAACCTCAAATTAATAAAATAACACCAACCAATTACTTCAAGTTGATAGCTAAAAATACAAGTATACAAAACAACAAATCAATCCCAACATGCAATAAATAAAATTAGAGAGGAAAACTAAGAGCAAAAATAAAACAAGTTTAGGGGAAAAAAGACACCGAAATTTATAGTAGTTTGACAATTTGCCTACATCCACTCTACACGACCCATTTTTTTTCCGCCTAGGCTAAAACCCGGATCCTTTTCACTAGTTCATGATCTAACCAAAATAAAAAGAATCACCTCTAAATAGGTAAAATTCACAAGTTTAGCTCTATGACACTCCATAATTTTCTCTCAACTATTGCACTTATACAAATTGAAAATAATGAGAGAGATGAACTTTTGAGCACTTGGAGGATGAAACAATGGATGATTAATTTGCTTGGAATTTATTTTTGATTTTTCAAGAGAGTGGCTAGGAGGATGAAGAATGATTGATTATAAAAATTGAAGGATTTAACATCAACCATTGGATCTAGGGCAAAAGGAGTGGATGGTTGAGATTAAATGGAGAGAGAAAATAAGGGAGAATAAATTTAGGAAGGAAAAAGATTGAGAATGAGATTTTGGAAGGGAATCAACTTTTTCCTAATTTTTTTCTTCTTTTTTAATTTAAAAAATTTGGGATGCCACATGTTGCAATCTCATTTGATTGTGAGTGATCCCACGTTTCTCCTTTTCTTTTCCTTTTCATCTCTCTTTCGCCACATGTCATCTTAGGGTTGGTCCACGTTTGACATGTCACTGCCACATCATCGACCACATTAGATTTTTCTTTCAAATCCTTTTTTGGCCGCAACTTCTTCATTTGATATCCAATTTGAGTGATTTCTTGTTGAAATCGTCTCTCCAAATTCTATGTCGTGGACACTTTAAAACACTAAAATCATTAGTAAATAAACGTTTGTTATCATCAAAACATATGGTATGATTGAAACTTATAAAGCTAACAATTCCTTCTCATTCTTTCCCAGATTATTAGTTTTCTCAGTGTAATTGCAATGTTAATGTCACCTGAGGTATTCTTGAATAACTAAGAGTTAACCACTATTTCCAGGCTAACTGGCATCTAGACTGGCACTTTGACGTATTGATATCATGGGCTCTGGCTAAGGCTGGAGAGAATTTTGCAGCAGAAGAGTTACTTGGGAGCTTGAAGTCCCGGTTCGTACAGTGTTCTCTCATTGCATTCTTATTTATTTACATGTATGTGTCTTTATGGCTCTTTGTTTACTGTTATCGGCTGTTTTTGTGTAGATTGTTGAAAATGACTCCGCAGAAACGAGAAAAGATGCAAAGAGGAATGCTGGTTTGTTTCCTTTTTCTAGTCTCATGTACCCTTTAAGTAGTCTTTTTATAACACCTGTTGGGTTCTTTGTTTGTAACATATGATTGTGAAACATTTTGTTTCATTTTAACTACTTTAGATATAGGTTACCTTCCTTCAGTTTGAGTTCACGTTGCAAGCTGAACTGGATATTCAATTATAGTAGGGATTTGACCTTCAGAAGATCAAACATGTTTTCTTCTTTTTAGCAAAAACTTCCTTGCCAAATATAGCATGTTGATAAAATTATTTTCAATTTTCAACTACTTTATGTTGGTACAATTGCACAAATCTGTTAAATCCATCTTGTCAACTGCTTTTAGTGAACAGACCCTCAAGACAAGTTTATTTTTCCTTTTCAATTTCGTGGCCTTATTTGTGTATTCCCAGCTTGCAGAAGCTATCTACAAGTACGGGAGAGGAGATTACGAACATGCATTAGACTTGCTCGGTCTGGATTTTGATGCAAATGACTACAAGGTATCAATATCAACGCTGATATATAATTATTCATCTCCATCAACTTTAATTGTCATCCTGGTCATGACCAAAATATAATCTTCTGGTGTTGTGTTCTAGATGATTGGTGCATCAAATGAACAACTCGACGTATTTAATGAAGTATGGTACGATATTTTGATGAACACAGGACACGCTGCAAAGGGTAAGAAAGTTCCACTGTTCATTTTCCTTCTCAAAATATAGCTTTCTTCAAAGCATGACTTCTACAGTTACATAATATAGCAATCGAAGTAATCGACAAACAGATCAAGAAAAGGGAAGCAGTCCCATATCTGTGGCGTCTTCTGGTACAAATGCTTCTCTCATGTTCCGCTATAATGATTGCAGTTACAAGTTTTTCAATGAAAATGTAACCATTTCAACTCCTGCAGGAGAGGGGGTACAGCAAAATTGGAAGGCCAGAGGAAGCTGCCATTGCAGGAGACAAAGCCAGGAGCTTGGAGAAGGCACATTTCAAGTAATTACCTTGAAGTTGCAAGTCTTCATGATCTTGTATCAAAGCTGATGTGTGCTTTTTGGACAAAGTTTTATCTACGTATGTTACAGATTACTGCCTGTGTATTCTGCTATGTAAAATACGACTTGAACAAGACAACTTTCCTTTTCCCACCGTCAAACCAGTGGTTTTGAAGAATAATGACGAGGAAAAGAGATGGGATTCGGATATGTTATATCTCTCCAATAAAATTGGTTCAAAAACACTTTTATTCCTAAATTTTTTATGAATGTAACTTTAATTAGTTCTTGAATTGAATAAGCAGCAGTTTGGTTAAATATACTTTATAATTTGTAATGTAATATTTTGGTGTAAGGTCAAAAATTGTGTTTTAACGTAATTTCTTTATACAAGTAGATAAATAAAATTATCAAATAATATGAGGTTTCATTTCAAAATCAGTAGCAACGAGAGGAACGAGAGGAGTAGTCTATTTATTTTAAGAGTGAAGTTTCTTTGATTTTTTCAATATGGAATTTTTAACAAAAATGAACAAAAATGATCCAAGATTAAATTTATTTTCTAAAACTATAAATAATAAGTTATTAGGCAATAAAAATTTAAACTCAATTTTGATGAAAACTAAATTATTACAAAATTTAAAATATAAAGACTAAATCATGATTAAATTTTTATTTCAAGACCAAAATTTTTAACCTATAAAGTTTCTTCAAACTCATCATTATTGTATGGACTCAGAATGGATAGGGATGGGGATTGAGAGATCTTTAAGCAAAAAAGATGTAAAATTGGAAAATAGAAGAAAAAAACAAAAAATATTTTACATTTTACAGTCACCTCTCCGCTCTCAGCTGATTCAGCTGAGTTGAGTCCACGTGGATATTTGACATTTACAACCAAGCAAGCCTCCAAAAATATGTCCAGTCGCTGTTCTGTGGACTGGTCAAACCCCCCACGTACGCAAATGGGCCCCACGCAAATCGCCTCATCGACCAATCAACTTCTAGCCACGTCAGCACTTCCGTTTGAAATCGACGACCGGACCCCTCCACGTGCGCCGTTCCGAATTCGCCGGAGTTCCTCCACGATCTCCTTGGCGTCAGGGCGGTCGTCTTTGTCCGCCGCAACGCATCGGAAAGCCAACTCCGCCACGGCCTCAACGCCGTCGATTACCTCGCCGTCGACACCCAAAACAGAGTCCACCACCTGATGAAGCTGACCCATCTGGATCTTGGACACTACCAGATCCGCCAGCGCCATTTCTCTTCTCTCTCGACTCTGATCCACAGCTTTGAGACCAGAGATCAGCTCCAATAACACCACTCCGAAGCTGTAAACGTCACTCTTCTCCGTCAACCGGAAGGACCGGTGGTAATCCGGATCCAAGTAACCGGGTGTCCCCTGAGGTCCGGTGCATACATACCCAGATGAAGACGACGTCGTATCTGAGAAAACCAACAACCTTGAAAGCCCAAAATCCCCAACTTTGATTCTCATATCTTTCTCCACAAAAATATTGGAAGAGGTAATATCTCTGTGAACAATCGGCGGCACCACAGAGAAATGCAAATACTCCATAGCCATGGCGATTTGCAGAGCAATGTCAATCCTTACTTGCCAGGACAGAGATCCCTTCCGGTACGAGCATTTAGGGCCATGGAGATGGTCGGCGAGTGTCCCATTTGGGACATAATCATAGACTAGAATAAGCCCTCTTGGATCACTACAATACCCATGTAACCTAACGAGATTTGGGTGATTAATTGAAGAAAGAATCAAGATTTCGTTACAGAACGATTTGGTGAAGAAAGCCTTGCCGGAGGAGGCGGTGGCGGCGGCATGGTGCTTGTGAAGATACTTGACGGCCACCAATCGACCATCGTTGAGCTGACCCAAATAAACAGACCCAAATCCACCGTCGCCCAGTTTTCTCTTTGGGTCGAATCGATTAGTTGAGGATTCGAGTTCTTCGTAGGGGAAAACTGGTGGGAGAAGATTAGGTGAACGATGACGACTAAGGAACTGAGCTGTTGGGTCTACTTCAATGGCGAGGGATCTCAACCATCTCGACCTGAAAAAAGCCAACATTACCGCAATAACCAATAACAAGCACATCAACGCGAAAACAGAGGACAAAATCGCGATTCTACTAGGGTATGAGTATCGAGTTCGAGTATAATAGCAAATGAATTGCCTATCTGGGTCTGAAGAATTGAAGCCACAAACACCTTTTTTAGCTTCACAATCATTACATTTCATAAAGTACGGGTCCTGATCTTTATCCCACTCCACTTCAAACCCCAATCTAAGAATTCTGTCCAAATACTCCAAGACCTCCTCCTGACAACCTTGCTCCGACACAGACTGACGCTCGACGCCGCATCCATGGAGCAAATTAACCGGTTTCTTGATGAGATTACACTCCCAAGGACAATGGCTGCAATTGGGTAGATGCGGAGGGGAACAGGGGCGAAGAAGAGAGAGTCTAGAACAATACCCATCTGAGATTCGAAACGGGGAGCCAGAGAAATTGATCGAACGGCTGGGAATAGAGGAGGAACGAAGAGAAAAACAAGTGTGGTTGGATTCTTTGAGAGTGGGAGTGACATTTAGTGGAAGAGGGGAAAGAAGGAGAGTGGTGGAGGTGATATTGAAACTCAACAGAGAAAAAGAAAGGCCATTAATGGATATAACAGAGTGGGGAGAAGAGCAACGCACCTGAAAAGAAGGATGGCCATGACCAGAAACAGAGGAAAAAGGGAAACGAAGTTGGGAAGAGAAAGGTGGACAAGAAGAGCTCAAAGACTCAACACGAAAGAGAGGAGAGAGGTAAAGGAAGAAGACAACAATGGCGGAAACAGTAAAAGAAGGAGATGGAGAAGGCATGGGAAGATGAAAATGGAAGAAGAGGAGGGAGATCCAAATCTGAAATCAAAAGAAAGAAAGGAGATTCCTTTAGCAATGGTTGTTTGAAATTAGAAAGGAGTGGAAATGGGGTCAGTGTGGGAGTCGAGGACGACAAAGAAGAAAGCCTCACGTGAAGGCCAAAAGCTCAAACGAAGTTTTGGTTTAGGAGTGTGAAGACAAAACAAAACAAGAAAAAAAAAAAAAAAAACTTAAAAAGCAGGTCTCTGCTCTGAGCACTGCGCCTCCAAAGTCCAAAGTTTTCTGCTTCTTTCTTTCTTTTCTTTATCAATTTTGCTTTCGCTTTTGCTTTTTGGGGTGTGTGTCTCTCTATAATTACTCAAAATTGACCTAAGTCGTTTTTTTGTTGTAACTTGTAACATGTGGGAGAGCCCTTTTTGAATTTTTGTAAGCATTTGTGTGGAAATACCTTTTTTTTTCTTGACTTTTATGTCTAAATTTGAAATGGAAATTTTAACTTTTTCCACTCCCTCAATCTCAATGCTAAATTATTGGTTAAATTTGCAAATTTTCTCCTTGTTGTTGTTAGGTTACCTTTACCATTTGGGGAATTCCAACTTTGGGAGGGAAAACAAAGTCATATATATCATACAAGTCTTGAAAGGCAAAAAAAAAAAAAAAAAAAAAAAAAAAAAGAGTTATTATGTAAATTGAAATTTTGAAATCATGTGAAGGTGAACTATAATTATTTCTAGAAGGGGGTGACATATGAGCTCATTAAATTAAGTTATCGATTTGCTATCTCTTTCTTGGGAAAATATGAGCTCATTTTTTTACTGACTTGTCATATAAATGAATTGTACTTTCATTTCCTTTTTATAAAATTGCATTACTTTAATGGCTGATCTACAAAGAAATCACCAAAAGTCCATGCAGGAACACATTCCATTCTTAAAATGATGAAACCTATTACGATCTCTCATGATAATCTCTACGTTGAAGATTTGAGAAATCGACTTGGTGACTTGGTGGCAATCGTTGCATACTCTAAGATTTTTAAATATACGCATCGGCGTACTAGGTTTCAAGTTTAGTAACCCAAAAGCTATGGCAAGTCTCTCACTATGCAACTTAAGTGATTGTCGTTTGATGTTATCGGGTTCATCTACCATGGTTGCTTGTGAACAGTCAGGTGAGTAACCATGTTTCTCTAGTTTTTCCTCAATCAAATCAATAACATCGTAGATCTCTTTTATCTTGGGGTGAGATGTGTCTCCTGCAAAGAACTCATGGCTAATACCATCAATTTCTATCGAACTGCAGCCAGGCTCTTTTGTCACACCCTTATCGACCATCGCCTTCCTTACGAGCCCGACGTCATTCCACTGGCGTGCTGAAGCATACACTTTTGACAACAACACATAAACACCACTGGAAGCTGTTTTTTCAGATTGAAGAATCTCCAATGCCACTTCTTCGCTCAACTCAACACCAACATTCTGCTTGTAGAAAGCATCAAGAAGACTCCTCCAAATCACTGCATCTGGTTTTATATGCATATTTGTCACTAACTCCAAAGCTTCATCAATAAAACCAGAGCGACATAGAAGATCAACAAGGCATCCATAGTGCTCCAACCGGGGTTCAATCTTGTACTCATTAACCATCATATCAAAATATTTCCGGCCTTCAGCAACCATGCCTTTGTGGTTACATGCACTAAAAACACCAACGAAGGTGACCGAGTTGGGCAAAAACTTCTCCATTTCAACCAGCCGAGAGAAACACCGCAAGGCAGCCTCCCCCCGTCCGTGCATGGCGAGTGCTAGAATCATCGAATTCCATGAATTCAGGTCATGTTTGGGCATTGTCTCAAAGACCTGCTGAGCCATTCTCAAAGAACCACACTTGCTGTACATATCCACCAGTGAAGAGTTGATCAGGACATCACCCGCCATAGCGCCACTGGCCTTCCTCAACACATAAGCATGAGCCCACATCCCCAAAGATAAAGCTCCAATACCAGCACAAGCACTAATTACACTCTGCATTGTATACCCGTCGGGCTCAAAACTATTCTGCATTTCAACAAATAGCTTGAGAGCATTCTCGAAAAGCCCACATTGAACATACGCATCAATCATCACATTCCACGACACTAAACTTCTAAGAGACATTTTATCGAACACCTTCAATGCTATTCTCAAACATCCACAAGAAGCATAAAAATGAATCAAGCTATTGCCAACATAAACATCAGAATCTAACCCAAGTTTAACAATATGGGCATGCGCCTGTCTCCCTTCAGATAAAGCGAACACGTAAGCACAAGCTTTAAGAAGAAAAGGAAAAGTATGTTTATCTGGTTCAACTGAGCCTTCTTCTAACATTCTATAAAAGAGTTCAATCGCCTGCTCTTTCCGATCCAAGCTCCGTGCACAAGCTCCAATCAGAGTGTTCCACATGAACGAATTGGGGTTACCGATTTGATGAAAAACACGACAGGCATAATCAAAATCAGTTAAAGACGAAAGGTGGAGAATTCGGCTGTAGAGAAAGAGAGAGGATTTGTGGGTCGAAAAGTTACGAATTACCTGAGCATGTATTTGTTTGAGCTTTGAGAAATCAGTAGAGTCGGTCAGCAAGTGAAGAAGCCGACTTTGATGGGTATGGAAAGTATCGCGCTTGATTTCAATTGGAATAGACTGTGCATTTGGTGGGATTGGTAGAAGCATTTTCCAGCGACAAACATGAGAATTGGAAATAGTTTCAGAACGAATGAATGGATATGAGCTTTAGTAAGAGGATAAAGAGCTAGTGATGGACAAATCCAAAACCCAACATGTCTCCCATTTCATAATAAAAACAAAATGAAGCTTGTCTTTAGCAAGGACATACAGTGTTCAAGAGAAATAGGGAGAGACATAGAGAAACAGAGAGAGAGAGAGATGGAGATAAAATGGAGACTTCATACTAACCACTTTCCCAAGTTACCTTTTATTGCTTTAGTTATACCGTAAAAGCCATTATTATCATTTTTTTATTGGTACTTTTAACAGATATTAATATTTTAATAGGTTGAGTTATACTACAAAATTTGAGGAATAAATTTATATAACATTAAGTTGGGTATGAGTAGAGTGTTACAAAAAAAAAAAAAAAAAAAAAAAAAAAAAAAAAAATTGAAAATTCGAAAAACCAAACCAATTCAAACTGATTCACTGGACATATTGATTTTTATTGGAAGAAAATAAATTTTGTTCAGTTCGGATCGGATTCTGATTAGAAAAACCAATCAAAATCGAACCAAACTGAGAGTATGTATACTCTTAAAAATAAACTCTAACAATATTAAGTATCTTTTAATGTTTTAATTATTATGGTGCATATAGATTTATTGTTTAGAAAAAACATCAATTATTATGGAGTGTGTATGATATTTATTTAGAAAGTATCCATAACAAAATAAAAATGTCCAATTTCAATCTTAAAAAAAAAAAACCAATTTTTTTAGTAAAAATTACCAATTCAAAACAAAATTGAAAATAAAAATTAAATTTTGAAAAAAAAATGTCAAAATCAAAAACCAAATCGATAATAAACCAAACCAAATAAAAATCAATCCATTGGTTTTGTTCTTTATTGGACATGGATCTTTTCTTTATAAAATCAATTAGTTTGGTTTGGTTCTTGGTTGACCCCAAAACCGACAAAACCGAACCGACTATCACCTTAAGTATGAGTATGATCTAGACCATAAATATGAAATATTATAATATAACAATGGAGATATGTAAAAGAAAAATTATTATAAACAGAAAAAATATCAAAATGTTTAATTCTATCGCTGTATATTTGTAATTAGTTTAACTCATTTTTCTATATTTGAAAACAGTCATATATAAAACAGATTATTGCATTAATTAGAATTTTTTTTAATTAATTTTTTATGTATTAAAATAAAACAAAAATTTTGGCGTAGATTTCACATTTTATTTGTTATTTATATTAAAAGAAGAATACGAAGGTGGTGTAGTGTTTATATAAATTTGTAGCTTAGAAATTAAGACATTAATTTTGTATTTATGTGGATACGAAAAAGTATGAATGAATATCCACAAAAGTGTGGGACAATGTTGCTTTAACATATTGATTGGATATACATTATTAATGATGCGATGGCCAACTTTCATGAAAGTATCATGGATAACATGGAAAGTAAACAACGTACTGAAATTCTAGGAATATAAATTAATTCAACCCAACAACACAAATTAATTTTTACCTCTCGCATTTAAAAGCATGTAACTAATATCTTCGCATAGTTATAGCACGAGCAAGTTGCTTGAGATTCCTTACGCTGTAGTAGGAGTGGTCATGGGTTGGGTTGATTGAGTTAAAGCACTTGACTCAATCCTATTACTGAGGTTGTAAATTTTCTCAACCTAAATAACTTTTATTAAATAATGAATCCAACTCAACCCAATCAAAAAATATTTGGGTTGGGTTGGTTCGGGTTAATTAGATTATTTATTTCAATTTTAGTTCTAAAAATAAGTAAAATGTTAATAGGTAAAAATTTTATTCAATTGTTTTCATATATTTAACTAAGATTAATAGTTCAATTTCAATTTATATTATTAAAAAAAAAATCAAAGTGCTAAAAAATTATTTTAGGAATTGTTGGAGAATAAATTAATAAAAGAAATCCTGAAATAAAATAAAATAAAAATAAACATGTAAAAGTAAATTTATCATAAGTAAAAATAACATACTTTATAAAATTAATAATAAGTTTAGGTTGGTTCGAGTTATTTTAGGTGAATTCATGAACCAACCCAACCCAAACTATACGGGGTGGATTGAGTTGATCGGGAACCAATTGGCAATGAAAGGAGTAGCCCATCTATATTATTAAGAGTGTGAGGTCCTTTAATTTTTCCAATGTGGGATCCTCAACATCTCGAGTCATCAGATTTTTTGAACACTCCTACTTTCTGGCATTCTATGGTGTTTTGGTCTAACCTATTTTGATTTGAAGATAATGTTCTAGAGACTCTTCCATTGTTTGACTTGCTGTTCGAAATCAGATACATACGTGTGTTCGTATTGGCATGTGGTGTCCTGCTATCCCTAGTATTTGTGTTCTTTCTATTGGCGATGTTGAGTCTTGAGACCCTTATTTATTATTTGATTGTCCTTTAAGTCGAGTTATCTATAGGGATGTGCTCTCCTAGGATTTCTCATTGGGACACTAAGTTTGATTGGATTTGTCATATGAGTGCAAGTAATCGGTTGCACGCGGAAGGTTTGAAGAGTAGTTTGGTGTGCTGCTATTTATCATATTTGGAAAGAGCATAATCTTTGTGTTTATAGAGATACCTTACGATCTCCCCAAGTGGTTCGTCAGATTGTGGTTTGATGTTTTTCTGTGTTGTTTTATGTGGTTTTGAGCTTCTATTTAGAGGATTCATGTTGGCTCTTCCCCTTGGGTCATTTTTTTCTAGAGTTGGGCGATCCTGTCTGCATAGGTATTGTTTTCATTGTCCTTATTTTTCTTATCATCCGATTGTGCTTTGGCCTCATGTTCTGAAGTCTCTTATCTTTTATTGCAATTAAGTACGATGGCAAAAAGAAAAAGAAAAAAAAAACATGATAAGTTCATGAGAAAATAAATATGTAAACTCCATTTTGTGGTTGTGAATTATATGAAACATTGTACTTGAAAAAAACGTTAGAATTATATTGTCTTTTTTAGTAGAATAAGTTGAAAAATATGGTGATTTGAACCTTCAATGTCACAAATAAAAATATATGTCAATTATCGCTTAGTTATGTGAAATTTGGAAGAATTAAATTCCTTTAATGGATATACTTTTAAAAAATGTTAGAACATTTAATAAGCAACCCTACATTAAACAAACAACCATATATTAAATTGGACATGTACATTTGGGAGACTATTTAATGTGGAAGCTCGATAATAAGAGTCTGAATTTTGTCACGCCCCAATATGTATAATAATGTAATTGTACCGATTGGCTAAACCAAGCATTAAAAATCTGTCCTTAAAAAGAAAGAAAAAAAAAAAAAAAAGCATTGAGAATCTGGCGTTCATTTACAAGAGTGAAAACAAAAAAGAGAAACGTGATTGGTTTGGAAAGTATCTTAAAAAATCCTGACTTGGAAAAGAAAAACAGTCACAAATATAGGTTAATGTAAACTTTCTAAATTAATAATATTGGAAATAAAATGGGAAAATAAGCAAACAAAAACTTTACATATATATAGACTCACTAAATTTGTTAAAATATATGCCCTAAATTAGAAGTTCAAATCTACCACATTAAACTTCCAATGAAAAGAAAATCATTTTGTTAGTCACTTGTGTTTGATAAGAAAAAAATTTGTTTAGAAAGGATAACAGAGAAAATGTATTTTTAAATATTTTTATTATATATGATAAATAATACTATAGATGAGGAATGTGAATTAATTTTGAAAAATAAACACGTAACACTTGGTTTGATAATTATATTTAAATTTGGTTTGAATTTTAAAAATACCTCAAAGAATTACAGAGAATCAAAGAAATTTATGTGTACAAATTTTAATTTTATAAAATTTAATTAAAAAATAAAAGTTATCAAACAAGACCTAAACAAATCAGTTGAGACATGAGAATGACATTCCTTGTAAAATTTAAGTAATTTGTGATGAATTTTTTATTTATTAATAATTTGTGTAATTATTATTTTCCATATGTTCTGATAGTATAAAATATTTCAATTGAAACGGTTGTGTAGCTTAAACTATTTTACGTTTTCAAATTGAACTCAACCATCAGACAATATTTCTTTTTTGGTTATTGTTCTTAAAAGAGAAAAAATGAGAGAAATAGAAAGTATAATATTAGAATTGTTTTGAGGGTAATAAATGGAAGGAATATGAACATTTTATATAATATAGTGAAATGGTGACTTGCATTTGCATTATCTCAAACTTGACTTTATATATACCATTAAAATTCCTCTCCAAATTTCCTACATTTTTTTTTCTCTCCCCCATTTTCTTTTCTATCATATGGTCAATGTAGGACGCCAATAAACCTACCCACTAAATCCACACGGTTTTTCTTTCAAGAAGAAAGAAATAATAAATAAATATGATAAATCCATAATGTTGTTACTTATCTGGGATGGTCTTCAAAAACAAAATGAACCAAAATATTTATACATATAACAAAATGTTATTATTTATTAGTAATAGATTCTGATAGTAGTCTATCTATGTCTATCACTAATACACTATGACATTTTACTATATCTGTAAATATTTTCAACAGTTTTATCATTTAAAATAATTTTTTCATTAGGGTTGTTTTCATATATGGCGAAATAAGTCAACTTATTTACAAATATAGTAGAATGGCAAAAAGTAGTCTA
This sequence comes from Lagenaria siceraria, assembly GCA_002890555.2. Classification (NCBI taxonomy): domain Eukaryota; kingdom Viridiplantae; phylum Streptophyta; class Magnoliopsida; order Cucurbitales; family Cucurbitaceae; genus Lagenaria; species Lagenaria siceraria. The sequence continues at coordinate 25,556,366 of CM016484.1, forward strand.
TCATTGTCTATCAACAATAGACACTGATAGATAGACAGTAATAGATATTGATAGAAGTCTGTAACTGTCTATCAATGATAATAGTCTATCATTATCTATCAGCTTGAAAAAGTTTTTTTTTTTTTTTTTTCTATATTTGAAATATTTTCAGTAATTTTTTTCATTTAAAACAATTACCCTATTTTTTAAAACAATAAAGATTGCAATATTAGAAGGTTATTATAGTAATTGATATGTTATACAAAAATTCTTAATCATTTTGTGTCAAATAGATTCGTAAATATTGAAAGTTTTTTACATTTGTATAATATTGGGTCATATTTTGATCCACTTCACGAAAATTACTTAGTTTTAATCCAAAATTATGAGGTTGTTTGGGCTCCAACTTTAAGTAGGTTAGCCCATTCCATGTTGGAGACTCCAATTATATTAGTTTGTATTTACAACTATTATGACCTACATCAAAGTACTATACCAATATTTTCTTTGTCGTCGTGTTTATTATTTTCTACTCATTCCTCTTTTATGTTATAATGCTTACTATTTCCTACCCAAACTAAAATAATCTATACCTAAATATTCGAAAAGTTTTAAAATTTTATTTAACACGCTGGGAATAATTTTTAAAGAAATGAAAAGAAAAAAAAGGTTAAAAAACACTTTTGGTCCTTAAACTTTCATGAAAGTAACAATTTAGTCCCTAAATTTTAATTTGTAATGATTTAATCCATATACTTTCAATTTTGTAACAATTTAGTCCATGAACTTTATTATGTAATAATTTGGTCCTTGAACTTTCAAATTTGTAACAATTTAATCCCTAACGTAAAAAAAATCATCAAAATTAGATGTAAATTTTTATTAATTTATGATGTAGACTTTGTATTATATAAAAATATTGAGTTTTTATTTCGTTACAAATTTTAAAGTACAATAACTAAATTGTTACATAGTAAAGTTTAGAAACTAAATTATTACAAAATTGAAAATCTAGAGACTACATCGTTACAAACCAAAAGTTATGACTAAATGGTTAGTTTTATGAAAATTTAGGAACTAAAATTGATTTTTAACCCAAAAAAAAAAATTCCACATAACACGAGTGATGGCCATGGGAGAGTTGACTGTGGGAAAGACATCGTTTATGTCCTTCACTATCAGTAGCACTCTGCCTCCATAGTCCATACCCACTCAAATTCCACTCTCAAACCTTCCATTTCTGCGCTTCCTCTTTTTCCTCTTTACTTCTTTCCCTTCCCCCAAACCCTAATCCCCAATTCCTAATCCATGGAGTTTTTCACCTTCCTCAAATCCGTCAAACTCCGGAGTCACCTCCGCAAATACTTAATCGCCAACGACGACCACGAAACCGTTCGCCAAACCACTAACGCCTCCTCAGACGGAACTATTTGGGGTATCGAATTCATCGAGGGCAAAACCGATGTCATCCGCCTCCGGAGCCGCCATGGCCACTACCTCTCTGCCACTGACCTCAATTTTCTACTCGGTGCCACGGGGAAGAAGGTGATATTGCAAACTAAGAACCAAAAACTTTCCGCCGCCTGGACTGTGGAATGGGAGCCTGTACGCGACGGCGATCAGGTGAAATTGATGAGTTGGTGCGGCAGTTATTTGAGAGCGAACGGCGTTACGCCGCCATGGAGGAACTCTGTGACTCATGACGAGCCGCGGTTCTCTTCCACTAAGGGATGGATTTTGTGGGACGTCGAACCGGTTATTGAAATCCCTAAGTATTGTTTGTTGATGAGTCGAAGGACGTGGTCCATGTCAAATTCCGCCCTTTCTTCGGCGGATTCCGATGACTTTTCCGTCTCCGGGAAGAGTTCTCCGGCCACGCCCAAATCCGTGCGCCGATCCTCCACGTTCCAGGTTCGTATGATTCCCTTCAACTGCTTTGCTTCATATACCAATCTGAAAACTTTGTCGACGATATTGTTTCTATCGTGAATAGTTTAATAAATAAAAAAAATACTTAAATGCAGGCTTAATTAGGAAATATGGGTGGTTTTAAAAAAAAATTGGTAAAAAGGGGTGGTTTTAAAAGTTGAAATTGGACTCACGAAGAAAATAACAACTATTTTGATTTTTTTTATAAATTAATTTACTTTATTTTTATTTAAGGAAATATAATATCACTTTTTTTTTATAATTGTTATTTTATTATATCATGTAATTTTCTTTATTTTTTTAGCAAGATTAAATTTAATTACAAAAATATTACATATTTAATCATTTTATTTATAAAATAATAAACTATTAAATATAAATTAAGATAATACCACTATTTTTTTTTAATCTTACATCATATTGTAGTTTTATTTTAAAGCACGGAGAATTGTAATAGATAACAAAATCAAGGGAAAAAATCTAAACATATAGCATTTCTTTAAAATGTTTGCAAATATGACAAATGTTGACCAGTCAACTTTTAAATTTTTTAAAACTTTTGAATTTGTCCTTGTTCGTATGTTAGGGAGCACATGTTTCCATCTTTTTTTTTTTATTTTTTTTATTTTTTTTCTTTTTCTGGTTGTTGCAGTCTTCGATTTCATTATACTCGCTCATATTACACCATTTCCTTTTTCTTCTCTTCATCTTCAACTTTTCCGACTTGAACCATGAAATTTCAAGCTAATTTTTAATTAATTTTTCAAAATTACAAGTTTCCCCTTATTCTTCTTCCTCCTCATTCACGCAAATATTAGAATTGTCAAAACCCAAAAGATCAACAAGATATATTGATTGAGATTAATTTTAAATTTATCCTTCATTATGAACGTATAATCATTATAGATTATTTATAATCAATTAATTATTTATTATCATTAATTTTTATTACTTCATTCATTATTAATATATCATATTTATAAAAAGAAATTAGTATTCTTTATTAACATATCATATTTTTATTTGTTTGTTTGACTTTTTATATAATCTATTATTTATTAAAATATATTTTCTTATATTATTTAATTAATATTAAAATTACTAGTGTTGAACTTAATTAATTATAAAAATGATTAAATAATAATATTATAATTAATATGATGTTCATTAAATACATTAATTGGTTAATTTCAATTATAAATTACTTAATTTTTAAATATTTATAATTAAGATTATTATTGATTCTTAATTAATTATTTTTTTATCAATGTATTGAATGATGTCTATTGTTTAATTAATTAATCTATTACAATTATATAAGATTGTCGGGCTTAATTTTATAAATCCTTAAACCAAACGGCCTCTAACAGTTCTGTTATGTAAATGACTAAAATTGAGCATTATTGAAATCTTAGGGACAAAAGTGTTAAATTTTAAAACATAGAAACCAAATAGAAATTAAATCCAAATCTAATAAACCAAAAGGTATTTTTTCGAAAAATATAACTATCCACTAATTTTACTTAGAAGGATTAGTAATATATTAGAAAAAATTAGAACTTTTGATATTTTCACGTAGCAAGGTTTTAGAATTTTACTTATTTATGTAATAAATTTATTTTACTATATCATATTGTAATTTTCTTTTTAAATATTACCTAGTTCACAAATTTAGTAAAATAAAACAACAATATGATGTAAAAAAAAGTAGTGGTATTATCTTTATCCATAGATAATAGTTTATTATTTTACAAATAAAATGATTAAATATATAATATTTTTTTAATTAAATTCAATAAGATAATAATTATAGAAAAATGGTATTATGTTTCCTTAAAAAGTTAAAGAAAATGAATTTGTTAAAAAAAAAAATCACAATAATTATCATTTCATTCATTATGTGGGTCCTATTCCAACTTTCAATAAAGTTTTCACTAAAAAAACAAAAAAACTACCTTATTTTCCTAAATAATTTTAAAACTATCCATTTTCAACAATTTTTTCTTAAAACTACCCTCATTTTCTAATTGACCCCTTAAATGCATCTCGAAGCATTGATATTCGTGCATTTCACTTGATCCAATCAACAAAATATTATCTTAATTTAATTGTCTTTTTTGTCGGATTTTTATTTTTATTTTTTTAAAAAAATAATTATTATAAACAAATAAATATTAAACTATTTATAAATATAGAAAAATTTCAACCTGATAAAATTATATCGATGGATGGTAAATAATTTTGCTATTCTTTTATATTTGAATTTTTTTTAAATCTTTGGGAGAGAAAACAAATATTTTGTTATTGTTTGATTTCTATTTTTGAATACAAGAAGTTAAAATTTTTGTCTTTTTCAAGTTCTGACAACATGGATTAGGAATTGATAATTTGGTCAAAAGATATTATTTCTTAATTAGTTAGGAACAAAAAGCTTTAAATTTAAAACATAAATTATATAAGAAATTATGTTTAAATCTTATTTTGGTTTTAAGTTTTAAAGTATTTATTATAATTCCTAAACTTTTGTGTTTGTTCTATTTTAATCTTTAAATTTTTATGATATTTATTTAAGTTTTTAAACTTATAAAAAAAAATAGTTTTTGTCGTTGTTATGTAGCTTTTGTTATTTAACTTTCACTTGTCTATTACTTATTTTTTTACTCTCTAAACTTTTGTGAATATATTAACATGATAGTACACAAACTTAAAATTATGTCATTAATTTGTCAAAAATAAAGACTAAAGTAATAATTTTTTTTAAAAAAATTATGAGACTAAAATAGTCATTTTAAAAATGAGAGACGAGAATACAACAACAGTGACTATGTAAGCTTAAATACTTTAGAGATAAAAAAAAAATAAAACTAAATAAGCATCCATTTCTATTTTAAAAAATGATAAAATGAAGACGTGGTGGATAATTTTTAAAAAAGATTAAAGTAAAATCTTCAAAATGAAATTTAATCAATAAATAAAGATTTGACACTTTTTAAATAAATCAAAATGCTTATTTTATTTATGTTATTTTCACTTGGTGGTTGCTTTTTTTTTTTTTTTTTTTTTTTTTTTTTTTTTATGTCTATTGATTTGTTTATAATGTAATAGAAATGTTGATTCATTGTTTATGATGAAGTTGCACTGATACGAACATATAGAAACGTCGATGAAAATTTCAAATATTTATAGATTATATTTATTTTGTTATTTAATGAAAGCCTACATTAATGTTAGTTGCATAATTATAACTTAACTCTTAAAAGACATATTGTTCAATTGATTAAGATATATATTTTTTATTAAGTGGTCGAAAAATCCTTCAAATATTCTACCCAGACTTATTTATTTATTTATTTTTGAAAAAGGTCTAAATATCTTTGCTCTCTCTAAAAGAATATAGGGCAATTAAATAATTTTTAAGGAAAAAAAAAACTAAACCCGTGTTAGTAAATTGATGCAAATGGATTAAATTATTTTATTATACATTAACATGATATCATTATAAACAATGATATGATTGGAATAGTTTTTAAAATTTTGGTGGCAAAATTATTCGGTTTCAAATTAAATTTCTCGAATACGAAATTACTATAAACAAAAAAAAAAAATTCAAACTATATACAAATATACAAAAATTTTAAATTTTTCTATATTTGTAAATAGTTTGATCTATTTTTTTATATATGAAAACAACCCATATAGAAATGTGGAACAAACATTTTTTAATATATTATTGTCATAGTTAACAAGTTAAGTTCCTTCCAGATTTTTGTCTCAATTCTTGTAAAATATAATAGAGAGACCAATTTAGATATAGTTCTCTGTTAAAAGAAAAAAACTTAGGTGCACTTTAGATTGTACTCATGAAACTCCACCCAATTAAAAATTACATTTTTAAGTCCTAAATATTATGATTAAGCAATAAAATATTATTTGGAGAAAAAGATCTAAAGTGAATAATTTCCACCATCTCTGTAGGAAAAGATTTTACCTACCTCGCTGCACTAGGCAACCTGGGCGGTGCTCCCTACCATTTTTATTTTTTCATACCAAAAAAAAAATTATATCATAAAAACTATACATACACCGTCATGTGCGGACCACCAAAATATGTTGGGTATATAATTTCATTAACCCACTTTCCACCAACTTTCCAACATATTTCTACAATAGCAACATATTCTTCACCTTTGTTATTTATTTCATTGAAAAAGAATCTTTCTCCTTATCTAATTAATATAAAAATTTAGTCACACCCCAATGAGAAAAACATAGATTTAGTCTGTATTAACCAAAAGATTGAGAACTTAAATATATATTAGATATAAATTAAAAATTTACGAATTCATTGAGTTTTTGTTCATTTTGAAATTTGTTGTACTAAATATATATCTTTTTCCCTACCATTTTGTTTAATTAAATATAAATTTATGAGATCTTTTAAATAAATATTGTAGTTTGTAGAAATAATTATAGAAATATTGTAGTTTAGAAAATATTTATAAAAATATTGTAGTGTGACAGTGTTTTTGGCAGCAAGTCTGAGAGTTTAAATTTTCGAGGAAGGTAGTCATTTTACTCTCCCATTTTATTTTCTGTTGTAATAGAAAAAGAGTCATCCTGAGTGCATTTTAAGATGTATGTATCTACTCTAATCACACAAAAAAAATTAAATAGATATAAAAAAAAATTTCACATAATAAATTATGATAAAGCAATGAAGAAAATATTAGAAGATAGGAATAACTTAAAATGCATTTAGGTATTTTTTTTTTTTTTTTTTTTTTTTTTTTTTAAAAAAAAAGAATGAATACTCTTTACTGGAGGTGGAGAGTTGAATACCTCACATCGATAAGAAATCTGTGTCGACTATTTTGATTGGAGAAGGAAAGTACATAAATGCAGTATATACTATATAGTAAATAGTACATGTACAATAGTAAAGGTGAAAAGATGATGCTTTTACCGCGTACCTTTTTAACGTCTCCGATGGGGTCCTTGACTTATGCCGATCCGACGGCGGGAAAGGGCGGTCAGACTCAGACAGACTTACCCAATATTCAATTAAAAAACCGCGTGGCTTCAACTTGTATCGCTAGCTGACTTTCTTTTACCACTTTTGACCTTCGTTCTGTTCCTATCCTTCCCCTTCCTGCGTGTACTTGGAAATTTTCTGGTTCAACTTCAACAAGGAATCTAATCACACTATTGGGATATCCATCTTTTAAAAACAGAAGGACCCAACATTCTGTTTGATACTAATTCATTGTTAGGATACAAATCCGAACAAAATTTGAAGATTTCCTCTGCGTATTCGACAGGTCAAATCTTTCTCCGGCAACAACCTCCGATCCGACATGGATTTCTTCCGCAACGCCAAGACCGTCCGCCTTCGCAGCCATCACGACAAGTACCTTGTCGCTGATGATGATCAGGACTCCGTCAACCAAGATCGTGGCGGATCCTCAAAAAATGCTCGTTGGTCTGTCGAGTTTGCATCCGGCGCCAACTCTGACTCTATCATCCGTCTCAAAAGCTGCTACGGCAAGTACTTGACCGCCAGCAATCAGCCTTTCTTGCTCGGAATGACCGGTCGGAAAGTGCTTCAGACCCTTCCTCGACGGTTAGATTCGTCCGTTGAGTGGGAACCCGTCAGAGAAGGGTCACAGGTCAAGTTCAAGACCCGATATGGGAACTTCTTGAGAGCTAATGGGGGTCTACCGCCGTGGCGAAATTCGGTAACCCATGATATTCCGAGTCGAACCGCCACACAAGATTGGATCCTCTGGGACATCGATGTTGTTGAGATTCAAGTGTCTGTGAATCATAGAGCTCCCACAATTGAGCATATGGATTCTCTGGATTTCAATCCCAGCTCGCCCCCTTCTGCCTCTGGCAAATCGACCCATTACTCTAGACTTGAGGTTTGTGATCTCTTTAAAACTTCTTTTCAAGACGAATTTAATTGAATTTTACTCCATGTTCTTCAAATTATGATAATGATTTTTCGGTTGTTTGCTTGTAGTCTACTGATTCGACCGTTAGTTTACCTCCCAAATCTGAAGGAAGAACCATTTACTATCATGTGGCGGATGAAAGTGGAGATGTAGATGAAGATACAGTGGAGGGTTCTTCTTTTACATTCAAAGGAAATGGGGTGGAGCAACTGACTCTTAAATTGAAGGAAGAAACAGGAATTGAAGGTATCATTGTGTGTACTCGCAATCCATTGAATGGGAATCTTTATCCCCTTCGCCTGCAACTTCCTCCCAACAATGCAATCATGCATGTGGTTGCTGTCCCTGAGTCATCCAAATGTGAGATCTTCAAAACCTTTTTGTTGTTGAATTGACATTATTGCTTGTTTTAATCTTTTTTCCTTAACATCCATCTTTGCATCTTTTGTTTTTCAGTGGGAAAGGACCTTGCAAAACAACGTTTATTATGAAATTCATAGGGGAGAATACTGATACATTGCGAACAAGAGATTGTGGCTATTACAATCCTCAGACAAGTCTCAGATTGGTGACTGATGACACTAGTTCTTAGTCATTCAGATTCTTCATTGGTTTTTCATTTGACCACACAGAAATAATTACGACAAAAGGAAGCTTGAAGCCATCTGTGGAAGATCATATAAGCTGAATTCTGCTTCTGTAATGTTCAACTCTTTTGCATCTTCTGTAATTTTCCATATCAATAATTGCAGCTAAATTTAGGAAGCTTTTTGTATCATTGATATTCATAGAAAAAAGTGCAAGTTCTTGAATTGCCATATGATGGGATAAGGCTCTTGCAGCCTCGACTTTCTGACAGAGTTTAGGGTTTAGGTAGCGCTATGGCTATGAATTTTGGAAAGGTTACACCTTCTGTTAATTCACGTTAACTTGGCATATCAATAGATTGTAAATTCCTTTCCTTGCTATACAATTGCATAACTTTAATGGCTGATCTATAAAGAAATCATCAGAAGTCTATGCAGGAACACATTCCATTCTTAAAATGATGAAACCTATTACGATCTCTCATGATAATCTCTACCTTGAAGATTTGAGAAATCAACTTGGTGACCTAGTGACAATCATTGCATACTCTAAGATTATTAAATATGCGCATCGGCATACTAAGTGTCTCACTATGCAACTTAAGCGATTGTTTGATGTCATCCGGTTCGTCTACCATGGTTTCTTGTGAACAGGCAGGTGAGTAACCATGTTTCTCTAGTTTCTCTTCAAATCAATAACATCGTAAATCTCTTTTATCTTGGGGTTAGATGTGTCTTGCAAAAAAAAACTTATGGTTAATACCATCAATTTCTATCGAACTGTAGTCGGGCTCCTTTGTCACACCCTTATCGGCCATTTCCTTCTTTACGAGGCCAACATCAATCCTCATGCGTGTAAATAAACACTAGTGGAAGCTATTTTCTCATATTGAAGAATTTGCAATGCCACTTCTTCGCTCAGCTCAACACTAGTATTCTGCTTCTAGCAAGCATCAAGAAGATTCCTCCAGATCACTGCATCGGTTTTATATGCGTATTTGTCACCAACTTCAAAGCTTCATCAATGAAACCAGAGCGAGATAGAAGATGAACGAGGCATCCATAGTGCTCCAACCGAGGTTCAATCTTGTATTTATTTCATCATATCAAAACATTTTCGGCCGTCAACAACCATACCTCTGTGGTTACATGCACTAAGAATGCCGACAAACGTGACAGAGTTGGGTAGAAACTTCTCCATTTCAACCAGTCTAGAGAAACACTGCAAAACCGCCTCCCCCTGTCCGTGCTAGTCGAGTGCTGGAATCATTGAATTCCATCAATTCCGGTCATGTTTGGGCATTGTCTCAAAGACCTGCTGAGCCATTCTCAAAGAACCACGCTTGTTGTACATATCCACCAGTGAGGAGTTGATCAGGACATCACCCACCACACTGGCCTTCTTCAATGCATGAGCATGAGCCCACGTCCCCAGAGAAAAAGCTCCGATACCAGCACAAGCACTAATTATACTCTACATTGTATACCCGTCGGGCTCAAAACTGTTCTGCATTTCATCAAATAGCTTGAGATCATTTTCAAAAAGCCCACATTGAGCATATGCATCAATCATCACATTCAACGAAACCAAACGTCTGTGAGGCATTTTCTCGAACACCTTCAATGCTAGACTCAAACATCCACAAGAAGCATAACATGAACATCCATTCTAACCCAAGTTTAACAATATGAGTATGCGCCTGTCTCCCTTCAGATAAAGCGAATACGTAAGCACAAGCTTTAAGAAGAAAAGGGAAAGTATGTTTATCTGGTTCAACTAAGCCTTCTTCTAACATTTTGTTAAAGAGCTCGATCGCCTGCTCTTTCCGGTCCAACCTCCGTGCACAGGCTCCGATCAGATTGTTCCACATGAACGAATTGGGGTTATCGATTTGATAAAAAACACGGCAGACACAACCAAAATCAGTTAATGACGAAACGTGGAGAATTCAGCTAAAGAGGAAGAGAGAGAATTAATGGGTCGAGAAGCTACGAAGTACTTGAGCATGTATTTGCTTGAGCTTGGACAAATCAGTAGAGTCGGTCAGCAAGTGAAGCAGCTGACTTTGATGGGTATGGAAAGTCTGGCGCTTGATTTCCACTGGAATAGACTGTACATTTGGTGGGATTGGTAGAAGCATTTTCCACCGACAAGCATGAGAAATTTGAAATAGTTTCAAAAATGGATAAAGTAAATGGATATAAACTTTAGGAAGAGGCTAAAGAGCTAGTGGAAGCGCTACACATGGACAAATCCAAAGCCCACTGTCTCCCTTTTCATAATAAATACAGAATGAAGCTTGTCTTTGGTAAGGACGTACTGTGTGAAAGAATGTTATTTGCAAAAACAAGGAGATGTTTGAAGGCATTTACTTTATTTATATTTTATTTTCAATAAGAGATAATTGTACAATCCGCTCAAAATAAAATATATCCCACTTTTTAAATTTTTAAATTTTTAATCTTTTGCTTATCTCATCATTTGCAAAAAATTACTAAATGACAGTGGTGGCCTCTCACTATTATAGAGCAAAGAGTGAGAGCGAGAGAAATAGAGAGAGTGAGGAGCGAAAAAATCCAAACTCAAAGGAGCAAGAGAAGCGATAGAAAATATAGAGAGTAATGAGCTGAAAAACCTAAACCCAAATTAGGGAGAGGAGCGAGATTCTGATTCAAATGCACAATGGTTTGTTTTGGTAATTTCACGCTTATAGAATGTAAGTAAAAGGTAAAAATCTTTTGTTTTAAAAGGTGGGACAAATTTCATTTTAGATAATATGTGCGAAAAAAATATTTTTCTAATGCGTAATTGTAGCTGTAGTTGAGCAGGTTATAATAAAACTGACAACTGAAATCATAAACTAAGCATATATCAACAACCAAGAGATTAAAAATTTGAATCTTTCCATCTCACATATAGTTGAAATGTAACTTAATATATAGTTATCAATTACCATTTCCAATTTTCTTGTAGTGTATAACCTCATTAGGCTCATGTCAAGTATTGGATGTGCCACTTTTATTTGACTAAGTTACAATCATCTAGTGGTTTAATCTAGATCGTTCAATTGCTTCTTATTTGACTCAACATATGACTCTAAACTTCTAAATCGGCTAGCATAGTCACCTCAGTTATTTTTAATTTAAAGTTTTTTTTATATTTGTGAGTGTTCGGACTAGTTTACACGTACCTCAACTAATTTCAAGAGACAACATGCTTGACCCTACATCATTTAGATGTATTTTTAATTTAAAATTCTCACCCCAAAGGATGAGACTATGAAAGAAAAGGAAAGCCAAACAATGAAATATTCATATTCCCAAAAACAAAAAATCACAATTATTTATGAATCTATTTGACCATCCACCTACCTCTTTTTTTCTCCATTTAGTATCACTTATCTTTAAAATAAATAAATAATTAATTAAGTGTATCTACTCAATCTTATAACTACAATTTGTCTTGCGATTTTTTTTTTCTATTATTATAAACGCAATCAAATGCATCCAAATATTACTCTTTATTCTGTATCTCGTGTTTTTGTCTCCTCCAAAAAAAATATCGTTTCTTTTTTAAATATATTCTTCTTATTGAAAGTTCATTTCACCTACTTCATTTACGTGTATTATTATTTGAGAATTGTGATACATACATATTAGATATTATTAGTTTTTTTTCTTTCAAAATAATAATAATAATAATTTATTATGATAGAGTAGATAAATGGTTGTTGGATATAGTTAAATAGATGGAAGAGACCATATTTATTAGATCTTATTCATACCTAAACAAAGAAAACTTCCTTTTTGAACTTAAGGAGGGGAAAAATAATGTAATATTGATGTTGGAATGGTGATATCTTCTGCTTCCTTGCAACATGATACACCATATAAAAAGATTATTTTTCAAGTAATTAGGTTAAATTATAAATTTAGTCTCTAAAATTTGGAGAAAGTTGAAATTTAACCCCTATAATTTGATAGAATTTCATAAATAATCCCTTTAATTTGATAAAATTCTCATAAATAGTTCAAACTATAGAAGACTATTTAAAAAGGTTTTATCAAATGATTGACACTAAAATTTTAACTTTCTACAAATCAAACGGACTAAATTTGTAATTTAATGAGGTAATTATAAAGAAATTCAACAAATATTTCTTATCCAGCAAGCAACCCATTTTCAAATTATCATAAGAAATCTTTTCTAGCTCGGTTATAACTTATAATTGTATTAGCATTAAAGCTAAAGAAATTATGTACATTAATTTTTTTCGTACAAGATTTTTTTTCTTGCTCTTCATTATTAATAAAGAAGAAATACATTGCATAATAACGTAAATTATCAAATAGAATGGGTGTAAAATAGTGAAGATAAAGAGTATTATTATGTTATATAATCCTATTATGCAATAATATATACTTATTGTTAATTCATCAATTAATTTTGTATATACCATTTAATGATTTTCTGGTTATCTTTTTCTAAAAAAAAAGTTTATGGTACACACTTATGATATATCCACCTCTCAAAGGTATTTCATTTGTTTGTCCTTGACCTTTTTCATATTGAGATATATATATATTTTTTTAGTTTCCAAGTTTCATATATATATATATATATATAATTAGATTGTACTGCCAACACTCAATTAGGAGAATCTAAATTAAAGAGATATAAAGTGTGTTTAAAATAATTTTTAAGTGTTTAATTTAAAAAATAAATCATTTTGGAAGAAAAGTGTTTGGCAACTACTCAAAATATTTTTTCGAGTGTATTTTAATCAATTTTAATCAAAAGTGTTTAAATAAAAATGAGTTTTTTGAAAAATACTTTTTTATCAAGTTAATTCAAACGGATTTGCGTTTTTTCAATAAAATCTAGAAGAGAAATGAATAAGAAATAAATCCAAATAATTTTGAAAAAGAAAAGATATTTTTCTCCACTAGGTCTGACTTTTCCATTTTCCCTTCTAGACCTTAGAACATAAGTATATTAAGATTTTTTTTGGTGCTAAATTAAAAATGCCCCCCATGATAATGACGTGCTATTTATGCTTTCTTTTTTAGACCACCGTTAAAATTCTAAATAAGAATATGAAGTCTGAACTTTACTAATTAAATTACCATGTAACAAATTTTGATATTACCAGGAATAATTTGGATGGACTTTAGGCCTTCTGCAAAATCTCACATACTTAAATTGAAAGTTATCCTAAACTAAATTGGTGTCAAATTTATTTTTAAAACAGTGGTCTTTCTACGACACAGTAAATCTATTCTAGATAGTGTCAAATTTATTTTTAAAACAGTGGTCTTTCTACGACACAGTAAATCTATTCAAGATCAGAACATCTAGTTCTTAGAGATATATTTGAGTCGCAATTTTCTAATTATTAGGTCACGTTTACCTTAGATTATACATAATCCATCAATGCTAATATGAAAGTAGGTCTCAATTGATTATGTTTGTTGTTGTTTACATGTGTTCCGTAATAGTAATGAACTGTGAGACATGACTCCAAATCTATAATTAAAATGCATAATCTAATTGAAAAATGAAGAGTGCTCCATCTAATTGTGGTTAAAAATTACTTTTATCTTTACTATTATCGTAAGGGTCAAATATTAACTGTGAAAATATAACAGATTCACGATAAAAAAAACAATTCAATTATATTTGCGAATCAAACCTATAGCCAAAAATTGATAATTTAAATTTTATAAGATAAAAATTGCTGTCGACGAGAATTTGATTTAGGGGGCCAGCGGGTTGATTGCTGAAAATTGACATGTTTTTGGCTGATTGTGCAGCGGTTCCCACGGCGGCGACTGCCGACTAATATTCCAATTCCAAATTAAATGAATATTTTATTTAATTTTATAATTAGATTATTAAAATATATGAGAAAGTACAAAACTGTCCCTCTCCTCTCTCTTTCCTACAACAACCCCATTCGCTACTTGACTGCACGTTCGATATTTTCGTAGTGCTTTGTGATTGTGAATGTGATACACTCACATGATGCCCCTCACCTTAGTCTTTAATCAAATCTTTTCTTTTTTTTTTTTCTTTTTTTTGGGGGAAAATAATTTGTTGGGTTACTAACAAAATACTAAAAATAAAAAATTAATTAAATTTAAATACTATTTTAATCTCATTTATATAGTTTTGATTTTGGTTCATATTGATTCCTATATTTTCAAAATGTTAATTTTCGTTCAAATGAACAAAAGTTGAAAATATAAAAATTAAAATGAACATTTTAAAAGTACAAGGACCAAAATGAACTCAAGTTAATGTTACCGGAACCAAACTAGTATTTAAACTAATTATTTAATAGGGTATGACTATCCCTTCTTAAATGTTAAATATTCATTCATGATTAATAAAATTATTAAAATGAATATTAATTCAACAATTGCAATAATAGAAGAAGATGTGACAATTGATCCTCAGAATGCTAATAAGTGCTTTAACTATATGTTTCAATTGATATATATTTTTTTTCTCATTTTTCTAGTTCGAGAACAATCAAGTTTAAATTTGAACATCTAAACTCTTGGTCGAAGTTAAAGGATCGATTGCTATGTACTACAAAAGAAAAAGAAAATATTTTGTATGTTTCATTTATACATTAAACTATGTAAAAGTGGTAACCTATCTTTAATAAAATGAATTGGGTTTGAATTTGAGCTTTAACTTAAAAGTTAATTTTAGCTTGTGAAATTTTTTTAGCAATAGTTGACGTAAAACATTACCAAAAGCTTAAATCTTCTACCTTTCTTATGTATTTCTTGTGTAAAAAAGAATGTATTTCTTAAAAGGGAAATGAAAAATCAAATCTTAACAACAAATCAAACTTACATAATTTTCTTTTTGTCTTTATTATGAATATATATATTTTTGGCTTTTTTCGATGAATAATATATTTTTGTCTTTATAAACTAATATAGTAAAATATGCCGACAAACTCACTTTAATATTTTATTTGATTTTAAAGTGAGCCTTTTGCACTATTTGATGATTTTACAAGTATTTAAAAAGGAAAAAAAAATGTTTATATTAAGCTCTTGTTTTAAGTACGATCATTTTGGTTTACTCTCAAAACATATATTGATCAGAACCAACTAATAATTGATGATTTAATTCAATTAACTAATTAAAAAAAAACCTACCCTTCAAATAATAGAAGGCGTCTCTTAAAAGAGATAATATTAAAAAAATAACAATAATAACAATTATTGCATTAAACATTTTGTTGCCCGACAATTCAAAAGAAGAGAGGGGTGAGTGGTGAGGGATGACACTCACGTGGATAAGGGGAAATCGTCGTCGTCCATTCACGTTTGTCATTCACGCAAGATTCTGTCACCGAGCTGTTACGGTAGCAGGCGAAGACATTTTGACTATAAATATATATATTAATAAAAAAGCGTGATTAGAGCAATCAATCAGCCACTCAATTTTCTGATCACACGACGGCCGTTTCGCCGGATTCCTCTGTTTTTTCCAAATTTCCACCACCTCCTTCAACTTTACTCCCAAAACTGAAGTCAAATTCGAAGAAATTTTGAACTCTCAGGGCAAGTTTCTTCAATCTCTTGCAATTAGCATCCACATTTTGAAGGCTTTGAGCGTCGAAGTAGCTGTGTGATGGGGGTGGACTACTACAATGTGTTGAAGGTGAACAGAAATGCGAATGAAGAAGACTTGAAGAGGTCCTACAAGAGGTTGGCTATGAAATGGCATCCTGATAAGAATCCTTACAACAAAAAAGAAGAGCGGAGGCTAAGTTCAAGCAGATCTCTGAGGCTTATGATGTTTTAAGCGACACTAAGAAGCGTCAGATCTACGATCTCTACGGCGAGGAGGCTCTTAAGTCTGCTGATTTTGTTCCTCCGCCTGATTCTAATCCTTCTTTTTCCTATGTCCCTCGCGATGCCGACGACATTTTTGCCGAGTTTTTCGGCGGAGCTGGGAGTGGTAAGAGCCGAGGGTTTAGAGGAGAGAGTTTGTTTAGGAATGGGAAGGCGGAGGCTGGGAAACAAACGAATAGGAAAGCACCGCCAATTGAGAGCAAGTTTATGTGCAGTTTGGAGGAGCTTTACAAAGGTTCCAGAAGGAAGATGAGACTGCATTTGGGTATGTAAGATTCCTGATTTCTGCTAGTGGTTTCTGGCTATTATTTTACCTTTTCTGTTTTTGTTGAAACAAAAATGTTCCATGCTTATAATCCTTATTTGTTTCGATTGCACATAATGGTATTGGGTTACTAGTAATACTCTTTGATGCTGTAATTCTCAATGGGTGGAACTGTAAAGGACAATATTGCATGGAATATATTATTCCTTTTTCTTGGCTGAGCTGCCTAGGATTGTCAGGATATTGATACCTCTTTACATGGCAAATGATTCCTTCTGTTCTATTTTTACCACTGATAGAAAGGCAACCTGATAAACAATTATGAACCAGTGGTATGTCAAATTCTTGTTTCTTGAAAAGCCTACTTGTGTAGCTAATTGGATGGTTGCGTTTGTATTGCAGAAAGACAGTGGGTAGATTTTATGATTTTATGAATATTATGCTCTGACATAAAGTTTGTGAATTATGATTGGGAAAGGAATTGGTGCTTCCACTTTGTTCAATGACAACTAGACTGCATCACGACCTTTTCAATAACCTCCAGCTAACTGAAGCATCTATAACGATATTTTATTGTATATAGGAATAATAACAAACATGCTTTTGTTGCTCAAATTTGGAAAAGAACATTATTGATTTGAACTAATTGAACATAAGCTTTCTCTTTCTTCTTGGCATCACCTTGCAATCAAGCTCACATTGATCTCATTATATCTTCAATGTTCTTGTATATTTTTGGCCTGAGTTTTCTTCTCTTTTTCCTTCTCGATTTAGGCTTATTCAAGGAACTTGTTTTTGTAGGAAACCGAAAACTGTTGATGAAGTGCTGAAAATAGATATTAAGCCTGGTTGGAAGAAGGGGACAAAAATCACTTTCCCTGAGAAAGGCAATCAAGAACCTGGTGTTGCTGCTGCTGATCTTATATTTATCATCAATGAGAAACCCCATCCTGTTTTTGAGAGGGATGGTAATGATTTGGTACTCACTCAGAAAATATCTCTATTAGACGCCCTCACTGGAAAGACATTGAACATTACAACTTTGGATGGAAGAGATCTAACTACTGTAACTGATATTGTCAAACCGGGTTATGAGGTAGTGATCCCAAATGAAGGAATGCCCATCTCTAAAGAACCAAACAAGAAGGGGAATCTTAGAATCAAGTTTGATATCATTTTCCCATCAAAGCTTACTTTTGAACAGAAATCTGATCTAAGACGGGCTTTGGGTGGTTCTGATTAAGAAGTTAAGCTCAGGAGCAGCCACAAGGATGAACCTTCTACGCAGGGGATCGATAATGCAAGCTCGAAAACATGTAAATACTTGTCTTACTCTCCGGAAAGGAACATTGTGCATATTAGGATTTTGAAGAACTGCTTGATTGATTCCTGGAAATAAGATTTAGGGCAATCTAGCATTCTTCATCCACTGCCCTTGTAGCCAAAAGTTAACTTTGACTTGATTATAATAATGTTGCCTCTCATGTGATCATACATATTTTTACGGGAAGTCAATGTAAGATTATTTGTATTTTATTAGCTTCGAATTTGGTGTATACTTTGCATCCACTGGTGTTGAATAATCAATGCATATGTCCTTTTTCTTATCTTCTCAGATTTTCTAGTGTCTAATAAACGAAACCCTTACCATCATCTTCACCATTTTCACATGGCTATTATTACTTTAGAGAACCACCATGTTAATTGCAATCAATCCAATCAAGCCAATCAAAAGCATGTCCTGTTACGTATTTGTTGTGTACTTGTTTGTGAGTGTGCAGAGGAAGAAAGAGAGAGAGATTGGACAAATAGAAGAAGAGCAACAGGTAGAATTTTTATAAATCAGAAGTCAGAAGGGCTGTGTTAGAGTCTTCTAGATTACTGGATTCCTGGTTCTTTTTACTTTTTCTTCCTTCCTTATTTGACAAGCTTCATAAGCATCGATCAATATTTACTATGTTTCTCAATCTTCTTCTGCAGGTCCTCCCTCCTGGCTCCGACCACCTTATCGACTACTTTCCCATTCTTCATCAGTATGAATGTTGGCATTGCCTCCACTCCATATTCCTTTGCAACATCCTGCGTTGTGATCCATATTTTTTCAACACGTCATGTACTGAAACAAAACAAAACAAAGACAAGACAAGATTGAAAGCTCATACCATCAATTCATCGACGTCGATTTTGATGAACTCGACATCCATGAACCTTGCAGCAAACTCCTTGACGATCGGCTCCATATGTCGACAAGGTCCACACCATGCAGCAGTGAAGTCAATCACCATCTATACCAAACCCAGCACGACAACAAACCACAACACAAAGTTAAATCAGCTCACAGCTGCTTGTCCACAACAAAACCAAAACATAACATTATTGTATGTTGGGATAGAAAGTTCGTATGAAACTTACAAGCTTGTTTGTTTCCTTTGTGGCTTCAAAACGAGCTGTCCACTGAGCTTTGTTGTGACACTCCACAATGATTGGAGTCTTTGGTTGTATTGTTGCATTGGAAGATCTTGAACGTGGGACCGTAAAGCTTGCTCCCATGTTTTTTGAAATTGAAGCTAGAAGTTTTGAACTGAAATCTGTGTTTGTGAAGTCTTGTAATTTGTTTCAGTGCACTTATTTCAAGATATGGCTGACAAGCAGCTGTATTTATACAGAAGAAAGAGTAAAAAGGTAACGAAAATTTTCTCATAATGTTTGGAATATGATTCCATCGTGGCCGATATTTTATGTTCTATTCTAATTGTTACGTTGTCAAAAATCAAACGAACACCGTTCTTTATGCTCACTTGTGAAGATGAACACAGTTAATTTAACTGCACATTAAGAGTTGACAAAAATTGGTAAGTAACAATACGAAATTAAACTACCTTTTTAGTGACTAATGTCGGCATAAATTAATTAACTTTTGATATCACGGCTAGTGGCGCTATTTAATTAATATAAATGAAGATTTTTTTTTATTTTTTATTTTTTATTTTTTGGCTTTTTATATGGAGAATCAGAGGTGGAGAATCAATTAGGACTGGTGGAACGATGTAAATTTGTATACTTCGATATTATGATGTCAAATCCATGCATAGAAAGGCTGATCATATAATAGAATAATATAACATTTCAGCTAAAAAAAGAAAAAGATAAATTACACTTTTTAGTCTATATCAATTATCAACCTTATTTAATAGATTTTATTCTTAAAGAAAACCTTATTTAATAGATTCTGTTAATAGAGACACTAAAATTGAGTTTTCTTTGAAAATATATATATATATATTTTAAAGACTTGATTCTTCAATTTTAAAATTTAGAGACTAATTTATAAAAAATTGCACAACTCAAAGACCAAAAATGTAATTTATTAGAAGAAAATTAATATTTTAGGTTAAATTATAAAAAATACCTCTAAACTAGGTAATTTGTGTAAGAAATACTCCTGAACATTTAAAAGTTCCAAAATACCCTTAAACTTTCAAAAATACCCCTGCTGTTAGTTTTGGATGAAAACCGTTAAAGTTTTATTTAAAAAATACTCCTAAACTTTTTAAAAGTTTCAAAAATACTCTTTAACTCAAAAAAGTTAAAAATACATTCACCATAAGTTTATGAATAGAAACTGTTAATACCTCGTTCCAAAAATAACTTTAAAATAATTTAGACATTGACATTTTGTTATATTTGAAAATATTTTCAACAGTTTTTCCCTTTAAAACAATTCCTTTATGGGAAATTAGGAAAAATAGGACAAAAAATAGAGGGAAAAAGAAAATTGGGACAACTTTTAAAAAAATAGACTTTTAGGACAAATTGGATATGAAATGTCCAATTTGCCCTTTAGTTAAAAAAAAAGCCCTAAAATGTTGGGAAAAAGTTGAAAGTCGACCAACAGAGGAAAAGTTGGAGACACGATTCCTTCCTTCGACGGTGACTTCGACTTCGACGACCACTTCGACGGACACTTCGACGGCACAGGTGACTTTTTTTTTTTATCTTGCAACATCTCGCAATATCTCGCAACAACTTTTCAACTTGTAAACTTGAAATGCTCAACCCCAAATAATTTTTATATGTGTTTTAGGTGATTTAGGGTGGGTTTGGACATGTTTTAGATAATCTTTTAGCTACTATTTTTTATCTTGCAACATCTCGCAATATCTCGCAACAACTTTCCAACTTTCAAACTTGAAACGCGCAAAACCAAATCATTTTTATATGTGTTGTAGGTGATTTAGGGTGAGTTTTGTTATGTTTTAGATAGTTTTTTAGCTACTGTTTTTTATCTCGCAACATCTCGCAACAACTTTCCAACTTCCAAACTTAAAAACGCCTAAATTCAAATCATTTTTATGTGTTTTAGGTGATTTAGGTAGGTTTTTGGACATAATTTAGATAGTTTTTTAGCTTCTGTTTTTTTTATCTCGCAATATCTCACAATATCTCGCAACAACTTTTCAACTTTCAAATTTGAAACGCTCAAACCCAAATCATATTTATTCATGATTTAAGTAATTTAGGGTGGTTTTACACATGTTTTAGTAAGATTGCTGAAATTTTTGTTTTAATTTTTTTGCAAGAATTAAAGACTTTTCGATAATTTAAGATAGTTGTGTAGATGTTGCGACCTATGTAGGCAAACAAAAGTTTTTTTTTTTTGGTTGAATACTTTAGTTATTTTCATTATTGTTGGAGATGTATGAAACACAACTAGTATTTGTCCTATTATATCTTATCTCGCAACATCTCTCAAATTTGAAATGCTCAATTCGAACTCATTTTTATAGGTATTTTAGGTGATTTATGGTGAGTATGAACCTTTGTTTGCTAGTTTTTTAGCTACTGTTTTGTATCTTGCAGTATCTCGCAACATCTAAAAAACTATCTAAAACATAACAAAACCCACCCTAAATCACCTACAACACATAAAAATGATTTGGTTTTGCGCGTTTCAAGTTTGAAAGTTGTTGCGAGATATTGCGAGATGTTGCGAGATAAAAAACAGTAGCTAAAAGATTATCTAAAACATGTCCAAACCCACCCTAAATCACCTAAAACACATATAAAAATGATTTGGAGTTGAGCATTTTAAGTTTAGAAGTTGGAAAGTTGTTGCGAGATATTGCGAGATGTTGCGAGATAAAAAACAGTAGCTAAAAAATTATCTAAAACATGTCCAAACTCACCCTAAATCACCTAAAACACATATAAAAATGATTTGGGGTTGAGCATTTCAAGTTTACAAGTTGAAAAGTTGTTGCGAGATATTGCGAGATGCTGCGAGATAAAAAAAAGTCACCTGTGTCGTCGAAGTCACCTGTGCCGTCGAAGTGGTCGTCGAAGTCGAAGGAAGGAATCACGTCTCCAACTTTTCCTCTGTTGGTCGACTTCCAACTTTTTCCCAACATTTTAGGGCTTTTTTTTAACTAAAGGGCAAATTGGACATTTCATATCCAATTTGTCCTAAAAGTCTATTTTTTTAAAAGTTGTCCCAATTTTCTTTTTCCCTCTATTTTTTGTCCTATTTTTCCTAATTTCCCTTTCTTTATTCTTAATACTAATATGACATTAAAAATATAAAATAAAATAAAATATATTTACTTCTTCCTAGTACCATTCACTCTCCTCTCTCTCTACTCTATCCCCTTCTTGAACTAAGTGGCTAGAAATACTATAAGAATTTTTTGTTCTACCAACGCCATAAAATTCGTAGGAAAAAATAGATCTCTCAGTGACATTTAGTAAGCATCGACAAAAGTCAACTTTTGCAAACAATAATTAAATATTCTTAGCTAAATTGAATTTGGCTTAGTAGTATTGACATGTGCTTCATCTCTCGAGGTCAAAGGTTCAATCTCCCACCCTGCAATTGTTGTATTAAAAAAAACAAAAAAACTTAAGTACAATTAGGCTACACTTATCTTTTATGTATTACATTCAATTCTTAATCATTGTTTGTCGCATGGTAAACTCTTCTCACTTTTTTTTTCCGGTAATTAGGGTGAAACGCACAAGATCGGTGGATCGAGTAAATATAAATGATGGTTTGATTGGTGATAAAATAAAATATGGGTTTCAAACAATGATTTGACTAATGATGAAAAAAGAGAATTTTTTGTTCACTTCCCCACCTTAACAACAAAAAAAATGATAGATGAAAGTCTATTTAAGGCTCGTTCGGATTAATTTTTTAAGTGTTTACAAACACTCTTTTTGCACTTAGTATGACTCATAGTGATCATTTATCAAAGAATGACTCTGGTTGTCAAATGATTGAACAACCTAGAGTAATTTAATTATTTACAATACTTAGTTGACATTCATAAAAAGTATCAAATGATTTACGAGTGCACACCAATTTGATCACCACAACACCAGTCACCAAATATTCACAAATAAGCTTTTCCTTCCGATTTCAACACTGACTTTGTCTAATAATGCTACTGTTGGTATTAGAGGCCTAAGTTTGGATACTAAGGGACCATCACGGTAACATCATCAGTGCTAGATATAAGCCCGTCAATGAGCATTTTGATATTCTCCTCCTAGAAATGAGGGTAATTGAGGAGAGGACGAGATCGGTCTCTTCAATTGAGTTTCCGATTTTTATTGAATCTAATTCTTTAAAGGCTATTCGACTCCTTAACCTGCTCGATGAAAATCTTACTGTTACAAAGTCATTCTTCTTGTAGTTAGTTCTTTCAATGGGAGTTCAATATTTTTATCACAAAATACAATTGCAAATGCATTATCTCATTAAGCAATTATCTCTACTTGTTCATCCAAATAGATGTCCTACTTTTTCTTGATCTCTATTTGTATTTTTCAAATATATAATAAAAAAATGTAATGCAAAGATGCAAGCATATATTTTTTTTCCTTCAAAAAGAATCAAAACGGGCCGAAACTTTTACACTTATTCCATTCTCGTATTATATTTTGATTTTTTTAAGATTAAGACAAAATACAGGCTGATTCAAAATTTTGAAAAATAATTTTAAATAATTATTGAGCTTCATTAACAGTTAATTAACTAAAGGAAAGGATAATAATATTAGTTATACTTTGATTGATGATGTATCAAACTATACTATTTTTTAAATTTAACACAACATTTAAAGATGAATTTAAACCTCTAACATTTTTATCGTAGAGATTTGATAATATCTTTTACTACTTCAAAGGTCAATAATTCGAACCTTAGCTCGTAAGTGTTTGAAATGAGAGGCCCAGAGCTAAGGGTTAAGATGCCAAATTTATCTTTTGAGATGGGAATTCGATCTATTTTGCATTTATGCGAGCAGCCTTTTTCTTTTGAGTTTTCTCATTATGACAGTGTTACATCAAATTAAACAATACATAAACTCAAAATTCTTCCAGAAAAAAGTAATGACACAATTCCTACTTGCACTACAAATTATAATGGAACTTAGAATATTTTTTTTTTTTGGACCTTTAGATTTGGAGACGATGGAACAAATTTGACATTGAAATAGGCACGAGAGCTATTGGTTGTGTTTATTGATCTTTTTTTAATGAGAATAAAACTTTGGGAGATTTTCATTTTGAACAATAGACACGTGGGTTTTTTTTTTTTTTTTTTTTAATTTCATTAAATTGGTTTTTAAACCTTGAATAAGTTGTGAAACTAATATTGTTTATGAAAATTTATTAATTTAGTCACATTTGAACAAAGCATTTTTAATTTAGTCACAATTCTTTTTTTTTTTTTTTTTTTTGTTTAGTTCTTGTATTTTCAAACAATCTTAATTTATTCTCTCAAAAGTTATTAAATAATAATAGGAGAATTTTTTAAAATAGAAAAATAAGGAAAACTATTTACACAAAATAACAAAATTTTAGATAGTTGTGATAGACGCTAATAAAAGTCTATCAAGGTCTATCAGTAATAGAAATAATAGAAGTCTATCTTTGATAGAAGTCTATCAATGTCTATCAGTGTTTTTTTTTTTTTTTTTTTTTGCTATTTTCTGTATATAGTTTTACATTTTTTTATATGTGAAAAATTTCCTATTTTTTAATGAGAATAAAATTTTAAGAGATTTTTATTTTGTAGAATAAACATGTGATTTTTTATTTATTTATTTCATTAAATTTGATTTTAAACCTTGAATAAGTTTTGAAACTAATATTGTTTATGAACCGATTAGTTATTTGAAAAAATAATCAAATCAAATTTAGAAATGTATAAATTCAATCATGAAAATTTTAACCTAATTGCAAATTCAAGCAACTAAAAAGATAGCGAATTTAAAAAATATCTACACCTAGCTTAAAAAAAATACAATACAATGAAATGAAATGGGTGAGATTAAGTAACATTATAGTTTCTCTACTTTAGCTCTTACGATGAATAAATTCATTTGACTTTACTTAATCATGCATGTGTATGAATTATGTCCTTGTTGCAAAAAAAAGTACATAGGAAAAACTAAAGTTAGAGAATAAGAATGTTGTTCGTCACTTTGAAATAATAAGTAAATGAGAATAATTGTCCATCTTAACATGAAGCAAAAAAAATGTGCAATATATTATTTTAGACCCCAAATTTCAAATACATTTTTTTTTTGGGGGGGGGGGATAAAATGTGGGTGAAGACGCCGTTGCCTAAATTGCTTTAACTTCACTAAGAAACGTTACATTTTCTTTTATCCCAATCCCTACCGTGGTCGATCTTCTTGAAACACTCAATTTGTTTTAATTTTTTCAAACTTCAAAACCCTTGGCTAAATCAACACATTTACATTCCTCCTAACATTTTTGTGGACCTTTGAACTTTTTATGGTCCAATGGACAATTTTGAATAGAATTTAAAAGGTTAGAAGAATAATTGGAACATTTCAAAGTTAGTTAATGCCATTTGTTTATAATTTCTAGTGGTGTGTGTATATATTTGAGTATGGTTAGAAAATAAATTTAGCCTAAAATAAACTTCTGGAGGCTTTCTTAAAAGAATTTTGAATAAGAACTCGTTTAAATTGACTTTTTAAGTGTTTAAATAAGTGTTTAGAAGTACAATAAAAGTAATTATAAACACTTAGAAAATCAATCAAAATAGGATGTATGTCACATTTCTCTACCGAATAAAGATAACTCGAGCAAAAGCAATAAACAGAAAGCAAAACTAGTAAAAAATTCTCTGGAAAAAAAAAGGGTTACTCCCACAAATTAACTCATCAGAGAAGATGAAAGGGAATGCAATTAGATTGGATGGGAAGTTGCCATGACCATAACTTAAACTTATGAGAAATTTTTAAAGAACCCAACATCAAACAAGTAGAGAATATAAAAACAAAACACACTACCAACAGAGAATTCTCTACACATAACTTCAGTTCAGTTAACGATATCAGAGAACAAAAAACAAGCTTTCAATCTGATTTAGTGAAGTTATCCAATGATTCTAAAAAGGATAAGCATATCATACCTTATAGCATACGTCTAAGCAAAAGCAATTCATGTCCACAAAATAACTTAGGATCAAATGGTTTTTGCGAGATCTGTTCTTTTTATACATATTCCATTGGATCCATCAAAACTAGGGACTACAAAAAAGCAAGATGTTGGATGGTGAATTCAACGAGGACAAATGTCCAGAGAGGGAGAAAAAAAATGAAAAGCAACAAACATTCATTCGCATCACCCGCCCACTTCTGAGAAACACCCCGAGGACATCGCCAGTAACGTCACGAAGCCACTCCAATACTTGCAGAGTTAGGAGCACCTTGGGAGGAACCATGACTGGTGTAAGAGTGGCCACCACCACCCCGACCACCTCCTCTTCCTCGACCATTGTAGTAGTTCCTCTGATAATAGTTTCCCGACTGGTCATAATATCGAGTGCGTCCATTCTGGTAGGATCCTCCTCCTCTTCCATCACCTCGACCTCCACGACCATTAGAATATCCTCTTCGGCCACCGACACCACGCCCGCCTCTTTGGTTCATATATCCCCCCCTTCGAGGAACATACTGCTGTTCTTTTGCATCTCCGTCTGCATGTTTCTGCTCAAATTCTTCTTCTGGTCTCACTTCTTGCTGTGTGACGAATTCAGAAGAATTTCCAGTCTCTTGCACATCCTGCAAAGCAGAAGTCTCATGTTCAAATAAAGAGAAACCCCAGGGGTCAGTTACAGAGAATGAAATACTGCAGAAAAATAAAAATAACCGGGGCATACACTAGGCAGCTCGTCAGCAGAACCAGGTTGACCATCACTGATATCATCTCCTTGCAAGTCTCCCGCGTCAACATCCTACAAATTAAGGAGTTATACAAGATTATTATTAAATTTTTTAACAGCAACACAAACAAAAATATTTTAGCAGTTAAGGAAAAAAAACTATTCTAATAGTAATTTCAAGCAACTGAATAAGTTGAGGTGTTTACTCAATTGCTCATTGCTATAAAGCAGCAAACTTAACCACTAATAAATTAGATACTCCATGGCTTAAGCAATAGTATTCATATGAGAAATAGTGACAATTTTCTTTGCAAGACAACCGACAAAATAGAAATGTACTTTTGAATACGTAGTATTATGACAATTTTCTTTCCAAGGCCATCAACAACAAGAAATATACAAATACGCATTAGTTATGAAAGTAATATTCCCCTACACTTGGAGCCTTTTTTTTGTGAAAAACATTGATTCTATTCACTTCATAATAATATGGAAATCCTGAGAGGAGAAACCTTAGTATTTTGAAATTTCAAAAGAAGGCAGACTATGTGACTATATTTAGAGCTTATAAAAATGCACATATATGAGAAGCAGTAAGCACCAACCAGAAAAGTAACAGTTTCAAATTTCCAAATAAAAAAATCAAACAAAAGTTTACAAAAGGGCTAGTTTTTATACCATCTCCTAACAACCTTTAACAACATCACCTCCTCCCATTATTTTTCCTTTTTAGTAAAGATCCAGATATTCATCTCAAGACATAGACTCCTCAGCTGACTGCATTCAGTCATACAATTTCATATATTTCTTCCAACTTTGGCCACTGAATAATTGTGTTATGTTCTGTTTGGCTGACAAACCATTACCCATGATATTTGAAAATGTGGACATCAAATGTGCAGACGATGTTTAGTTTCATCCTTGATGTTTGAATGTTTTTCAATTAAACCCTTCACATTGATTGATGCAAAAAAATTGGTCAATGATAAGTTTACACGGTATGATACTTGGTGAGTTCGCACAAATTTAAAGTAAGAAATAGACCACCTAATTTCTACTCCAAATTTCTTAGAAAAACCAATTCTCTTAGGTGGCCTAATTTTCCTTCAAATTGCAACCAACTCACTAAGTACCATGCCATGTAAAGCTTATTGTCAACAAATTTTAACATCCACCAAGGATAGGGTAATGACTGAGAAACATTATAACATAAGTGACTAAATTTACACTTTTTAAACAATATGAACTAGATTTAAAAAGGGAAAAAAAGAAACAAACAAACATAAATCGAACACCAAGGACTAAGACGTATATTTAACTTTTATTCTAATTAGAAACAATTTGAAATTAGGATGGGAGAAAAACCAAGATCAACGAAAAGGAGATGTAAAAACTCTTCAAACTGACCAATATAGTACTTAAGCTACAACGTTTGAAATTGAGGAAGAAGAGAGTTTAAGCCAAAAAAGAGCCACAAATGATAACAACTCTGTAACCCAACTAAATAATTTATTCTTGTGGTTGAAGATTCAATTGTACCTCTTTAACAATATCTTTCAAATCAAAGGATCCAAATCTGCAAAAATCATGTGTAAGGCTATTCGTGTCCTTAGGGAAGGTCATCTGCCAATTAAAGGCAGAGTATAAAGTTATATAAATCACCAGCAAATGAGCAACCAAGTAAGAGCCGGCTTTGAGTTTTTGGTTATTTATTGCAAAGACAGCACCACCACAGGGAAAAAAAGCACAAAGAAGAGTCATTGGACCTTGTCATGGAGCTCTGGGTAAGTAAATCTGTAAGAAGGGTGTCCACTGCAAAGCTGCCATGGGGATGTGAATGCCAAGTCAAACGATCAAATGTGGTTGTTTGGCTGGAAATTTAAGAGAAAGCAAGATAGGAAGGCTATTCATCTTCCACAAACTTCTTCTTTCGCCTAGATCCCCAAGAGTTGGTTAGTGGAAATGCAAATATCTTAGACGAGGCTCTTTGATTGAATTTCAAGAAAATTTGGGAAGATCTCACATAATGGTGCATTGCCCTTGCCCAATCATATATCTTCCCAAAAGTAAGTAGATCTTTTGATCACCACTAATTTAACTTTACAATGAATAAGGTCTTTGTGCTTGAGAATACATTTCCAAGGGCCTTTTGATGAGTGAGAAGGGTTCCAACTAAGTAAAATGTTACCAAGGGAACAATTACATAAAGCTTTTGAAACCGAAGCCAAAAGAAAAACATGAAACTTAAGCCAAGGACCAAACGTCACTAGGGTCCCTTTCCACACCTCTAAACATTGTGTTGTTCCTCTCCCCCCCAAAGGCCCCAACCCACAACAAAGCACACAGCCCCACAAACCACAAGACATGACCTTTCACTCTAAACGGCGGATGGAGAAGGAACTCCATGATCGTCACTCTAATACCCTTCTATCAAGCTACCTCAAAAACAAACTCTTGAAAGAAACAATTTCAATAAACCTTGCAAACTAACAACTACAGAGAAGGTGATCTAGTTGGCCTTAGAAGGGGCCTTTTCAATTGGGAAGAGGAAAGTTGGATTAGAACGATTGATATCGTGATGCAATTGGGTGAAACGGAAGATAGTGTTCGATGGTCTCTTGAGGAGGGTGGAAGGTTCTATATCAAATCCACTTTCGTGAAGCTAACACTGAGACGACCCCAAAAATTAAATCCCCATTGATTACTTTTATATGAAAATTCAGGTGTCTTAAGAAGGTTAAAAATTTTCCTTTGGATGATGGCCCACAAAGGTTTAAATACTCAAGACATGATCCAGAGAAAATTCCAAAACTGCTCCCTCTCCCCCTCCCCCTCTGCTTCCAGACTTTTGTCTCAACACAAATGAAACCATAGACCATTTGCTTCTTCACTGTTTGTCCGTTCCCTGGTAGTGCTTGGTTTTTTCATGGATATCTTCGGTGTTAGTGGCTGCTTGCCAAAATGTATTGATGATCATCCGGTGGAGGTTGTCTCCTTTTGTAATTGGTCCCAAAAGGTCAACCTTTTGTGCAATTGTGGGGCTTGGGCTTTACTGTAGCATATTTGAATGGAAAGAAACCTTCAAAGGTAAGTCATCTTCCCTCAAGTTTTTTACGTAGGACTGTACAATTAAGAAAATGGGAACTCCTTATAAGAAGGCTTTCAACGAGACAGGATC
Source organism: Lagenaria siceraria (assembly GCA_002890555.2). Taxonomy (NCBI): domain Eukaryota; kingdom Viridiplantae; phylum Streptophyta; class Magnoliopsida; order Cucurbitales; family Cucurbitaceae; genus Lagenaria; species Lagenaria siceraria. Next base: position 25,586,340 of record CM016484.1, read on the forward strand.
AAATGGGCTCATGTCTAAACAAGAAGGAAGGGGGGTACACAATAAGTGGGAAAACACAGACACTTTCTCCAAAGTCTTTGAAAGGTCGCCCTAAATAAGACAGTAGAGTGTGTGTGAGAGTATATTGGGGGTGGAGGGATTGGGGAGGCAGGAAGGAACAGGCAAGAAGTTAGGCTGATCACTAATCTTTCATCTTTGTTTTTTTTTTTTTTTTTTATAGAATCAACAACTTCCATTGTGAAAATAAGAATACAAGGGCATAAAAAAATAATAATAAAAAAAACCATAGATAAAAAGGAATTCTAACTAAAATGTTCTCTAGGAAATAATTACAAAAAAGCTTCGAAACTGAAGTCCACAAGAAAACATGAAACCTCACTAAGGATCAAACCTCACTAGGGTCCCTATCTATGCCTCTGAACACTTTATTGTTCAGTTCCCCCAAGTATCCCACAACATAGCACATACCCCAACAAGCCACAAAAAACGGCCTTTCTCCCTAAAAGGCAATTTTTTACCTTTGTGTCAAAGGAAGCCTTTTACTTCTTCTTCAAATTTGTTAACTTTAGCCACCTTTTGAGAAAAGGTACTATGAACACCAGTTAACCTGCCTAAATGGTAGAAACTATAAAGCATTCGAAAAAATGACAAATTAAAAAAATGCTGGAAGACTGCATGGAGGAAGGTAAGGTGGCCTCAACTAGGATGGAGGCTGTACAATTTTCTTTGAACTTCAGACACGTTTCCATCAAGTCAAACTTCTAGAAGTTTTTCTTTTTCCAAGAAACTCCCACGATAGTTGCCAATGTATCTAAAGGTTTCCAAGCTCCACAATCAATAAGAAAAGACCATTTTCTCTTTTTTTAATAGATTTTTCATTCCACTATTCTAACTACAATTTTAATGAGAGTTTGGTGAAAGGCATTTAGCTAAGGAAAGACACTGCATGATGGATGGAACAAAATACATGGAAGTATTACTCGACATTCATTTTAAAGAGATAATGTAACAAATGAATAAACATCATATTGTATGAGAATCCCATAATACCGTCTGTTGAAACTTTTCATCTGAATCTTCTTCATGGACAGCCACCGGAACCTGAAAATTGGCATAGCTTCCTGCAGCAACAGCAGCTACTTCAACAGGACCTTTTATCTCAGGCGTGGTAGTGAAATAATCAGATGCCATGATCTTGTGCAGCCTCTCTCTCAAGTTCGCATCTACAAAGTTGTATTACAAGTCAACATAGCACCAAAAATGAAAGAACGAAATTAACCGAACAAAACCAGCTATGAAGAAATAGAGTAGAGATTAGGAAAAGATCAATACAAGTAACATCCGTGTTGGGTTCAATAGGCTGGTCAGCCTTCGTGAGCCAGAGTTTAGCGTGCTCGATGCAACGCTCCAACGCATTCTTATGAGGCAAATTCGAATCTACGGGACGAGAGACCAATAGGCCGCTCATCGTCGATATCAAATCCAAATCCCTCTCGGCGAGAAGATCGGTAGCATCGTCAGTGACATAATCGTAGGTGATGCAGCAACTTCTCTCGTGCGTTCTTGTAAGCATCGTCGAAGTGAAATCGCTTTGAGACTTGACGTCAAACAAAGAGCCAAAATAGAGGAGGTTTAGAAGGTCCTCAACCACAGCGTGTTCGGACTGGTCTTTCTCATCACTCGTCTTTTCATCCCTAACCTCTGTAGGCGAATCATCGGTTGACACGGGTTGAGAGGAGACACTAGCCTGTTGGCGTTGAACAGCCAAGTTGATTTCCTCAGAGACAGCCGATGACAGCGGTTGGCGAAGCTTTTCAAGCTCATCGATGAGGGCGGTGACAGAAGGCTTAGAGCGAAGGACTTCTTCTTGCTCCTTGTTGATGGGTTTTCCCTGAGAAATAGCCTCTTCCATCTGAAGGATACGATTGAGTTTCTTACGAAGGGCGCGGAGACGCTTGTTGATGAGGCTGAGGACTGGTCCATCGGAGACATCAGAGGGAGCGGCAGCCGCCATTGTTAAGTCCGGCGAAGGCGGTGGAAAAGAAGGTGACCGTCGGAGCACCACCAAGAATCGGTGGTGAAGGGAGGCAGTTAAGCGAGGGTTTTGAAAGGTTTTCTGTCAGGGGAAAGAGGAAACGATTGGGGGAAGAGAAGGAGGCGCTAGGAATGGAGATTCAATTTAAGAGAGCCATCAAATAAAGGAGGTTAAGGCCTATCGGTGGGCTCTTTAAATCCATTTCAACTGGGCTTTTTTTCTTTTTCTTTTTCTTTTTCTTATTCTTATTTCCTTCTTTTTTTATCGAAGTTTATTCAATACAAAATTAATTAAACCGACTTTTTCTAATTTATTATTAAATATATATTTAAAAAAAACTTTACAGTAATTCTAAATTTTGTAACATCAATCAAACTTTCAATGAAACACTAGATTAGATAAGTATTCTTTTGATATCCGTGAGTGTCCAGGCCAGCTTACGCACACTTCGACTACTCTCACGGAACAACCCACCCGACCCTACAACATGCGGGATTATATAAGTATTCTAAATTTTACCTTTTCAATTAATACATGTTAATTAATCTACTACCTATCCAAAAAAGTAATGTATGAGATTTGTAGAAATTTTACTAATTTCAATTATAATTGTTATGAGTAATTTTAGACGGTAGAAAAATATAACAGACAAAAGCGATAATACCAAAAAAAAAATGAAGGGACCAAAATTAGGTCCTAAACAGCCCTAGCGAGAGGGTTGACTTAGGCCTTTGACCAAGCTAATAGGATCGGCCTCGACCAAGCCTAACAAAATGTCAGGGCATGCCTATGCATGCTCCAACCCAAGAACATCATCCTGGATTAAAATAGGCGTAGGAGAGGTGCTCAACCTCTGCTCTAGCATAATGGCCATGAGGGCATGCCCCAGACAATGGTATAAAGGGTTATCCCAATGTAACTCTAAAACTCTATGGATGATAATCTTGGTCATATATTCCTATAAATACATTATTATAGCTTAGGGAAAGAAATCAATTTTTACCCTCAAATCAAGCTTCCACACTCTTTCACTCTCCTACTTAAGCATCAAAGTGTGTAGTAGGCACCACACTGTCTGTAGATCTTTATTTGTTTTATAGGTCACGTTCTTGTTCTCCCTCTAAACAATTTTATGTTTGTTGTCACATGAAGGTTAAACTTTTTTTTCATTTTGACATCAACAATAATAATGGGATTAAATTTCGATTGAAAATATTGAAGTCTCAATTTTATATAAATATACGACTAGTAGTTAATAAATCACTTGCTTACAATTAATAATGTTTAAATTACTTAAATACGTTTTTCCATAGGAAAATTACTATAAATAGAAGAAAAAAAATATCAAACTATTTACATCTCGCAGTCTGTTGCTGATAACAGTTAAATTTTTCTATATTTATAAATAATTGAACTCATCTTTCTATATTTAAAAACTCCTCTTTTCAATAAGAGTTTAAACGTAAAATTGATCACTAGCTTTTAGGAACGAATTAGTAAAGACTTTGCAAAACTTTGATTGCTTCACTATCATTCACATTCAAATAAATCATAATTAAATTTATCACAAAGTCGTTGATCTAATTGTCAAATAATAATAATAATAATAATCGTTCATATAAATACTCTTTTGCATGTGGGTTGAACATTTCTGTTGGTGACTAATAGATATGATCCAAAACGATCACATCTCTAGTTTTCTCCTATTGATAAAGTCTTTTTTTTTCAAAAAATAAATAAAATAAATAACCAATTATCAGTTAAGCTTTAAAGTTTCAACTATGAATTCAAAGTATATTGATAAATTTTGCCAATAATAGCCCAAAAATAATGGTTTTGCTTGATTACAGATTTGATACCGCTACCATTTTTTAACCAATTAAACCATGATGTTTTCCAATTTACATAGAATGTGTGTTACTTAGGGTAGGTAAAAAAGGCTTTTTTTTTTCGTTTTTTTTCTAGTACGTACGTGTATGTATGTATATATGTATGTAATAGAGAAAATTTTTTAAAATAGAAAAATAAGAGAAATTATTTATAGAAAATAGCAAAATTTTTAGATAGTTGTGATAGATACTGATAGAAGTCTATCAATGTCTATAATATTTTTTTTTTTGCTATTTTCTATAAATAGTTTGACATTTTTTCTATGTGCGAAAATTTCACTATATAATATGAGAATTTTAATCTCCAAAACTCAACACGTCTTGACTTCACCAAATTAAATCTTACAACACATCATCATGTTTATTCTTGTTGGTATTGAGAGAATTAATTGTTATATTAGAAATACGATCAATGTTCCACATCTTGTAGAAAATGAAAAGATTTGTAATTCATAGGTGAAGGTTTGTAATTCAAACTCAACACATGTCTTCGACTTCACCACATTAACTTATTATTTTATATTGTTATGGGCGAAATTGAGCTCAATTTACAAACTGCCCATGAAGAAGCCATAAAAGAAAAAACAAAAAAAAATCAATTCAAACCTAGCTTAGTGAATAACTAAAAGACAAATTATTATCTCAAAAGTTACAATTCGATCTCCCACCATTAAAATTGTTAACATAAATAAAAAAACACAAGGATAGGGACTAATTAAGAGGAAGTCTCATACACGAGGAACGTTGTCCAACCTTAACTTTTGCTATACTCAACAAAAACCTCGGTCTGACTTATTAAAATGTGTCTGGCGAGCATTATGTCAATGCCCAATTTTTTATTTTACCTAATATTGTTTCATTATTTTCATCGATCAAATCGTGCGAATTAGACTATTATTTATTAAGGCCAAATTCGCATATGAACAAATACGAGGGTTACAATTGTAAAGTTATTTTTAGTACAACAATTGTGGAGATGGGAGATTGATTCTCTAACCTCAAATGAGGAAATGTATGTCAATTACGGTTAAACTAAGCTCCCTTAGTTAAATGCAAGATTAAACGTATTATTGGAAAGCTATCTTATTGTTCACTAGGTTTGAGTGAGAAATTTTCCAATACTGCCGTAATATACAGAATTTTTCATACTACCTCCATTCATTACTTGTCATGGTAACACCATTTAAGAATAATGTGGACCCCATCAAACTAATTAATACATCATTTAGTAACGTATCAAATTATGAATGAGAATAGTGTATCAACTATATTATTGGGAAGTTTTCCCATTTTAGGGTATAGTTTCCATTTAGTTCATATGTTTCAAAATGTTACACTTTTAGTCCTTAAATTTTGAGTTTGGTTTCAATTTATTTAGTCTATAGATTTCAAAATGTTATAATTTTACCCTTGAAATTTAAGTTTTGTTTCAATTTGATCCATAAGTTTCAAGATTTACCCTTTTAACTTCGACATTTCACTAAATACTCACGTTAGTATTAATTTCTAATAATTAATTTAAAACGAATATAATTAATTAAAATTCATTATTTTTTTTATCACTATTCAAATTAAATTTAAAGTCTCACTTAATAATTATTTAAAATTAATCATCACTATTCATATTTTTTAGTATCATCGCCATCATCCATGCAGCCTTGCCGGGGAAGTAAATTTGAAATAAATCTGAACACAATTGAGAAGATTAATTGGGCTTTTGTTTCACAAGTCCAGATATTGGGCCTCATTGGCTTATTCTCTGTGGGCTAGTATCTCGCAGTTGGATTCGAGCTTTTTTTCTTTTTTCTTTTTTTTTTTTTTTTAATTATAACTTTGTTTAACAATAACATAAATAATATTTTTCTCCAACTAGAGATATAACTTAATTGGTATAAACGTATATTGTTAACTTCGAGACTAGAAGTTCTATCTCCCAACCCATATTTTCGGAAAAAAATTCCTATCAATATTGTCAAAATTTATTTGAGTTCAAATTTTTAATGACACGTGAGATATTGTTTGAATTATTAGTTAAACTCAAATTTATAAAAAAACCTTCTTTTTTCACAACTTTGATATGGTTGAAATTAGTGAGTTCATTGAGATAATTATATATATCTATTTTAAAATTATTAGCGTGTGAGTTAGTAAACTTCTAAACACATTGTAGGAAATAATATACCTATCATGTAAAGTTTGGAGTCTAAATTTGATGTAATTAATTGAAAGTTTAGAGTGAAAGCAAAGTATAAGAGTAAAAAGTAAATTTCTCTCATTATTTTAATGGATAAGATAGCCAAAGTGTGAAGAAAATATGTTAATTATTAAAGTTAGCTCAAAAGTAATTAATATGTATTTATTTTTTTGAAGTCGGAAGTTTAAATAATAAATAAAAAAATGTCAATACAAACACAACTCAACTAACATAAAACATATACTCTCTGCCAAGAGCTCAAAAAAGTGCATAACCAAGAATTAAAATATCGATATCGACAGATATTTCTTTAAGTCATGAAATTTATAATATTTATTTAGATTAATAATTAAGTTGTTTTTACTCCAAAACTAAGTTATGGATATTATTATTAGTAGACAAATTCATATTGGACTAATAGATACATTTTTTTTATGTTTTACAAGCATTTTCATAGATATTTAATATCGATATCAAACCCTTCAATTTATGAATATATCGACGGATATATTGATATATCTATGAATATTTTAATCCTTACACATAAAAATGGGAAATTGAGTATAGCAATGGATAAAGCCCAAGCTCCAAGTTGGCCACATGAAGTTGGGGGTGGGATAGATGATATGCTGATTCAGTCCTCAACTCAAGAGGCCATGCCACTTTACTTGGTGTTAATTAGAAGAAAAAAAAAAAACACTCAACTAATTGGTATGTTAAATCAAACTCTCGTCTCCCTCAATTGTAGATTTCAAAGTAGTTTCTAAACCATAATGATTTGCATTATGAATTTTAGAATTAGGAAAGTGATTTTAAAACATGCCTTCCACTAATTTGGGAATCTAATTTACAAATTAACCACATTTTCAAAAACAATTATATAAACGAATGAATTAAAGTTAAGTTGAATTCGTATTTGACCTATTTAATTATTTATGGTTATTTACGATTATGACCTTAAAGTTTAGAAATGTGTACAATATAAATTCTTTAACTTTGGAGGTGCCAATATTCTAATAAAATTGTTCTTCTTTTGTACCATGGACGTAGCTAACATACTGTTAATGAAACACGTAAATCTGTGTGTTGATTCTCTATCATTTTATATTTTTTTTTTATATTTTTTATTTGTCGATTTCATAACATGATATAATATCAATATACTCCCATAATGTTTTTGGCTTAATCAAATATGCGGGTTTGAGGTATCGTGCAAATTTCAATGATTTTTAATATAATATATGGAAATTCAATATAATATATAAAGCAAAAATAAAATTGAAGAATGAAAAATGTTTAAAGCTAGTGCATGTACTCAGTATCCCATTGAGAATCTAGTTAGTAATGGCATGAGAATTGGGATATTGGGTGATTAGCCAAATTTAATCATACATACTAATTTTTTTTAAAAACATTTTATCGAGCAAACATTTTATCGAGCAAAGGACTTTGAAGCTCTAATTCAAAGAAAGTGCATTATCAATTACAGTTGAATTATGTTTACTATGATTATTCAACTTTCTCTAAGATGTGTCTTTTCAGTTTTATTGTAATTGATATCAACTAGCACAGAACACAAACAATAACAAGTTGATAAAGGAAATCCGTGCTACAATAATGTATCTGTAATAGTCAACTCTAGTACCAGCTTTAAGATCCTTTATCGGCTTATTATGAGTGACCACAAAAGTGCGCACAAAGCTAAGTAGCAATGGTGAAGGAGATTGATATTTATTTCTAACAATATTTTTTTATGTCTATTTGAGTTGGATAGCCACTGTGATTGACACTTGTATTATATCATAAAAAATCGATAAAACACACAAAAAAATTATGAAATGTCACGAATATGAATATAATACTAATAATAAGCATTCTAACTCATCAAAAGTATAAAACATTTATTTATTAATTTAAATATATATTTTTTAATTTTATTTTAGAATTATTCATTGACAATGACATTTTAGATCTTGATATTTTCGTCGAGCTAGATATTTCAAATTTTAAATTAATCATTTTCTACTATTTTTCAATATTTTATATTTTAATATATCACTTTGATACATGAGAAACTAATATGTTTGAGTTGAGTCATACATAACCACAAAGTCAAATCTTATCAATTTATGAACACTTTTTTCATTTTCAGTGCTTTGTATTTTCGTCCCCAACTTTTTTTTTTTTTTTTTTTTTTTTTTTAAAAGTAATAACGACATATAGTTGGATTCTAACTTCAATCAACTATAGGAATTGTTTATATCATTTTTCATATAAGTAGTTTTCATTTTGAAAAAAAGAAAAAATATTTCTCGTACACACACATAGAGAAAATAATAATACTGAAAGTAAAATCGTGAAAGAATGAATTCAATACTAACCAGACTCGAAACGAACATAAGCGCACATGCACACATAATGTTCTCTTAATTTAATCACTTTAAGAATAAATGAAACTTTGTTACGCCGGATGAATTTCATCAACAAAGATATTTGTTGAATCCCTTGTTATTAGATTTGAAATTTAATATTTTAATTTTTTCTAATATTTTCAAAATGTTGTTCACCAAATTAATAATAGAGTATCCTATCCTTGCTTACTAGTTGTCTTAACTCTTATGTATAGAATTTTTTTTTTGTTATTTTTAAATATAAAAAAATGAGTCAAACTATTTATAAATATAGAAAAATTTACTGTCTATCAGTAATAGATCGCGATAGACTTCAATCGCTTGAGCACTCGATAAATGATGAAATTTTTCTATATTTGTAAATAGTTTGATATTTTTTCTATTTATAATATTTTTTTTAAAAAAATGATAATATTTTTATTGGGATTATAGCAAACAACTTGGAATATAAAGTTGTAATGTGTCATCCTCAAAACATTATTATAATTCATTTAGAAACCTACCGAAAGGCAGATTTGGTTCTTATGGTCATGTGAGTTGGCATCCACTTTTTTTTTTTCTTTTTTCTTTCTGAAAAAAATGAAAATGTTATGTTGGAAGCAAAAATTTAAAAATAATAATGAAGAAGGAACAAAAAAGAGTTCAAAGAAAACAGAGATGCTAGAACATTAATTCACACTGGAAAAAGACTTAAAAATGAGTATTTGAAATGAAAAAAAAAAAAAAAAGAAAAAAAAAGAGTTAAGGATTCATTTGACAACTTTTTTATTTTTATTTTTATGATTGGGCTTATTTATTCTTAATTTGTTTATTTGAAATCTAATTGTCTAAAATACATATATAATCCCTGCCAAATTTCAAAATCTAAAGAGATCAGGAGCTATTGTTATTATTTTAAAAGATTAGGTTAGAGAATTTAGATTTTTTTAGCTTGTTTTTACAAACACGTGAAAAATGAAATTAGAAAATTACTATTCTCTACAATTTTTTTTTTTTTTTTATTATTATCTACTTTCTATCAATGTTTTTAAAACATTTAATTTTTTAAAACTAAAAAACAACAGTAATTTTTAACAACTTGTTTTTTATTTTGAAATTTTGCTCAGAATTCAATAATTAAGAAAATATGAAAGGAATAAATATGCGTAATTTTCATAATTCACTTTATCAACTATATGTTATAATTAAATGAACATAGTTGAATTGAAATAATGTTTGCACTGTTTATTAAAAAAAAAATCAAGTATATAATATATAAATATAAATAAATTAAGTTTGCACCATTATTGTTGCCCTTTACTGACCGCCCTACCCACCTAGAAAAAATCATTGAGGAGATTACCTAATTTCAGTCAAACTTTAATTTGAAAACTTTTTATCAATAAAACTTTTTTGTCTCTTTCTCTTCCACTATAGGTAGTTTAAATATATGATTACTTTTGATATGTTTGTATTATTTGAGCAAATTATGCTAATGATTTTGTATTATTGTGTATATCATACCATACAATGTTAGGTCAATCATTGATGAAGTTGGAAATGCTACTTGATTTTCAATACATGTGAACACAAATTTTTGTTTTTTGTTTTTTTTTTTATAAAAAAAAAGAAGTTGGATTAGAAATTCTAGCCATGCTTCCAAATATTGGTTTTTTTTTTTTTTTTTTTTTTTTAATTTTATGTTTAATGTATCATTAGAAATTAAATAATTTAAAAAACCCAGGATCCTAATATATTTTTTTTATGGACACATATCTTTGACATTCATTTTATTTTTAGTTTAATGTTTTAGAAGTCGTTATTTTGTTCAAAAGATTTCAATGTTTATTCGCTAATGTCTTATAATATATATAGAGAAATTTAGTATCATAAACTATGTATAAATATATAGTAAATTATTAGGGTTGTTTTCAAATATAGAAAAATGAGTCAAACTATTTACAAATATAGAAAAATTTCACTTTCTACCAGAGATAGATAGAATTCTATCGCTTGAGCGATAAATAGCGAAAGAAGTCTATCGATCAATCAATAGAATTCTATTGCGGTTTATCACTGATAGACAGTGATAAAAGTCCATCGCTCAAGCAATAGAATTTTATTGCGATTTATCATTGATAGACAGTGATAAAAGTCTATCAATCAAACAATAGAATTTTATTGCGGTTTATCGTTGATAGATAGAGAAATTTTTCTATATTTGTAAATAGTTTGATATTTCTTTTTTATGTTTATAGTAATTTTTCTAATTGAAACATATATAATTGATTTATAAATGGAGTGATGTTGAACTTTTTCTAAGAAAATGAAATCCATTCGTTTCCCATTTATGATGTAACAATTAATTAAAAGACAACAAATCAAATATTGATTTTGGAGATACTTTTTGAAGATTTAATTATTAGCGTTCACACTGAAATTCATGTGAGGGGAGGAAAGCATAATATGATGTTTTGGATATCATGTATATTGTTGAATTTAAGGGAAAAAAAACACTACGCCACTTGTTCTTTGTCATCTTTAACCCTCTTTTACCTCATTAAAAATCATTACATACTCAATCAAATAATATGTGTTCTGTTTTATAACTATTTAATTTTTTTAAAAAAATAATTAAGCTTATAAATATATAAATTTTTATATCTTATATAACGTTTTAAAAAATCAAATCAAGTTTTGAAAATTAAAAAAAAAAAAAAATTAAAAACTTGTTTTTGTTTTTAGAATTTGAGTAGAAATCCAAATGTACAAGAAAAACTACACATAAATTCTAAAGATAAAAAAAAAAAAAAAAAAAAAAAAAAAAAAAAAAAACTAAATCACTATCAAACTAGTTACAAATTCTTAATTCTTAATTATTATATAAATATACATTGAATGTGAAACTAAGGTTTGTATATACATAAAAGGAGGGTTTAAGTATAAGCCAAAACGAGGATAAATCGAGTGGTATAGTACTTTTACTATAAACAAACAAAGTATAAGTATAACTAATTATTAAGCAAATGCCCAAATTCAGACGTTCAACTTTTTGTCAGAGCTAATAACGAGCTCCAAATCATGTTGAGCGTTAGATACATGACCTTTGTAACGGTAATTCTTAGCACAGTAAAGAAAAAAGAAAAAGTTACAAAACGCCATTGCTGCAATCACATAGTAAAAATAATCCAATCTCCCTTTGTTCAGATCATCCACCAACCAATCAGGCCTGCCATGAGCGCCGCTGCGGCCGGTGGTTCGGTGCACAATCAAAACCATAGCAGTATTGACATAGCTAGACAAAGCAATGGAACAGGACGAGAAAGCATTACCCATAGTTCTCATATGCTCTGGAAATTCCTTATTGAAAAACTCAATTTGGCCAATTATATTAAATGCCTCACAAAGCCCCATGAGGAAGAATTGCGGAGTAAGCCAAAAGACCGACATTATAGAACCGCCATTGTTGGCGCGATTTCTTCTCTGCATTTCGATTAAGCCGGCGACGATCATGGAAAGGACGGCGAAGATTATGCCGACAGCCATGCGTTGGAGCTCTGTTATGCCGTTTGGGTGGTGGGTGAATTTGCGGAGAGTGGGGACGAGGAATTGGTCGTAGAAGGGAATGAAGAAAGTGATTGTGAGGAAGGAGATGACGATTATGGAAGCAGGGGGGATTTGAAAATTGGATCCCATGTGACGGTTCATTTGAAGAGCTTGGGAGACTGAGAATGTGGATTGTTGAATAATTGGAGTGAGACTAAGAATTGGAGTGAGACTAAGAATTCCTGTTACCCAAATTGGGAAAATTCTGAACAAGCATTTTAATTCTTCTACTTCTTGTATGCTGCTTAGATTCCATTTGTTTACTCTTGTTCCTTCTGGGTTTATCTCCTTCTCCAAGATGATTGCTGCTTTGTTTAGGAAACTGCAAAATATTCTATGAATCAAAATGAGTATAGCTTAACTGACCATTTAGTATATGTTAGTGGTTCCAATCTTCCAACTTCTATTAGACTAAAAAAAGAAAATAATATTAAGTGCATCTAAGAAACACAAAGTTAAGTATATGTGGACTCCATCTTGTAACCATTGAAATAATTTGTGTGTTTTCTCTACCTTGTAATTTATTGTAAGAAAATTTTCTAGTACTATAATTATCCTTTTATTTTAATTGAATATTTGAATTCTTACTTAAATTTTAAAAGTAAAAATTTAAGATTAAACAACTTTAAAAAGTAGATAGCAAATCAAAAATAAAAATAATAGTGAGTAGAAATATTTTTTTATAAACATTCGAAAATTAAAAACAAAAAATGTTACCTAAATTTTTACCAGGGATTTAAGAGTGGACAGTAGAAGCACCAACAAGAAAATATTTTAGTTGAGTAGTAAGAATCTCAAGGAATTATTTACAGCTCGCTTTCAATTTGAGAAATTATTGTAGACATTATTGGAGGAGAGAAACCAAGGGCTATGCAGGAGAGATTTATTTTTCTATCAAATAATTTAGAGAGAAATGGAAAAAAACAAAAAACAAAAAGAAAAGAGAAAAAAAAACAGAAAAACAAAAAACAAAACAAAGTTCTCATGAGTCCTGATTTTCTAAAATACTAATATTTGTCTTATAACTATTTGATTTTTTTATTTTAAAAAAAATTAAACCTACAAATATTACTTTCATTTATTAGTCTATGTGTTTTATGGTCTACATTTTAGTAGAATTTTTAAAATTCAAGTTAAGTTACGAATTCAAATAGTTTTTAAAATTTTTTTTTTGTTTTAAAAAATTGGTTAAGGATTCAAGAGTTTACTTAAGAAAGGATAATACATGATTGATAATTTATGAGAAAACCAACACAATTTTTTTTTCAAAAAAAAACTAAATAATTTTCAAACGAGGCTTAAATAGATGTCACATCCTTTGTGGTGGTCGTAATCGAGAAGAATCCCGCTACTAATTAGAAGGACAATATTTTCATTTTATTTCATGTAAGGTCCCTACAATATGTTGTAGTCATTGACTCTCTCTTTTAATTTTTTCCTTTTAAGAATATTACGTCACATATAAGGTTGATCATTAACACACTATTTTTAGAAGATATCTGCACGTAGAAATTTCTTTCACACCACAATTATGCTCAAATTGACGATTAATTTAAAGTTAAAACCTAACATCTTTTACTTTATTACTACAATAAATAATACATGAAAAATTATTATAAACAGAAAAAATATCAAACTATTTACAAATATAGGAATTTTTATTATCTATCAGCGATAGAATATCGATAGACAGTAAAATTTTTATATATTTGTAAATAATTTGGTTCATTTTTCTATATTCGAAAATAGATCTTAAAAACATTTAAATTGAAGAAGTTTTATTAAGTCACCATTAATATAATTTTTAACACTTACCTTCCTCGTGAGGTTAAAAATTAACACCCATATGTAACTAGTGGATTCGCTTTTGATTTGGTCTGAAAAGTTTCACGCACATGTTTCTTAATTAATTTTCACGTGAGATCTATACATAGGACTTTTTGCGAGCTCAAACAATTTAACTTAGAGTATTAAATTAATTTTCAAACCCTTAATTTTTAGCAATAAATACATTTGATTTTAAACATTTAAAATGTACTTTTTTTAAATCTCGAGTTGGTAAGAATTAGTTTAAAAGATCTCTAGTAATTTTTTTACTATTTGAAATATTTAATGACATTTTAAATTTAAAATAATGATTAATGAAGAAAGTGAGTGAGGGTGAGGGTGAGGTGAAGAGAAAAAAATACAAAATTTTTAACTATTACTTTGAGATTTGTAGTTTGTTTCAAATTAATTCTTAAATATCAAAATTAGAACATCTAATCCCTAACATTTTATTAATATTCGATTTTGATCTCTACCTTAATAGAGTCATCTATTAACTAAGGGGGAGATAACGTGGTATTCTTAAAATAAAAATAAAAATAATTATTATAATAATATAGTAATTAAATTATAATTTAGGTAGTTTTTAAATATAGCAAAATGAGCCAAAATAGTTATAAATATAGCAAAATATTTTTGTCTATCACTGATAAACAATGATATATTGCTATATTTGAAAATATTTTCAGCAGTTTTGTCATTTAAAACAATTATCCTTATAATTTTTAAGAAATAATAAAACAAATTTTTTTTTATCTCTCTCCTCTCCCTCACGCCGGCTGAAGAGAAGAAAATACAAAAATTTTAATTTTTTATTTAAAGTTAAAAATTTCATGTAAACATTTAAATTAATATAAATTAAAATTACTCAAGGAGCTTTTAAACTTATTTTTGAAAAATCTCATGACTAAAAAAATATAGGTTAAAATACTATTTTGGTTCCTATACTTTGAAATTTGTTTAATTTTAGTCTCTATACTTTCAATTATCCAATTTTAGTTCTTATACTTTTAGTAAATACTAAATTCAGCCTCCAATACCAGTTTATGGTTGATTTTTTTAAAAACTTTTATTTTCTATTAGCATTTTTTTACTATAAATTCCAAAAACATATTAACATATTATATTTTTGTGCATAAAAATTATTATTATTACTTAACCAATTTTAGAAAAAAATAAATTTCAAAGACTAAATTAAGATTTATTGAAAATACAATTAGACTAATTTTAAAGTATAGGAGTCTGAAAATTACTTAATCCATTTTTTTTAAAAAAAGTATATTTTAAAAAAGCAACGACTATTTTCCAATTTGTTAAAGGGAAAATTAACTCAATTTAGAGAGGTAAGTGAAGAGGAAGAAAGAAAGGAAGTAAATGAATTACCTGAATTGGTTGGTGAGAGGAAGCTTGGAGAGGACAACAGAGTCAGGGTTCAAGGGAGGGTCATAAAAACCCATCCTATCATCAGGAAGCTTAAGATGACGCTTTTTGTAAGCAGCAACAGCCACTTGAGCTAACCCAGTAAATATGCTTCCTTCAGGCTTTATCAACACATAAACACGAGTCCCCACCAAGAACAGAACAATAGAACAAAACATAAGCCCCGTCGGAATTCCATATCCCAAAACCCAACTCACTGAATCTTGAATATACACAACAATCGTCAAAGTAAACACCAAAACCACCATGAAAGTCGCGTAATACCAATTGTAAAAACTCGCTATCCCTGTCCTCCCTTTCTCCGTCGTCGGGTCAAATTGGTCTACCCCAAATGGAATACTACACGGCCTGATTCCGCCGCTTCCGATTGATACTAAACAAAGACTCATTACTAAGAATCCCAATTGGGAAGCTGTCGGCCCTGAGCATTTCGTTGATCCGCTGCAACCCGGCGGATGTAGCTGTGGCAACCACGCCGTCAGTGTCATTGAAGCCATCCCCTGTGTCATGGTTAATTTACTCAGTGAATTAAATAATAAAAATGGCTAAATTTCAAAAGAATTAAATTAGGATGGATAACCTAAATTCGAGTGAAAATTTTGATATTTGCCCCACTTTTTAAAAATGAGGAAATTTTTTACCCTTTGCTAACGTAATTATCAAAATCAAATCTACTTTCTCTCTTCCTTCTCTTGCTCTTTGGAAGCCCAGTCTTATTCTGCAGAGCAAATTGAAATGAGGAAGAGAAGAAGAAGATGACTAAAGCTGGTCACGTAGACTTGCCGATGACGATGACGTAAGTAAAAGGTCAAAAATCTTAAATTTTAAAAAGGTGGGACAAAAATAATTTTGAACTGGAAATCTCTAAGATTAGAGGTAATTACGAGAAAGGAAAAAATGGAAGCAATTGCGATAGTCCAATAGCGGCCAATATAAGCGTCGGAGAGAAAGGCGCCGAAAAGGGGCAAGAAATTGGTAACGCCGGTCCATAGACCCATTAAGCTGGTGGCGGAAACTTGAGTCATGTGATATATTTTTATTAGGTACACCATGAAATTGGCTAGTAGTCCCATTGAAGCTAATCTTTCGAAGGTTTCATTTCCTGCAAATATATATATATATATTAAAATGTTAGAGAATTATTATTATACATATCCAGCCCCTGAAAATGAAATGAAACAGAAGAAGAAGAAGAAGAAGAGACCAAGGATGTAAGGCATGCTCTTCCATCCTCCAGGCTCTCTTTTAGATTTGTTGTGAAGGGAAATGGAAAGTTTAGGATTAGCATCTTTGGTGAAGCACGGTAAGTTATTGCTGGGAGAGCTTGAAGCTTTGCTTTGAGCCTCACCCTCCATTATCTCTTGTCTCTCCCTCTCTGGTTTGGCCTCTTTCTTGTTAATGGATGTGCCTATATTTATAGAAAAATAAATAAATACTTATGTATATCCTATTAAATAATATGGACTTCCATCTTAAAATTAATTGGCAATGAGAGAAGTAACACATCTATTTTATTAAAAGTGTGAGATTCCTTGAAAATGTGGGATCCTCAACATATTCTGTACTATACCCAATCAACTCAATCACTATTGTCCAGTTTTCAAATATTTTTGAAATTTTTTATATTGTGAATAAAGGGAGTATAGTAGTGGTTGGAATAGCCCAAAGCCCATAACAAAAGTAAAAGGGATTTGGAGTAACTTGTCCCACATTGGAAGTTTTGACAATGGAGAATGGGTATATATAAAGGAATGTAGGAGAGCTTTTAAATTGTGGATGTGGTAAAAGATATAGTCTTTCCTCACATGTGTGTTGTCACATGGTCAAGTGGGTTTAAGTGTTTGTGCGAAAAATGATCTAATTTTTACTTACCTTTTCTTTTAAAATGTTATCATTTTATTAACTAATTAAAACGTTTTCGTTTTCTAGTTGGAGACACAAATATTTCTCCTTCTCTTCTTTGCTATTTTCTCCCTTCTTAATACTGTTCTAAGCATTCTTTTCCTGACGATTTCATTCTTAATTCCGACGAGTGCACACTTAAATTGAGGAGTTGTGTTAATTTTAAGGAACAACCGGTATACATGATTTAGCACCAAAGTTGCACCAAAATTTGTTTTCAAGGCATTGGGTTACCACGGCATGACAACGACCTTAAACATTTTGGTTCCTACAAGTAATCCACAGTAACTTTTTCTCACAAAGAGGTTAATTTAAAGAGATTTTTGTACGGATGACTCATTTTTTAACGCGGTAATGTAACTATTTTTGATGAGTGGACATACCTAACGTAATAATATATTTTAGATAATAATAGAATGACGTAAGTAGAAGGTTAGTTTTTAAATATACTATTAATATTGGATCATCTGTACAAAAAATGTGCGGTGTGTTTGAGGAGAGGAAATAATGAGGGTTACTGGCAGTCTACAGGATAGTAAATGTGTTATAAATCAATAATGTATGAACAGAAGGAAAGACAATGGAAATGTGAAAAGGTTGAATAAGGGTGAGAAGGTAAAATACTATAAATTATTCCAGAACAAATGTAACGACAATTTTGCACCGTTGGTATTATAGACAAGAAAAAAAAAATTAAAATATCACGAATTTATATCCCAACTTTAAAGCTATATCGATTTTTTAATCATTTATGATAAATGAGACCATATAGACTTTTTTTTTAATTTCAATGATATAGAGAGTTGAAACTTTAGGATTTGTTTGGTAGGTAACCCAAAAATAAGAGATTCAATTAAATTGAACCTATTTGGAAGTGATTTGAAAATCGTTAAAATCACTTTTGTCATTTTTAAAATCACTAAAAAATGCACTTTAATTACTCAAAATTAATTTGATTTTCAATTTTACACTTTTAAATACAATTTTCAATCATCAAAATTAGTTTTGAATGATTAAAAACATATTTCACGGTGATTTTGAAAATGACAAAAGTGATTTTAGTCATTTTAAAATCACTCCAAAACATGTCCGAATGTTTTCACGTACATGTTTAGTAGGAGATTGAAGAATTGGATTCTAGTTTAAACAATTATTTTAAATGTGTTTGATACTATATTTATAAATCATAAAACTAGTTGTATTTATCTATTAAATCCTAAGTTGAATATAAACTATCATTAATTAATTTATGACCATGTTTTAGTTAGATGTTTTTTTTGTATAATTATTATTTTGTAAGATTATATGATTTATAATTAGTTAGATAAAAAATGAATTGAATTTATGATATGAAATACTATATTTCTAAACGTAAGTCTTTTTTAATATAATTCTACTTTTAAAATTTTTTAAATTTATCATTTGTGTACATTGAAAATATAAAATTGTAAAATGTTATTTTCAGAATCTCCAACGTTTGGATGGTAGAATCCGAAAACAATGTTAAAAAACTATATCTAAATCACCTACTAAACACATATTTGCTAAATCTGAAACCATAAAATAAAATCTTGATTGTCAATCAAACATGTCTCTTTAATTGCCAAAATGAACCTAATTCAATTAGCATAGTGCCGGTACTATTAACTTCGAAGTCAGAGTTTTGATTCTTCTACCCAACATATTGTCTAAAAAAATATTTCTTTAATTTTTTAACTGAAAGTATATATGAGCTCAAATGAGATTATTAAAAAAAAAAAAAAAAAAAAAAAAAAAAAAAAAAAAAAAATTGACGATAGAAAACAGAGAGAGATTGTGGTATACGTTTGAGTATGAAGAAGCTCATCTCCTACTCTTATCATTAGTCACATGCAAAATCTATGAAATCCCGGATTATTTTCTTTCAAACCAAAAATCAAAATGTTTTATTATGCAAAAACAAAATATATATATATATATATATATGCTCATCAAAATTGACTTTAACGGAGTAGCGTGTAATGTATATTTGGAATCCCTAATTTAATTATAAATTTAATCCTTTTACTTTTAAAAGCAAGAATATCATTTTGCCAGTTATTAGATAAATAAAATTTTAAACTAATAATTTTATTATTATCGAAGCAGTAGAATAAATAATAACTTTTAAATTATATGAACTAAATTCTAATTTTTAAAGATAGAATTTTATAATTTTACGTTTGAAAATATACCGTTGAAGAGGAAAATTTTTGTCAATCAAAATTTAACTTAGTAGATAAAGCTCAATTTTCTCCCTGCAATTATGGTGAAAAATGTTACCTGATGCCTTGAATAATTTCACTTCCTTATTTTACCTTTCCTTTTTTCTTGGGTAATAAATATAAAAAGTCCAATATTAATTTGTTTTGGTAGAATAGGTAAAGTATGAAGATATACGTGTCAAATTACGGTTAAACTATGTCCATTTTTGAAGAAATTTTAATTTAAATAATTAACATAAGATGGATTTAATGTAGTTTAGGCATATATTTACTCTTTGTTAGATCGACGATTCTAACCGCTATTCTATATTTGTTATACATTAGAAAAAATTTCTTAAAACAAACGATTTAGGACCAGCTGATATACAGTTATTTTAGATAAATTTCTAACATATATTTCCAAAACTATGATATTAATAAAAGAAACACGTACCCATAAATATTTTTTTTCTGAACAGCACAAATGGTCAAATTAGGATAGCTGTAGTGCTTAATTTATTTTATTTAATTTGATAAAGGAATCATAATTATATTCCCGTTCGAATTTTAATATACAAAAACATTAGTCCAAAAATATATAAATATACATACCAAAAATATCATTAATATATATATAAAATGCTAATAATTGTAACATCTCAAGTCCCTGATTCAAAATCCAAATTCACTAGCGGATGATTTCAATATTTCCTGCATCTCGCAATCTGACTACATTATATATTTGCTTTGAACTATTTATAAGAGTGAACGACATTTTCATAAACTAATACATATCCTTTCAACTTGTTTTTATCCTCGCTTACATTTTTCTATTAAAAAAGAAAATTATGGAGGATTCGCTTTGTGGATATATATAGTAACTTTTAATTTATTTTGAGTTTATCATAATCATGCTTTCATAGCTTAAAGGTTTTTTCTCGTTTGAATATGGTGTTGGTTTATGTATCCACACTAAACTTTGATGTTCTAATGACTATTAACTTATATATTTATTACAATGAAGAAAATGATATATGTAGGCTCCATTTGATAACTATTTCGTTTATTGTTTTTGTTCGAATATAGTGTCAGTTCATGTACCCTAATTTCTTACAATTATTTAGATATTTTTTAAGTACAAGAGTTGAATTATTAACTAAATTCTAAATTCTAAAAATAAAAATTTAAAAACTACTTTTTTTCATTTTCAAATCTTAGTTTGATTTTTGAAAACATTAATTGATAAAAATCAATAAAACTAAGAGTATTTACCGACTTAATTTTCAAAATAAAAAAATAAAAAGCAAAATGATAACTAAACAACTACTTATTAATCCTTTTTCTAAATCACTATATTTAAGACTATTTTTGTTTTTTTTTAATCATTGTTGTATATGAATAATCAAATAACGCATCTATCTATATTTCTGGAGAAAAAAGAAAGAAAAAAAAGGTAAATCTATGTTAAATTTTTCATATTAAAAAAATTAAAGGATTTCATGATCTTGATAAGATAAATTAGTTACTCTTCTAATTATTAATAGGGTGTTTGGGCTAAAGAGTTAGGAACTTGAGAAGTAGGGAGTCGTGAACTCCGCTCTTAGTTTGGCTCATGACTAAAAAGATATCAATTTTAAAGATGTGTTTCAAGTATTTAATTTAAAAAAGTCATTTGAGAAGCGATTAGAGTGTTTGACAACTAAAAAAAATAGATTTTTAAGTGTATTTTAATAAAAAGTGTTTTAAATAAAAAATGAATTTTTTAAAAAACACTTTTTTCTTCAAATCAATTCAAACCAACTCTATGTCTTATTAACTCTTTATATTTTGAATTTTTATTCTTTTCTTTCTTTCTAATTCTAAAGGAAAATATTATTCTCTAAGAGAAAATATATATAAAAAAAAAGCATTATCTCCATATATATCAATTGAATTATCTCTTTAATCAGAAATTTGGTGGCTCCTTTCTCCTCTAATAAAATTAATTAATAAATGGAATTGAAGAGTTAGAATTAAGCAACATCTTTATTATTATTTCACCCATCAACTCCGATATTATATTTCTACTTGGCTACTTTTCCCTCACTTCAATGGCTTTTCATTAATTCATTATCAAATGACTTTTTATAAATGCTATTACCCCTTTTTTTTCGAGTCATTGTTTTTTCTTTCTTAAAATTATTTAAATTAAATATCAGTAGAAATACAACAAAATTTGAAGTCTACACGATAATTTACGTGAAAATTTTGTAAATTAGAAAAAAAATCACGATCGATCATACAAAAATCTACTACGTTTTTTTTACAATCATAGAGAATTCTCTCTCTACCCATAACGAGAGTACTCTCTCAAAATTTTTGTATCACTCACATCCTTTTATTTACTCTCAACCAGACAATAAAAAACAATAATTTAGTTAACATTAGCCCACCCAAACTTAAATGTTTCTAAGAGTCGCAAGGTCTTCTTGAACATTTTCAAGACAACTTTTGTTCTAATATTTTTACAAAACCATATATAATGAATGTAATTATTATTTTATTCATCTAATGATCCAAACATTTATTATACCTCGTAAATGTGTTTACTCCACAATGTTCAGAACTTAAGTACTTATTTACTTCATATCAACGGTTTGGATTGCAAATATTGTTTTATGAACATGAATATTAAATATCTTAGATTTAAATGTTTGGATTTTAGATATTTGAGATAATTGTTGTATGTGATTGAATATGTAGAATAATTAATATCTCAAAGTTAAATATTTGTATTTGTTTTATCAATTTTGTATATAGAAACCAAATTAAATAGTTACTTAATGATTAAAGGTAAGAGAACAATTAATGTAGTTATAAATTAAGTTTATTATTACTTAATATAGTGTTATTTGAATTAATTATTTAATCACTTAAAATAAATGTTTGTTTTCAAATATAAAAAAAAGGAGGTAAACTATTTACAAATATAGAAAAATTGTAGTGTCTATAAGTCTATCATCGTTGATAATAATTTCCCTAAAATAAAAATAAATAAGCATTTCTACATTAAACATTAGTTAAATTATCTAATTTAATTACTAAAAACAATTAAATAAATATTAATTAATTAGCATAGTAATAACTAATAATAAAATTTTATATTAAAATAGTTAAGGTAACATGAAAATATTAATTATAAATATATCTGTTGAAATTTATTAAGTCTAAATAACATAATTATATTTGATAGTAATTATTAGGAAAAATTTAACAAATAGAAAAAGTGTCAAACTATTTACAAAAAATAACAAAAAAAATACAGATAGACATTGATAGAATTCTATCAGCAACTATCAGTGATAGACTTATATCATTTCTATCACTGATAGACTCTGATAAACTCATATCGTCGTTTATCACAACTATATAAAAAATTTTCTATTTTGGATAAATAGTTTTCCTTGTTTTTATATTTTTAAAAATTTTCTTAATTATTAATTGATTAATTAATTAGGTTATTTTTTTTTTTAGAAAACACATGTCCAGATGAGTTCTAAAGTTATTTGGATAAAAATGTCCTGAATTTTAAAAAGTGATTATGTAAAACAAACAAGAACATTAAATGTCTGTCTAAAAACTCGCAACAAAACTTGTGAACCAAACCGATCCTAGTGGTTATAGGTATTTTTTTCTTCTTCTTCGAGTTCAATAAATAAGATATAATTATGGCTTATTTATTTATTTTATTTTGAGTTCAACAACTCGATTTACAACAGGGACAGTTGCAAATATAACAATCAGATTCAAAGTATTAGTATACATAACAATATTTTAAAAAAATTGTTGATAGACTTTTATGGTCTAGGTAGTCTATCACTAATAGACCGAGGATCTATCACTAATAGACTTTGCTATACTTATAATTTTTTTAAAAATATTACTATATACTTAGTTATTATCCTTAAAATTACTATTCATTACAATTATTTTTTTTATAATATATATGTCTCAATTAATCAGTTAAATTATACTTAGGTAAGTAAGTAGATGTGGCTGTTGGGTTTAGTTTTATAAATCTATATTTTTTAGACCAATAAATTAATTGATGAATTGCCCATTTGGAAATACCAAATAAAAAATTAGTAGATTGACAATGAGGTGAGAAGGGAAATTAATTGGCCAAATTGCTCATCCAGAGAAACAAACAACAAACAAATCAGCTGATTTTTTTAATTAAAAAATCATTAAAAAGAGATCTCCATTAATGTTATTTTATTCAGCCAATCCCACTCCAGCCATTAGTTGGACTTTGTTTACCTAATTCAGTAAATTTTTGGGAATTTTTTTTTATATTATGACAGTATGAACAATTTTTTATATTAGTTGTATACTATGTCAATGTATTTTTTAAAACTACGACTCGTTGATATTAATGTGACGTGCATAAATATTTATGAAAACAAATTTACACGTGAATCATAATACTAAAAAAAATTCAAATTTTTGCACCATGGGCACGGATCCCTAATTAGAAGATAATCTCTTATCTATTTTCTAATTTTGTCAAATTTTTTTACCAAATTTTAATTAATTTAATACCGCATATAACTAATATAGTCAAGTGGTGGTATCTCTTCCACATTTCCACTAAGAACCATGATCTCACCAGAAGATTACATATGGATTATATTCATGATAGAATCCAAAATTCTTTAAAGTGTATGGATTATGTATATTTAAAAATGTGCTAGAATATTTTTAAAGAAGGATTTAGTTCATGAACTATTTGGGAAAAAAAGTGCGTTACTCCTATAAGTGCTTACTTTTTTCTTTTCTTTTTTTTTTTAACAAAATGAACTTTATCTGCACTTTAAAAATATGTTTGAGATTGATTTTGAAATGGTTAAAATCATTTTGGTTATATTTAAAACCAACACGTTAAGTCATTCAAAATCAATTTTGATGATAGGTAAATCACTTTTAAAAATTTTTAAAAAAATAAAATAAAATAAAATAATTTTGATTGATTTAAGAGCATGTAGTTAATATTTTTAAATTTGATGTAATTTAATATGAATAATCTATAGAATAATATTTAGAGGTTTAAGAAACTTATAGGAAGTATGAATCTATTTTTTATAGATTGAATCAGATTTGATGATTATTTGTGTTAAATCGTCAATTAACTCAAAAACTTAAGCTAATAGGTGAAGACAAATTTAATCTTATATTATCTAATAATTTGGGACCTATTTGAAGGTCAATATTGTTTCAACAACGAAATCCAAATCTTTGTTGATGGAGACATTTTTTTAGGCTTCTCTTTTTGTCCATGAAACTATACTTCTGTTGCTCACATTTGTTGGATTTTTTGGCAAAATATTAGAAGTGCAATTGTCTCACATCGGTTAAATTGAAGAATGAGGATGAACTCCAAGCCTATAAAAAAAGAGCCTATGTCTCTAGTTTCAAGTCGTCTCCATTAGAAACACTTTAAACTTAGTGTGCTAACTCTATTTAAATTCTTTTTGTGTATTCTCTAATTTGAGAGTGGAAAAGAATATGAGTAGTATAAAAGCTTTGAAAGAGTACTCTTTGTAATTGGGATCGGAAGAGAGAATTATTTTATGTGATTGTAATAATTTTTCACCTTCTATGGATCGATATCGTTGTCTAATGAATTAACAGCTCATTAATTTCTTGTCGTCTTTATATTACTAAAAAAACACTTTGAAACAAAAATAAATAAATAAATAACGTACACGACTTCAAATCAAGCATAAAACACCATCACATAACATCAGCTTAAAGACAAACCATGCTTTAGCTCTCACATCCAATTTCCAATTATTTAACATACGTAAACAATAAAACTAGAAAGATGTAACTCTACCAAAAATATTTATAAATTTATAATAATGCAATCATCATTTAATTGCTTATCTAACTTTATCTATAAGCGTTTTTAAGGAAAATAATAAAAATAAATACTTAAATTACAAATTCAATTTCTAAAATATGAGTCTTGTGGGAATTTATTTTTGAATTTTCAAATTTAGAAATTTAGTTTGAGTTTTGATATTTTCTTTAAAAAAAATTTACAAATTTACTATACACTGAAAATTTAGGTTTCATTAAAGTTTATATCTAACAAATCAATTAACTTTATAAAAATTTCAAATTTGTCAATAATTATTAGATATCAAATAGAAAATTAAGGAACTTATGGGACAATTTTCATAAGTTAAAGGATCAAATAGGTATAAATTTTAAAATTTAGAAACTATACTTATAATTTTTAAAAAAATACTTTTAATTTTGTATGGCTAAAAGACATCAAGCTGCCAATTACTTATTAAATAATATAAGTAACACACCCACATAAATATTAAGCAGGTGAAGTTAACAATAGAGACATAATAGGCACTGTTAAAAGCTTAATGACTTATTAATTTTTTTTTTAAAGTATCATATTGAAAGTTTAAGTATGGTCACTTTTAATTTTATTATTTAACCATTATTATTTTTAGAATATAATATTAGAATTGTGAAGTAGAAATTTAAACTGAATAATCTTTTTATATAACAAATAATAGAATTGCTTAGTTTTAAATTTTCTTGAGTGGTTGATATTTAATTGTAACTTGTAAGTTTGATGTTAGAAACTATTCTTTTCTGTCGGAGGTTGGCAGATCTTTAATATAGTTTAGTCTGGTTGATTAAAAAAAATGAAATAGATAAATTTGAACCATTAAAAAAATGCTAATTAGGGTTCAATTATGTTAAACGACCTAAATTTTCTTTTGTTTACCAAAAAGGCTAGTGAATTTACTCTCTACCCATTTTACTTTTATATATATATATATATATATAGTTTAATTTTTCGGATGATCACTGTATATATATATTTATATTTGTGAGTGTTTGAGTCAACTTATGCGCTCAGTGATAGAAGTCTATCACGATCTATGGTTGATAAACAGTGAAATTTTTATATATTTATAAATAGTTTGATATTTTTTCCATTTATAATAATTTTCTTATATATATTTTTTAAAAACAATAATTATTTTATTATATAATATAAACACTATGTCAGTTGTGTTATGTTTATTTTAACAAGATTTTGGGTACATAATTGTATGATCGAACTCCACAATCATAGAGTGGTAAGGCAAGCGCTCAACCACTGTATCAAGTGGATGTTTGATAAAAAAAAAATTGGATAGTAAATATGTAATAAACTGTATAATTGTAGCATCGAACTCTCCGCACCATAGAGTGGTAAAAATTTGGATAGTGATTTTTTTCCCTAAAAGAGATACCTTTTGTTTTAAAGCTTTTATGTCACTATCTTTATGAAAACGAAAGTGAGAAAGTAATTGAAGTGAGTGGGAGTAGGAAAATTGGAGTGGTAAAGAGTTTTGAATGGAGGAATAGATACCTACCCCCACCCCAATTAGAGGAACAATTACTAGTGTAATACTATTATTTCCATTCATTATTTAAAACGTGATCAAATGTTTTATTCGTTTATTATATAGATCTCACGTGATTCTTAAATGTTATTTTTGTGGCAAGTGATGAATGATGGTTGTATCGTAGTATTATAAATAAGACCGTAAACAGTGGCATTGGAGTGTCGACTATTATTGAGAAAAATTATAGTATTTGATAATTTTTCATACTACTTAAGATTTGTTCATTTCACAGGTTTGTCACAAATTTTTAAATAGATATTTAATATCATTGTTTGTTTTGTAGGGTTTCATTGTTTAAAACGTATGATAATTACTGGAGAACTTAAAATTCATCTGACATTGATTTTCTGATACTCTCTATATAGGTGAGATTTCTATATCGACGAGATAACAATAAAAACATAGTCTAATTAATTCATATTAAGTAATCATTATTATTAAGTTTAATTAGTTAATATAACATTATATTAAATAATACTATTTAATTTATGGCTACATTAATTGTTCTTCTATATTTAGTTAAGTAATTATGTTTTTTATATACAAAGTTGATAATGTTGGACCGGTATGGCAACCTTAAAGGGGTGAATAGGGTTTTATTAAGCTAATTAAAACTTTTTACTAATGTGGGCCCAATTAAACAAATTAATACACTTTATACTAACAAGTAATTTAAACAAGAATTTCATGCATATAAATTCAATCCAATACTTTTAAGCACCCTATTTAATTCTAATAATAAGATTGGTAAATGATATGCAAATTTAAGGACTACCAATCAAAGTAAACAAATATGACCAATTAATTTCAAGGAATAAATATTGCAATTAATTTCATACAATAAAATATAATAACAAAATAATTGCAAAAATAAATAGGAGAGGGATAGAGAAATTAACACCGGGAATTTTTATAGTGGTTCGGTCAAACTCGACCTACATCCACTCTCCCAAGCACCTCTTGTGATTTTGAATAAGGATCTAATGACTCTTTCCACGGATTAGAGCCCAACCGCTACACCGCTCTTTTTGCGAATTCAAGAGCAAACTCAATCCTTTCCACGGATTAGAGCCCAACCGCTACACCGCTCTTTTTGCGAATTCAAGAGCAAACTCAATCCTTTCCACGGATTAGGATCAAACCGTTACAACCACTCTTTTTCAGGGATCAAGAGCAATCCTTACAAAAGTTTGGAAAAATTAAAGAACACACTTGAGCAACTCTCTAAATAGAGTGGATTTACAAATTTTGAGCTCACAACAAATCAATCCTCACCATACATAAATTTCTCTCAAGAATAAGATGAAAAGAATAAAATTGAAGCTTGGAGAGAGAGCAACAATGGAAGCTTAATGAATGATGGAGGATTGTAAAAAGATGTGAAATTGTTGTTTTGATTTTGGAGAATATGAAGTGTTTAAAAAGAGAGAAAAGTTGTTGGAAACTACATTAAATTTGGACCATTAGATGTTGGTAAAAGAAAATTGAATGGTTGAGATTTAAACTCAACTAGCCGTTAGACACACACATAAAATAATATAAAATTCATTTTCTTTTAAAGGCAACTAGCCGTTAGACACAAACATATAATAATATTAAATTCATTTTCTTTTTAAAACCATTCTTTTTAAAACCAACAAAAATCAAAAGCTCCATGTGTCACTTATCTATTTCTCCGCTTGTCATCCTTTAGTAGGTCCACTTTGATGATTTGGCCGCCACGTCATCGACATCGGGTATTTTTCCGTTAAGCTTGTTCCAGTCATATCTTCTTCGTTTAAACTCCGATTTGAGTGATTCAAATTGCGTTGAAACAGTTGTTCCAAGCTCTACACAATGGACACTTCAAAACACTCAAATTGTTAATAAATAAAAGCAGGTTTGTTATCATCAAAACATTAATTAATTAATTAAAATTAATTAATTTGAGATTAAGGGCCAAAAAGCCAACAGATAAATCAAATACAGTTAGCTAACTCTGAAACATGAATTATACTGCATATTCAAACACAAACATTTAAAATTCATACACATTTAAATCCTAGATATTTAATATCCATATTGTTGTAGGTAAAAAGTATGGTTTAAGTATTTAGCTATAATGAATGGCCTAATGAAAATCATTTCAAGAGAAGTGTTTTATTTGGCTAAGTATGACGACGACCCATAGGCTCAACCATAAAGACTTAAGAGATTAATTATCAACATAAGATCAATTAGAACCATGAAGGCCAACTTCTAAGTTGACCGTGGAAGTTAAGAAGGCCATAGAAGTTGCCTCATAAGGTTGGCCATGAGAGGAAAACAATGCCTAAGTATGGAGGGTCGGCTATGGAGCTTAAGGAGGTCTCCCTTGGACAAATTATGACTAAGTATTTGCCTATTTAAGTCAAATAATACATGTGCTTTGATCCATTTGCAATGGGTAGATTAAGTTAGTGACGGTCAAATTATTTATCTAGAAGATTAATTAGTCAAGTGAGTGTTAGTGGCCAAGCACCACATCGGTGTAAGGTTCTCTATTTTGCAGTACAATCATTTAATTCCTCAAGAACATTATAAATTTATAACAGGTACCAAAACTCAATATCCACACATACCCATGAAACAGTATATGAGATCCAAATGAACCTTTATGTTTATAATTTGTCACGATAGTAACACTTTAAAATAATTATTGGTTTATAAAATAAATCAATATATAAGTTAATGTCATGTCAACTTATGCGCGTGATTCACGATGAAATGTCTTACCACTCTTAAAACATTCCACGTGTCTCTCATACATTCGTTTTCCCACACCACCGCTCATTATTATTCTAAAAAGCTTCCAAATCCTACGTGTCAGATTTTATTCCATACAGTTCAACCATAAAGATCAATTCCTTCTGTTTCATACATTTTATAAAAGTAAATATAAATTTGTTCTGTACTAAAAAACAATTTGCTCGTCTTCATAAGTAATCAAATTCAAACGTAATTTGTCTTCTGTTTATTCTATTTTATTTCTTCTTCTTTTTTTTTTTTATCAACTTTTCTTTTTGTTTATTTTTTCTCTTAACGTGAAACATGGAAGAGAGAAGGACAAAGAAGGAAAAAAGAAGAAGAAGAAAGGTTGAAAGAGTGGCAGCAGACAACGACAATAGACGGTGATTGTTTAAAACCAAATAATATTGTTTAAGACCAAACAATAGACGACAATAGATGATAATTTGACTTAAGACTAAATACTTTTCTAAGGGATTGACATTGTTTAAAATAGAGGTAGGAAGTCGTTTTATAAGGTAAACAGTAGTAAAATAAGGTTTCATCCCAAAATTTAAGAGGTAAAAAGGTCTGAGAGATAAGTGTGGGCCCATGTTCATGATATGCCTATATTTTCGTTCAATAATGCCATTTTGTTGGGATGCTGGAGGACAAGTGATGCGATGTTCTATACCATATTGTGTTAGGAAATGGACGAAAGACTTAAATGCACTATTCCATCTATTTGTGAGTGTAAAATAGGATGATCCAACAATTTTTTAACAACAGGTTTGAATTTCATGAATGCAGAGAAAGTATCAGATTTAGTCTGAAGGAAATAAATCAAATGTAATTTGTCTTCTGTTTATTTTATTTATTTCTTTTCTTTTAAAGTGAAACATGGAAGATAGAGAAAAGGACAAAAAAAGAAGAGAGGTTGAACGAGTGGCAGCGGGCGACGAAAGTAGACAGTGGTTGTAACAACTATGAGAAGGAGAAGACATGGAAGGAGAGAGGAAGAAAGAAGGATAATAAAAAATAGAGGAGAGATTAAAAAAAAAAATAGGTGTCACGTCTACTTTCCGTTACTGATTAACAAACAACTAACGGAGGGACAAAAAATGTTACATAAGGCAAACATTAGAGGTAAAATTGTTGAGTTTGAAAATTTAGATTCTCAAATACAAATTAAATCAAACCTTTAGCACTAAAATTGTAATTTTCTAAAAATTAAAATGAAATATTTTCCCTCCCTCTTTTTCCTTTGGTTGCCCCTTTACCCACCATTTTCCTTTTAGTTATAGCCTTAGAGGTAGGACCTACTATTTCTTTCAATTTCAATTTGTATTGGTAGAAACCTACTCTTTCTTTATTCCACTCTATTTTCTTTATTTATTTTATATACATTATTATATTATATGAATACAATTTTGTATTCTTTTTGGTGACTAGAATGGAAAAAGAGAAATCGTTTCAAAAAGTCCATAGTAATAGTCTATTGGAATTTTTATTTTATACATTGAAAAAAAATGGTTTTGTCATTGATATATAAGTATAGAAAAGAAGAAATGGATAAATGAAATAAAGGAATTCAGTTAGTTATTAATCAACTATTTATTTATTTATTTGGAGGAAACACAAAACACGTTATAAAATGATGTCAACGGACACAAGCGAAACAAAATAGGTAGGGTAAGGAGAAAAAAGTAACAAAAACGAAAACTCCTGCATCGCTCATTTCGCAAGCGAGTGCGCTAAGAAATTGTTGCATCACCTCACAGAGGAGAAAGCAATGTCATCTAGTTCAATAGCAAAGAACTTCGCCTCGTTAATGAAAAAGACACTTAAGTAAGGCCCATAATTAGGAAAATTAATGATCCACCAACAATCGGACACCACAAGAATATTATGGATATATTAATGGATAGGAGACTCTCCAATTCATCGCGGATAGTTATCGCGTCAAGAATCTTAATTTGACTGCATCGAGGAATGAACTTAAAGTTTGCTAGTCGAACACGACCTAAGTAGTCTTGAAGCACCCAACTCAATTCTCCCACCTGTCTATATGAACTCCACGTCGCGTCAGTGTTTAGCTTCCACTGACGCCTGGTGGGTGAAAACCACTCGTGGTCGTGCTTCAAAAGAACAGACTCCTCATCAAACAGATATTTGTCAATCGAAGAACAAAATGAGTCAGCACCAAATGGAATTCTTGGAAATAACTTCTTATTTCTGGCCTTCCAAATCTTCCAAGCGATGATCACAATCTTGTTCAACTCCTGGGAAGACGCCTTTCTAATAATCCAATACCAATGGTCGATCTACATTGCTCCATGTCGTCCTGTCATCACAAAAAATATCCACATTAGTTTTCGAAAAACGAGTCCAAATGTTCTCTGTTATTGAGCATTTCCACACAATGTGCTTTGTAGTTTCAATGCATTTCTTGCATAGAACACACAAGAAATTAGATTGGACACTTTTTGAACACAGGTTATCTTTAGAAGGGATAATATCATGAACAATTTCTAGAAACTATTCTTAGCCTTAGGAGGAACCTTAGTCTTAAAAAAAAAAATTCCACGATTGCTTATAATACACAACATATTGGAAGAACTGACAATATTAGAATTAGACAACTTTAACCTTAAGTAATTGTCACTTTTAACAGATAATACTTCCTATCTCATCATCAACTAGTCTCCTGAGGTGGGAAATACGAAGAATAGCATCTGCACCATCTTAAAGAAAATTCGTTTGAATAAGATCCTCATTCCATCGACCAGGCTTAACCATAAGAGTGACAACGGAGATGATGAAATATGTTGCTCGTTGATGATAGAACAAAAATTCACATACCTAACATAACCTTTTGAAGATTCATCCAAAACTTACTCGAAGTATTGCTCAACGAACAACTTATTTAATTTAATTATTTTATTGACCATAAATTTTGTTGTTACATATTTGACAGTTTGCTATTTACATATGTTGAATTATTGGTAATGGGATGTGGAGGCTAAAGTATGTTGTCTCGTAGCCAATGTCATGTGGGCTTTGACACATTTAGAGTCGTGTACGCTACTTATTTGGTTCTCGGAAAATTATGATATTATCTACAATAAGATTTTTTAAAAAAAAAAAATCCAATTCATTTTTTATTTGTGTTCATACTATATATATATATATATATATATATATATTAAAGAAATTTAATTTGTGGGTTGAATTGAAGTTTATGTTGATTTTTTACACATTTGGTACAATCTCCAATACTTAACCTTGTGATTTTTTTTCTTAGAAGTATGTTTCATTTGAGAGATGGAGCACGTGAGTTAGATGGAACACGTGAGTGTTCTTGAAATTGAAGTCATACGAGACTAGTTCATCTATTTTATAAAGCTCTCTTGGGTGGTGGTCTTATAATTAGTTGACTTTGGGTCTGAATCATTGGAGTTGAGTTTTATTGATCTCGATCTAAACCTCTTTGAACTTAGGCTTCAAGTCAATTTGTCATTAGATGAGTTTTTTTTTGGCAAAATCCTATTCTAATGATCATGTTGAAAACACATGACATTATTTAAAATCGGTTATATTTTTATCTTTGAGACATATATCACTTTGTAGTTAATTTATAATTTTCTCATTAATTTTTTTATAAAAAAAACTTTGATATTAGCCAAACAAAAATTATCATTCAAACATTTGGAGAGAAGGAAATAAAACATCACATGAACATACAATAATATATTACAATTGGTATATGGGTGTCAAGCATTTGGATGAAAGGTTATCCAATTTCATGTCTGGAGAGGAAAATGCTTGAGGATGATTTGGCTGTTTTTATTTATGGTTTTGGATTTGTTCATTTTGTCTCTTTCTTTAAAAGTAAATAAAAAAAAAAAAAAAACAAGAAAACAAGAAAAAAAAAAGTAGAGCACTTCTAAAAGTAGACCAAATTTTTACATTAATACTTTTTAAAAAGAAAATCATGAATTAAACACTTCTTTACTTTGGTAATATATAATTAATTTAGGGTTGTTTTCAAATATAAAAAAATAAGTCAAACTATTTATAAATACATAAATTTTTTATTGGTAGAAATCTATCGCACATAAATAGTGAAATTTTTTAAATAATTTGATATTTTTCTATTTATAGTAATTTCTCGTTAATTTATGTATATTTCATTATTCTTGGTTTTTTTTCTTAGAAAAATTTTTAGTGATAGATGAGTACCAAGTTTTATATAATTATGGATTTGACTGGTTTTTTTTTATTTATTTATTTTTAGATTATGGATTTGTCTGTTTAAGGTATGCATATTTTTATCCTTATATATATATATATAGTTAGGAACATATATAAGGTGGATTTCATAGAGAGAAGTTTCCTTGAATGAATTGGAGCATGTGGCCCAAGATTGATTAGATTTATAATTTTTTAAAAGAAAAATACCCTATTTTGATTTATGAATTTTTATGTGGCGAAACATTCAAATACTATTTTTAGTTGTGAAATTTACACAAAAATTAATTTCAAAAAATTAATTTCATCAATATTTGACATCAATTTTATATGAATGAATCTAATGGATGCAAGTAGAGGTCATATAATATTGTTAGATTTTAAAAAAATTTACAAAAAAAAAAACTTGAAAAGTACAACTAATTTGATTCAATTATTAGTTTGATATTTGAGATTCAAATACATATTTATTTAACTATCATATCTATAAAAAAAAAAATACCTTCCATAAGTTTTAAATTTTCTATGTAATAAAGCACGGTTAGAATTTCAAATCACTCCACTACAATTTTTTTTTTTTTTTTTTTTGAAAAATGAGAAGGAAACTAAATACAAATCAAGTCCTCTAAAATTCCAGATGACACTCTATCACGAAAATTACGAAATTCTTATGAATCTAATAAGTGTGTCACATATTATTAAACTAACAAGATTAATTGTACAAAACTATTAAAATACACCATTTCAATAGTAGGAGACAAATTAAAGATTCAAACTTTGTTTAATACATCAATTCTAAAGATGAGAGATCTAATTTCGAGATAACTCAAAAAGGGGTGGGTGTAATCTTGACTTATAAGTGTTGAAAAGATCACAGTAGATTTTTAGTGGATGCCATTGGACTTTAGACTTTGTTCCATGGATGTCATTGTGAAAAATAAAATAAATACCAATGAGTTTTGTTCTATTTATTGAAAAATTTAAAGAATTTTAATAAGTTGAGGTTGGGCCCCTTTGATTTGTCGATCAAATTCAATTTGATGTTAAATACCCTTTTTTTTTTTTTGTTGAGAAAATTATAAATGCATTTATTTTGGTTGACCAAAAGTCTGAAATCTATTACATATTTTAAATTTAAGATAATATAAAATATCAATGTGGCAAAATATCACTTTTCCTACTTATTTTTTATTGGCTCAATTAATAAAATATTTAAATCTATGGTTCTTTTTCCCTCTCGTAATTGATAAATTTCTTCTTATTAGTACAAGAGTCAAATTAAGAATACCAACTTCAAAATGGTTTAAACTAAGATTCTTAAATTGAGATTCAATTTCTAGATATAATAGCCAACAAGTTGGAGAGTAGATATTCGTCAGTGTCGGTAAGTCTCAATCTATTTTTGAAAGCATGTTGATGTGACACATAATATATAAATAAATGGAATATGAAAATTTTTCATACTTTTGTAAGACGAAAAATTTTTCTCACGTTATGTCTACCGAACTTGATTCTAACCGAATAGAGATGCATGTTGCCACTTACAAAAGATTCACTACGATGTCCGAGCGTCTTGCGAGTTAGGCCAACGTGTAGTCTCGACACCTTAACTATTCTTGTTGCATGGGCTTGTGGCTAGATTATGGAATTAACCCTTCTAATTTATTAACTGGAAAATGATGAAAATTCTAATAAAATTAGTTAAAATCGAATCCACAAATTAGACATTGTTAAACCAACCATTTCTACATATAATAATGAACATACGTATGCTATTAAAACTTTTACATCGTGTCAATATTTTCAGTTTTTGCATTTTGATGGATTTGACATCGACATTTTCATTATATCGTAAAAAAATCCATGAAATATAAAAATAAGTAATAAAATGTCACTAATGTAAATAAATATATTATAAATAATAAACATGATAATTTGTTTAAAATGTGTAAAATATTTATTTATTAATTTAAATATTTTTAGTTTTTATAATTTTTTTCACAAATATTTATTGATATCGAAATTTTATTAATATTTTTATAAAATGAGATATGGACATTCTTTACCTTTCCGCTGACATTTAAAGTTGAAATTAAGTAGGGCCCAAATTCAGTCCGAGATCTACTCCTTTTGTGGGGGCCCAACCCACTTGCTTTCTAAGCCCGAAAACTACAAGTCCACTCTTTTGGATGGGGCACAATCCTTTTGCTTTTTTTTCATTTTCAACTAAAAAAATGGGAGACAAATAACAAAAGACAGAAAAAAAAAAAAATTCTTAGGCCTTAAAAATAGGTCATGTCTTAATCATTTTATGTTTTATAAAAAAAAAAAAATTATTGACCTCCTTATTTTCACTAATATTTGTGGCTATTTACAATTTAGTCATCACATACATCAATTCTTATCATATATATTATTGAAAATTTAGTCATCCCCTATATATATATATATATTATTCTCTCCCATGCATGATTTCTCTTCCCCATGTACATTATATTCTCAATGCACATTCTCTCTCCCCCATGCATATTCTCTCACCCCATTTTTATCATTTCGTCCTCCCCTATGTTTTCTCCTTCCCCCTCACTCTCTTTTCTCCTTCTAGTGATGTGAATTGCAAGCGAGAGACGGATGGCATGGGGCGACCATGAGGTGACACAAACGACATGGGCAAATCGACTGCGAGGACTACATGGGTAAACTTGAAGCAGTCGATGTGGGCGGACTCGGAGCGGACGAACGACGATGGCAGACTTAAAGTGAGCGAACGACAATGATGGACTCAGAGTAGAAGAACGACGGACTTTAAATGGACGACGAAATGACAAATTGACGGACTAGAATATTTGATATATACTGTGATATATGTATTCGTTTATTTGATATAAACGAGAGTTTTTTTTTATTTATTTAGACCTCATATATTATGATATATACAAATTTTGATTGTTGTGATTTCTGATTACCTAAATGTATGGTATATATGATACAAACTATAAACACTGAAAATTACGTTGCGTTCTTGTGTTGAACTCAAAAAAAAAAAAAAAAAAAACCCAACAATCATGTGATAATTACAAAACTTGTTTCCAATGACTTTTAAGTTTAAAGGGATGTGAAAAATCCTATATTTCAATGGTAAACTTGTATAATAGAAATCGTACTCAACTTGTAAAATTAAAAGAATTATGTGCACTAGTATGTGCCAAGTCACACATTCCAACACTCAAGTTAGTTCGAGTTCGTGAATAGGCTTGACAATAAAATGGTAAGAGATTTCAACATACCTTTAATAATGAAATTTTAACCCATAAATTATCTATTAGTCATTTAATCGTCACATTTCGCTGAATTTTCTTTTCATTTTGGTGTTGTATCTCGATTCACCCGTGAAGGCCATAGCCACGATGCCAACCATCAATTCAGAAGCAAATGAACCCTCCGAT
Organism: Lagenaria siceraria; assembly: GCA_002890555.2. NCBI lineage: Eukaryota > Viridiplantae > Streptophyta > Magnoliopsida > Cucurbitales > Cucurbitaceae > Lagenaria > Lagenaria siceraria. Next base: position 25,623,750 of record CM016484.1, read on the forward strand.
TGCCTTCCCCACCCAACCCAAGATTGTCCCTTCAACACTAGGTTATCTCATTGTTGGACTTAATTAATGTGCCTCGCATTTTTTTAGTGGTTTTGTTTCGTTGCATCATTTCTTTCTCTCTCTTTCATGCACTACTTTTTTATTACGCTCTAGTCTCGACGAAATGTTGGAATAAATAGTATGTGATCATTAGTATAAAATTGCATTGTTTCATAAATGAACATGTTGTTTCGAAAATAACTAAGTCGAAGAAGAGACACGACTATTCAAATGGTTACGAATAATCTATAAATATGTCTCTTATTCAAATGGTACATTTTAGAACAACAATTTTTCATAACCAACCAGAATTACTAATATTAATATTTAAATATGTATATTATGAGTTTTAGGTTTTTAGCCTAATTCCAACCCAATCGTGAAGTCTGACCCTCTGCCTCACTTGCCGTGGCGTCTACCTCACCACTCTCCAGCTTCTGCTCGTTCGTCTGGTCTGAGTCCCTCACCCTCGTTCGCGTCAGTTGCTCACCCTCGTTCGTCTCAGTCCCATCGTCTTCAGCTTGCGATTCCTCTTTCGCCTCAGTCCCTCACCCTCGTTCGTCTCGAGCTTCAGTTCGTCTCTCCAGCTTCAGGTCCTCTCCAGTTTTTTCTCTTTCGTCTGCTTCACCTCAGACTTCGTTTTGGCTTTCTTATATATTTTTTTTTTAAACTTTCAGAAGCAAACGAAGCCTCCAATCACCTCCTCTGCCCAAGCCAAGATCGTCCCTTCCACACCAGGTTATCTCATTGCTACACTTAATTAATTGTCTTGCATTTCCCACTGGTTTTGTTTCGTTGCATCGGTAACTGTGTCTTTCTCTCTCCCCTTCTCTCCTTTTTTTTGGGCATTTCTTTTTCTTTGAGCACCAGGTGTTCGACGAAATGCCTGAACCATGCTGGTCTTCACCAACGCATTTCCCACTTATTATTTCTTCTTCCCAATTGAGTTTGGATATTTGAGCCCTTCCGTATCACCCTCCATTGCTTTTGTTCCTAACTTGAGAAAAAGAAATGTTGCTGAGCATGAGTCTGGAATTGAGTGTATGCTGAGTCGATTAGAAAAAGAAAGAAATGAGACCTTCGGAGCTAGAAAAAATGATTTGCATCCTGAAACAACAACAAAGGAGGTAAGCTTGCTGCAGTGATTCAAAGAATGACGTTCCCAATTTGAGGAAGGTCGTTCCATAATTAAAGGTGTAATAGAGATCATCCGGTTTCTTTCTGTCATATTAAGTACTCGTTAGAGTAACGAGGCTGAAAGATACATCTAGAATTGATTGCAGGATATCTTTCCCATTGGCTTGTCATCATTGGACGTGCTTGTGCTCTGCTTTATTTTTTGTTTTTTTCAACTTTAGTGTATGTATTACTCTCTAGTTAGAATTGGAAAAGGCTGAAACTTAACTTGTGACGCTTCTTGCATGGTAAAAGACAGTTGCTGACCTCCGAGGAAGCACTATCAACACGCCACGGAGTGCCAAACATGGAAAATGGAGCGATTTGGGGGGTTATCTTAGTCAGGTTTCTTCTCCTGTAAAAGTTATTGGTCTTGGAGGTTCTGTTAGTTCTGAGGTGCAGAGAACTTGGGACACATTCAAGACAGATCTTCAAGATGAAGATTTTGAAGGTTTAGGTTTCTGTGATATAAGTTCACATAGTCAAAAAAGGTATATCGGATGGTTCTGATTGCTGCATTTGGACTTTTGTTCCTACTTTGATTAGTACTTATGAGCACCTTAAGAAATATCGGAAAGCACCCAACAATTGCTTTGATCGATTCCTACATCACGCTCAAAGAGCTCAAACAAATCCACACCCAATTACTCATTAATGGCCTTTTTAATGATCGCCAACTTTTAGGCCAATTTGTTGCATCCATTGCCCTCAAAACCCCCACGAATCTATTGTATTCTAATCAAATTTTGGACCAATGTGCCGACCCAACCTTATTTGCCTTAAACTCCATGATCAGAGCCTATTCCAAAAGCTTAACCCCACACAAAGGCTTCCAGTTTTACAATAAAATTCTCCAATCCAATGATGTTATGTCACCAGACAATTACACTTTCAATTTTCTGGTTCGGACTTGTGCCCAATTGTCTGATTGTGAAGCAGGTCCAACTGTTCATGGTGCACTCATCAAACATGGTTTTGAATTTGACCCACATGTTCAAAGTGGGTTAATCTTTATGTATGCTGAAATGGGTTGTTTGAGTTCATGTTATCGTGTGTTTGAATCAGTTCAGGAGCCAGATATAGTCTGTCAGACGGCCATGGTGAGTGCTTGTGCAAAATGTGGTGATACTGATTTTGCACGAAACCTATTCGACTCAATGCCTCAGAGGGATTATGTGTCATGGAATGCTATGATTGCTGGTTATGCTCAAAGGGGGCAATCAAGGGAAGCTTTGAATCTATTTAAGCTTATGCAAATGGATGGTGTCAAGGTTAATGATGTGTCTATGGTTTCAGTTTTAACAGCCTGCACTCACTTGGGTGCACTAGACCAAGGGAAATGGGCACATGCTTATATAGACAGGAACAAGATTCGGATGACTGTCAATTTGGGTACTGCACTTGTTGATATGTATTTCAAATGTGGAAATGTTGATAAGGCCATGAAGGTTTTCTGGGAAATGAATGAAAAGAATGTTTATACCTGGAGTAGTGCAATAGGTGGGCTTGCCATGAATGGTTATGGCCAGAAGTGCCTTGAACTGTTTTCACTTATGAAACACGAAGGGATTGCCCCTAATGAAATCACATTCATTTCTGTTCTAAAAGGTTGTAGCATGGTTGGATTTGTCGATGAAGGTCGTTCACATTTTGACTCAATGATGAGAGACCATGGCATTGAACCGCAACTCGAGCACTATGGTTGTATGGTGGATTTATATGGTCGAGCGGGGCGATTAGATGAGGCTCTAAACTTCATCACCACCATGCCTCTTAAGCCACACGCGGGTGCTTGGGGAGCTTTGCTAAATGCCTGTAGAATGTACAAGAATATGGAGTTGGGGGAGTTTGCCTCGAGAAAACTGGTAGAGCTTGAAGCCAAGAATCACGGCGCCTACGTGCTGTTATCGAACATATATGCCGACACAAAGAACTGGGAAGGAGTAAGTAATGTGCGCCAATCCATGAAAGCTGAAGGCGTAAACAAACTCCCTGGTTGCAGTGTTATAGAGGTCAATGGAGAAGTTCATGAATTCTTTGTAGGTGACAAGTCCCACCCGAGTTACGATGCCATTGAAACAATGTGGGGAGAGATCTCTAAACGGCTGAAGTTATCAGGATATGTAGCAAATACTAACCCTGTTCTATTTGATGTAGAAGAAGAAGAAAAAGAAGATGCATTGTGTAAACATAGTGAGAAGATGGCCATTGCATTTGGGTTGATTAGTCTGAAGGAGGGGTTGCCCATTAGAATAGTGAAGAACCTTAGAGTTTGTTGGGATTGCCATGATGTTACAAAGATGATATCTAAAATTTTTGACAGGGAGATTATTGTGAGAGATAGGAACAGGTTTCACCATTTTAAAGATGGTGAGTGTTCTTGTAAGGATTTTTGGTGAGATTAGTCACGCCAGAACTTTATTTTCTCCATATTGAATGATTTAATAGATTTCTTTTTCATTTTTTTTAAAAAACAAATTGGGTTTTCTATAAGTATTGTATGTGCTATTAGGTTGGGCCCTAAGCAAAAGGTTCATGAACTTTCAAATCATACTTAAATAGTGATTGAAAAAAAAGTTTTTAAGTTGGAATCATATATACTGATACAACCATATAACATTTTATAGTAGTGAAACTTAATGATCCTATAAAAGATTCATTTCATATTAAAAAATTTGGAAATCAAATGAATCTTCCCATAAGATAATTTTAATGTGGCCAATTTTTCCATTTGAAATGGAGTAGCTTATTTCATACGGGAGAAGTCCATGTATGAACAAGGATTAATTTTACTTCTCCACCTTGCTTTTTTAGGTTGGGAGTTAGGTCCTAACACAATGGACATGTTTGTGAATGATTTTAAAATGGCTAAAATCATTTTTGTCATTTTTAAAATCATCGTGAAATATGTTTTTAATCATTCAAAACTAATTTTGATGATTGAAAATTACATTTAAAAGTGTGAAATTGAAAATTAAATTAATTTTGAGTGATTAAAGTGTGTTTTTGAGTGATTTTAAAAATGGAAAAAATGATTTTAACGATTTTAAAATCACCCACAAACAGGCCCTAAATGAAGGGAGTATGGAAGATTTTCCGTACTCCCATGTTAATGGAAATTTTCCTGAGTTAGGAAAATTTTTCCCAAGTTATGCCTGCCAAACTCGATCTTAACCAAGTAAAGATGCATGTCGCCAATGGTGAAAGCTTCATTATGATGTCCGAGCATCTTACAAGTTAGCCCGACATCTTGTCTCGACACCTTGACTATTTGTTTAAACGAGCTTGTGGCTAGATTCTCAAATTAGCCCTCCTAATTTATTAACTAAAGTTTGTTGAAAATTCTAATAACGTTAGTAAAAATCGAATACCACAAATAAGATCTTGTTGAAACAACTACTTCTGCATACAATAGTCAACCTATGATATGATATTAAATTTTTATCAACATATCGACATTTTCATTGATATTTTTGCATTGCAAGGTTTCAACATCAATATAGAGAGTAAATCGATAGTAAATTCGATATTATATCGTAAAAAAATTCACAAAACATAAAAATAAGCAATAAAATGTTTATATACCTAAACAATAAGCATATTAAATTTTGTAAAATGCATAAAATACTCGTTTATTAATTTAAATATTCAACTTTTTTTTATAAACAGTGACTTTTTTCTGGATTAAAGCCCACTATCTAACCTTTTTTGTGGGGGGCATTCCTTTGGCTTTCTTTCATTTTCCAATAAAATAGGAGACAAATGACTATAGATAATAATAACAAAAATAAAATCACAAACTACAAACAAAAAGTGAAAAATTAGTTTGTGTTCTTATGTTGAGTTCAACTCTAAAAAAGACAAAAACAAAACAAAACAATTTCAACAATTATGTAATAATTACAAATCTTATTCCCAACTACTTTTAAGTTTAAAGGTATGTGAAAATTCATATTTATATAATAGAAATCGATATCAATTTGTAAAAGAAAAAGAATTATGTATACGTGGGGGGTGTCAAGCCACACTCCAACACTTAAGTCGATCTCGAATTTGTGAATAGCTTGAGAAAAGAATATAAAGATTTCTACCTGCCTTTAATAAATAATTTGCATTACTTTGGGGGGGGAGTTAAAGTATTCACAGCTTTAAATTTTAGAGACCTTTATAAGTTTTTTCAATCGACTCTTCATTGCTTTTGTGCCAGCTTCAAGTTGGGCATGGACCCAGTATTTTCTTTGGCCCAAATTTCTACCATGGACTTGAATTGAATCGAATTTCGGACTCAAGCGACTCTAATTACTTGACCCAATCCAATTTATAATTTTAGATGCAATCGGACATCTAACCATTTATTTGTCTCCAAATTTTAATTGAAGGACACTAATTTAGCCATAAATTCAATAAAATGACATTTCATAGTGATGACGTGACAATTTGTGATTAGCCGAAATTTATCATTCTGATCTCTATTTTTTATTTTTCATTATATTTTGGTCATATAATTTTAAATATTCAAATTTAAACTATTTACTTCCAATCTTAAAATTAATCTTTTAAAGTTATGTTTTTTTTTTTTATCAAAATTGGTTAAATAACAATAATAAGTAATTGTATATTGTAAATATTTTTTCAAACCTTATTAAATAAAGAACCCAACCCAGCCCACTCATGAAACATTTTGGGTTGGGTTGGTTTGGGTTACTCGAATCATTTATTTAAGTTTTGTTTTAAAAATAAGTAAAATGTTAATATTTACAAATTTTATCTAATTATTTTTATATATTGAATTAAGATTAACAACTTAATTTCAATTTATATTATGGAATTTTTATTTCTAAAGTGCTAACAAATTATTTTTTTAGAGTTGATGGAGAATAAATTGTCCAAAAAATAATGAAATAAGATAAAATAAAAATAAAAAATATGAATATATAACTTTATCATAGGTAAGAAAATATATTTTTTAAAATTAATAATAAGTTCGAGTCGATTCATAGATTCATTTATGAGGTATGATATTTCCTATATATATTGCTTAACATATAAGCAACACTTTAAAAATGATGTGACTTTTACTAATAGTAAAAAGAATACTTATCATAAGACTATAGTGCAAGATTTTTATTTTAATGGTTACTATCACATATCTATAGTTCGACATTTACATTTCTATTATGAAATATACGGAAAGAAAACAACAAAATGCAACAAATATTTTAACTAATTAATAAAATGTAAAATATTTATTTAATGATTTTTTGTTTTATAATTTTCCACAAACATCCAACAATATCTATATTTTATCCATATTTTATCCGTATTTTCAGGGACATTTCCGTAAAATTGAAAACTAGCATTTGTGTAGATGTAAACAAAATAAGCAGCGTCGTATAAATCATCTGTTTGTCATTCAGTCGTCACATTTCGCTCGGTTTTCTTTCCATCTTGGTATCGTATCTCGGTTCACCGGTAAAGGGGCACAGCCACAATTTGTGTATTGAACCACCACCGTTCTTTATTCTTCTTCTTTACTTCCCAACTGCCAGTGCAAACAATCAATTCAGAAGCAAATGAAGCCTCCAATTATCTCCTCTGCCCAAGCCAAGATTGTCCCTTCAACGTCAGGTTATCTCATTGCTGCACTTAATTAATGCGCCTTGCATTTCCCACTGGTTTTGTTCCGTTGCATCGGTAACAGTGTCTCTTCCTTTTTTGGGCATTTCTTTTTTTTTTTTTTCTGAGCACCAGGTGTTCGACGAAATGCCTGAACCATGCTTGTCTTCACCAACGCCTTTCCCACTTCTTATTTCTTCTTCTCAACCGAGTTTGGATGTTTGAACCCTTCTGTATTACCCTCCATTGCTTTTGTTCCTAACTCGAGAAGCGGATGGAGTTCGCATCATATGGCTGCGACGGAAAGGAGGTGTGCGCTTTTGACTTCCAAGGGTATGCTCTTTGGTTGTTCTGGGTTTGTGACGAGGTGTAAAGATTTGGATAGAGAAGGGGATTTCGCATTGGAGGCGGAGATATTGGAGTTTATGAAAAGTTCAAGAAACCCAGAAGCGTTTCCGAGTAAGAAAGACCTGATTGAAGCCGGCAGGGAGGATTTGGTGGATGCTATTGTCAAGAAAGGTGGTTGGCTTTGTCTTGGATGGAATTTGGACGAAGAAGAATATGGGGGTCTTGGACAATTCTGTCTCGATGAACGGGAATCTATCTTGGCTACTGATTGGGATAGTTTAAAGTGTGATGAAAGACAGAGATTTACGACGCCTCTTTCTTCCAATGCTTTTTCATCTACATCATCTTCATTCACCGGTAGATCACTGTGAGGATTCCGTTATGACATCTTAGTTTCTTTCTTCTTCATTTGAAATAAATACTTACAAAAGTAACTATTTGCGAATAACATGCGTGAAAATGCTATTATCTTGAAATTTATTCCCAGCTATCTTCAGGGTGTGTTATAGCATGCCATTGAAAAGAAACCTAAATGATTACAACGGCAAAGAATTGTGTCAGGTTGTGAAAGATAGTTTCTTCTCCGGCTGCCCCTACCCTATCTGCTCCTGATTTGATTCATTTAACGTGGTTGCTAATGAGTTATCAACCTTAAAATAATTTTCTCATGGAGAAATCATAAGATGTTTTCTTCTTGTTTGAGAAATTGAAACAAAAATAGCATAAATCTGGGTACCTTAATAATCATTTTAACGACGGAGTATTGAGTTTTCCTTGTCGTTTCTAGTTTTGTCTACTATCAACAATATTTGTAAGGGTAATTAGTCTTACATGCTTTCCTTTTCACAGAGAAACTGTTGCTGAGCATGAGTCTGGGATTGAGGGTATGCTGAGTCGATTAGAAAAAGAAAGAAATGCGACCTTCGGAGCTGGAAAAAATGATTTGCAACCTGACACAACAGCAAAAGAGGTAGGCTTGCTTTAGTGATACAATAGACTGATTTTCCCAATCTGGGCAAGGTTGTTTCTATAACTAAAGATGTAATTAGAGATCATCCGGCTGCTTTCTGTCATATTAAGTACTCGTTACAGTAACGAGGCTGAAAGATATATCTAGAATTTGATGCTGGATATCTTCCCCATTGGCTTTGTCATCATTGGCCGTGCTTGTGCTATGATTTCTTTTTCGTTTTTTCAACTTTGAAATCATTATATGTATAATTCCATCGTAAGAACTGGAGAAGGCTGAAACTTGACTTGTGATGCTTCTTGCATGGTAAAAGACAGTTGCTGACCTACAAGGAAGCACTATCAGCATACCACTGAGCGGCAAACAAGGCAAATGGAGCGATTTGGGGGGTTATCTTAGTCAGGGTTCTTCTCCTGTACAAGTTAACGGTCTTGGATGTTCTGTTAGTCCTGAGGTGCAGAGAACTTGGAGCACATTCAGGACAGATCTTCAAGATGAAGATTTTGAAGGTTTTTCATTTACTTATTTATTCGTATGCTGGTTTCTGTGACGTAGGATTTCGCATCAACTGATTTTTTATATGTACAGCTTCTGAAATTGTTTTGAGCGAGGGAAGGAGCGGGGAAGTATCAGATGTTCTGAGATATGAAACACTAGGATATAGAGGGGATCCTACCAATTCAAACTCTAGCGAGAAAGAAATGAATCACAGTCAACTACGACGTCACCTTCAGAACATGGAGTTGGAGCTCTCTTCCGTAATCGGCTCATTAAGATCTAATGCATTTGTGACTGAGAAGGTTCATCCTGCAACTTGATTTTGTTATCAGATGAACTGTGAGGTTTTACATGTCCTGGATTTTAATGGATGATACTTGATTCTTTCATTTCCTCTTCTGGAACTGGAGAAAGATCTGAATTAAGTAAAAGATGACAATTAGTCTTATATTATCGATAAAAAGGATGAATATCGCTTTGATCGTTGAGCAATAATGTTAAATACAAGAATATATTGACCTGCCTGTTTATTGCTATCATGATCATTAGGGTCAAAGTAAATCTTCTGATGATTTGCTGGAGCTTTCAGATGCTTTTGAGTTTCAAGAAAATGAGATCCTAAATGCCAAGGACAAGCTACGGTCTATACGAGCAAAGATAGCCGTGGTAGAAGGAAAGATGGCACTGACAATTATGTATGCGAAACTTGTGCTTTGCATAGTGATTTGTTTTAACCATGGAAGTATCAATGACTTTAAGTCTTTTCAGTGATGCACAAAAGGTGGTTGAGGAGAAACAAAAGAGGATCAATTGTGCTCGCAGAGCTTTGCAACTTCTTCGTACTGCTTGCGTGGTTTGGCCTAATTCTGCATCAGAGGTTCTCTTAGTAGGATCATTTGATGGTTGGTCAACCCAGGTAAAAAATCGTCCCTATTTGATTACTTTGCTTTATTTTGACAGTTGAAATAACCTAGGGGAGGACCTTTAAAAATTAAAACTAACATTGGAATCTGTAACGTGGGATTGGTTCCTCTGTTATGCCTCTAGAGTCTAGAATGTACTGCTTGCCTACGGATTGAAATGCGATTAGCACTTTCATTTAAAACAAAAGACTAGCTCAGAAGTTAGGCTTCTCAATAAGAACATTCATGACACTGACACCTCACTGATGAAAAAAACACTGTGGGCTGTGGTTTACTTTACCCTCCATTCCTCTTCCTAGTTCCTAGTACTCTGCTAACTGAGTGACCAACTGACCTTTTTCTGAGAACGTACATTTTTTCCCCCTACAAATAACTAGGACTTTCAATTTTGATAACTTCCACTACTTATGCTAGGATGGTGAATGACTTGCTTGCAATGGATTTACGTTTTATGACCTTAGGTTCCTTTAAATCAAATGTGACGTTTTGTTTGAAAGATAACAGTAGTGGGAAGTGGTGTTACGGATGTCTCTTTACTAATCTCATGAACTGAAGAGCAACTGCACAATTTTGTGGTTTAATTCATTCATCTCATAGTTGCTTGCTCTCAACCTGCAGAGGAAGATGGAAAGGTCCAGTACGGGGGTTTTCTCCTTGTTCCTAAAGCTATATCCTGGAAAATACGAGGTCAGTTATTCTTAGGAATTTCTACACATAGTTTATGCTTTTGAACAAACATAACACAATTTTTTGTGATATGCAGATTAAATTCATTGTTGATGGCCAATGGAAGATCGATCCTTTACGCCCAATTGTTAACACCAGTGGATATGAAAATAATCTACTGATTATCACGTAGGAGTTTACACCAGGCTGTTTATATTCTTTTTCTTAGCCGGGTGACTCAACTTTTCCCTTTTTGTAGCATATTTGTTCGAATTATACATGGATTTTCCCCAACTTCTAGTTTAGTTTTCCCCCGACATCCATCCACGAGTTCTGATGTAAAAATATAGGTAGAAAAACAAATTTTCCACGAGACTCAATTAGCTCAATAAAGAATGTTGAAGATTCATTTCAACCTGCGATGGCTAATGTAAATATTGCTTTTGTTGCAATCCTCCCTTTTTTCCCTCATAATTTACATATCAAATCATAAAGTTTGAAATCATACAATGGCAGATCAGCTACCAGTTAGCTCACTGGAGTTATCTCCAAGGAGCAATGCAGTTTTTCAATTGGGGAGATTTGAAGCAGCATGGGATGTTGCAACAGCCACTGTAAAGCCACTGCCACAATAGACTTTGACATCAAAAGCAGTACTCTCAAGTTTGAGGTTAAGATTCACCGTTTGTGGATTGGTGTGGTCACATGTATCTCCCAAACCCAGCTGACCATGCTCCCCCCAACCCCAAGTCTTTACAGCTCCATCCTCTGCATGATCAATAAAACTCGAACAATATGAGGAGGGCAACCAAAAATGATATTAACCAACAACTTTGCAAAACCATGCCTGTAATGATTGCAGAATGCTCGGCTCCGGCTGCAATATCCAAGACCTTTATTCCACTAAGAGCAGGGACTGGTCGGAAGTTATCTTCCTCGGAATCACCTGCAATACAATGAAAATCCACATATCAAGTGGTAATCAGCAAACAACTCATGTAAGAACTCGAACGGTTTGCTCGTTATGAAGGCAAATAATAAAGTTAATTTCTTTACCAGGCAGAGACATTGTCGCATTTAGCATTTCAGAATCACTCAGCGCTCCGTGATGTTTTCCACCAAGCATATAAAGTTCTCCCTCAACTGTTCACGATAGGGATGGTGCCACTTAACAAGAAGATTATCTAATCCTGGTAAAACTGAAAGCGTACTGGTGGATTTACTATTCAATCAGATAAGAAGTGAAATGAATGTTAATACCAGTTAAAACTAGTGCATGATTCCATCCAAGAGCAACTTTACTGAACAACAAAGGCGAATGTAGAGGTTGAGGAGAATATGCGTCTGATTTGCTTTTGAATCCCCTTCCCCAAGTGTAGAGATGCCCATCAGCTTAAGCAATAGCAGCCAACACATAACAACTGTTAGGTTGAATGCCCTTAATAGATCCTAAAAACACTTTTTTAAGCACTTAGAAAGTCATTCTAAATTGGTGTTGCCCATGCAATTCAAATTGGCTGCACGCCCTTACATGGCTCACTGTACTGATGCCAAAATTTCAAATTTACTGGAGGAATCAATATGGATACAAAGAAAATTCGATGCAACTCACCGGATAGAGCAGCACTGTGATCTCCACCAGCAGCTACGCCAACTATTTCAGCAGCTTCCAATTCGGAAGAAAGTATGGGAAGATTAATATTCTGAATCTTCTTGGAGATACCCAATTGACCTCGTTTCCCAGCTCCAAATCCATAAACTTGTTCACCAGAACAACCTGCATTATCATCATCAAATTTTCAGATGGACTGCATTGACATCAAAACAATGGCAGAACATACAAAATTCTTGACAACCCTAGATATAGATATAGAGAAGGTAGAACAATGGCAGTTCCATTAGCAAAGAATAAACCAGAGAAAAACAGAGTGATCAGATGGCAGTTCCATTAGCAAAGAATAAACCAGAGAAAAACAATGGCAGTTCCATTGGCAAAGAATAAGGTAGAACAATGGCAGTTCCATTATCATCATCAAATTTTCTGTACCTTTCACCAATGCAAGAGAGTGGCGCATCCCACATGCAATCTGATCAACATGTTTATCAGAGAAAAACAGGACCTCATCAGGGAAGCAACGTGACTGGTAATCTCCATGCCCTAACTGCCCAAATGAGCCATCTCCACAAGTATAAAGCTTTCCCTTATCTACAACAAAAAAAAACCAGAAAAATGGAAACAGGGTTCTACTGAAAGATGTAATGCAAGACTTCATAAAGAAGAAGAACCAATAATTAATATTCTGACCTGAAACAAAACCAGAATGGCTCCAGCCTGCAGAAATGTGGGTTATGAAGTAGCTTCCCAACCCCATCACTGGCTTAGGGTTTAAGCTGCTTGCCATGTCTCCTAGCCCTAACTGCCCTGAATTGCCTCTTCCCCATGTAAGCACCCCACCACCTTCAAAAACATTAGTACCACTAAATCAAAAGCTTAAATTCTTTAATTCATAAGTTACAGTATATTTATTATTTTGGTTATATTCTTTTACACTCCCGGAAGTATTGATACTAATTAGAGAGTAAATGAGCAGTACAGGAATTCGAATCCGGGTTTTGAGTCACTATCAAATTCATAAAGCTTAAACTGAAAATTTACAACATATTTACTCGTTTATTCCTATAATATTAACACAGAATGCTTGAAGGAAAATAAAAGGATGGGAAAGAACAAGACAGAGGCATTGGAGGAACCCTTTTATGGTGGAGGAGGATCGGATACCGGCAGTCAAAGCGATGACATGAGCGCCGCCGCAGGACAGGGATGAGATGGCGGGGACGGAGGAGAGTGTCGGTGTTCGGAGGAGTTGAGGGAGATTGTCGTCCTCGAGTCGCCCGGTGCCGAGCTGGGCGTCGGTTCCTGCCCCCCAACTCCATATTTCTTGCTCGACGTTGTCTTCCATTAATTGGAGATCAGTTCATGGATCAATTCTGCAACTAACGAAGGGCTAATCTTAATTTAGGGCTGTCGTTTTTCTTAAAGTAATTTGCTCCGGTAAAGTTTTCCGGCGGAGGACTGAGGAGTATGGACCAGCGCCGAGATGAAAGACGAAAATTTACTTGGATGAGGCAGCCGAGTTTGGCAGTGAGTTCAATCTGCGTTGCGAATGAACTACCAACAATATTCATCTGATTGGATTTTTTCTCCCTTTTTTTCTTGAGTTCCATTCTTCTCTTTTGATGACCTTAATTTAATTTAATTTATTTTAGCACAAATACAAACAACTCATGAGACATCTAACCTCCAACTTCCGAGGAGAGATGTAACGCCAATTAAAGGTGTTAAAAAAATTCTTGAAAAGTTAATCCAACCCAATCCGAAAATTTAATGGGATGTGATGGTTCATGGATTATGCTAAAATAACATAAATCAATCCTAATATATTATAAATTTTGAAAGTTTTATTTATTTTTTTCTTTTATACTTATGATACGATAATATCTACATATTTTATTTATTTATTTTTGGATAATTTATTTTTATAACAATTCTTTAAAATATTTTTTAAACACCTTGAAAAGAAAATTTTCTTAATATAAATGGAAATTGAGTTTTTAATCTTAATTTAATATGATAATTAAATAAAGTATTTACATATTAAACATTTCATTTATTTTTAGAACAAAAGTTTAAATAATTGACCCGAATAACTCGAACAATACAACATGAATATTTCATGGTTGGATTGGGTTGGGTTGAGTTTGATTCATTACTTAATCAGGGTTATTTCTGTTAAAGAAACTTACACAACTCAAACAATTGGTTGGATCTAAAAGATGTTTCAACCCAACCCAACCGAACCCATGAACAACCTTTATGCCAATTAGAACTAAGCTCATTTTGGCGATCACCTTAATTTAACTATCCATACTATATTTCACAATTTTAGTGAGTATAAAATTAAGGTTATCCAACAATAGTACTCTCACACTCACATTCCATAAACAATTAACATGTCAATATATACTATAACAAAGAGTCGTCCTTCATTATTTTCAATAATGGGGACAAATGACTAAGGGTGTGTTTGGGAGTGATAGTTGGAGTGGTGATTTTAGTGATAGAGATTTTGGAACAATTTGATTTTATAAAATTGATTTTTAAACAATCAAACCTATGTTTGGTTCCAAACTTTTTAAGTGATTTTCAAATATATAAAAGTGATTTTGAATTTATCATGTTTGGTTTTAAAAGTAATTTTAAAATTACCAAATTACTAAAAAGGGTATTTTATATTTGGATTTTTGTTTTAAAAAATAATTATAAAAATATCTAATTTTATTAATTTATTTTAATTTTAAATTATTGTATACATAATTGATATGTGAGGTAAGAAAAATACACATAATAAAAACAAAAAAAAATTCAAAACATATATCTCATCCAATCTAGAAATTTTTGTATCATTACAAAATACTTAAACTAGATATTATCTATTGAAATACAAACTGTATAACAAAAACATTAACTGAGATATAAGAAGTCTTGCAATTTTCTCCCGCTCCATCAGAAAAGTAGAGAGACTAAAAAAAATCAACAATGATCGAAGACAATGATTGAAATATCCCAAAAAAATTGTTCATATAAAGAGGAAAAGCCACGAAAGGAACAGAGTAAATAGTAACAAAAAACTAAGGAATGATACCGTGAAAAAGCAACAAAAACTGCTAAAAATTGAAGCTCATCCATGTGAAAAGAAAATTACAAAAAACAAAAACTTACTGAAATCAGCACTACCACGAATAGTTAATGGAACCAAGCGACGGACACGAGAGAGAGGATGTATCGGCTGAAAGAGAAGGAAGAAATGGATTAGGGCTTAATCCTATCCTTTAATATGAGGGGCAAATTTGGTGTTCTAAATTTTTTATTTGATTCCCTAATAATCACCCCAACCAAATCACCAATAAACTGATACCTACAAAATCAATTTTTAGTGATTTTAAATTTTTGAAAAATCAATTTTATGTGAGTGCCAAACATCAACTTTTTATAAAAAAAAAAAATGATTTTGACAAGGAAAAAAGTGATTTTGGCATCCCAAACATACCCTAAATGATTGTGCATTCTCCAACATCAGTCATAACGAAAATACAGCTTTTTCCACAACATTAAAGTTTATCAACACAAATCAACCCTTAACTAATTCAACCAAAACTCATAATTTTTTTTTTTTTGGAAAAATATCAATTCTGTACCTAACTATATGTTATGTAACTCATTGAATGCACATTAGGTAACAATTGATTGGAGGGAAAAACCATTTTAAAATTAAAATTGATATACATTTATGATTGGTAAAGTTGCAATCATTTAAGACTCAACTCCAAATGATACAAATCCAAACTTCGAAGTTCTAACGATGGGGAAAAAAATCCAGAGACAAGCTCATAAACCAAACATAAAACGCCTACAAGTTCAGTTGTCTGAAGTTTTTTTCAAAAGATATATAGATATAACTCATCAAAACATACAGAAATAGTGGAGCAAGAACAAGCAAGAGAGCTCACCAAAACCTGCTCCCAAGAAAAATGTTATTACAAAATCATCAAGCAGAAGCCAGAAACAGTTCCTGCTTAGCCCAAGGATGTTCAAGAACAGAATTCAATAAAAATTTATACAGTGTATATGAGAATCATACACTTGATCACTCCATTAAAGTTCTTACTGAATGTTAGTCAAGTTTATATACCTACTACAACTTCTCCTTAGAGGAGCTTTTATGATTTTGAAGAAGCTCGTATAGCAAGGGAAGGTCAAAGCATAACTAAAAGAACGCGGTAATTAAGCAAGCAACTAAGCTTTGGTGAGAAGCTTGAGTTTCCTTCAATTAATGGTATAGATATACACTAACACAAACTTGGATTTAGGATCATAAGGAAGCTTGAATCAATAAGAATTAAGGGGGAGTGGGAGGCAACTAACATAAAAAAGTTAATACACTTAAGAACTCATTCTATACTACACTATACCACACCAAAAGAAAGGAGAAAACAAGGGCAGGCAAACTATCAAATGAAACAATCTATAAACTTAGAGAAGATCATCGTAAGCAACAACTTCCCTGCCGCTGAAAGGCACATCCGACCTTGAAGAACTGTTGCTTTTTCTGGAGTTGACAATGGTTGAAGCAAGCTTATTGCCTCTTCCATGTCTGCTCAGTGGCACTTCTGCCCGCAAGAGCTTTGAAGACAATTCCTTATTTTTGTTAACACCAACGTTAATCCCTTGTCGCCATTGGACTTGAGGATCATTCGCCCATAGTACCTGAACCTGTGGAAATGTCCTCGATTTCATCAGTCAGAATGGCAAATATCAGAGCAGCAAATCCAATTCAGTCTCAAGCCCTAGATAATTATAGAGATTTGCACGCAAAATCAGGACCTAAATTCAGATGTTTGGAAGCAAACAGAAGAAAAAATAGTTCCAAATTGTCAATTCAAGAATGCGAGAAGTGTAACAAACAGTAGAAATTAAACCAAATCTGGTATATAAATCTCCACTCAACAAGAATAATCAGAGTAAGAGCTTCAATTTACTCTCCCTTTTCGCCAAGAGTTTTTTCTACTCCAGAAAGGCAGAGAGAAGAAGGTACCTTTTTGGAATCAATGGTGAAGGCGAAGGAGGGATCAAGGGCGGCGGCCATGGCAGCATCAGCGGAGTCTTTAGTGCGATAAGTGATGTAGCCAACACAATCACGGTCGATTCGGATTCGGGAGATGGATCCGTAGATCTCAAATCGGGACTTCAAGTCAAGCACCGAACAGTGTGAAGGTAGGTCAACGATGACTAGGGCAAGCGGTGGCGCAGGCTTCGACAAGGGCTTGTCCATATCCTCGTCCTCCGTATGCGACGGTGCGGGCGGCGGAGGGCGTCGTCTCTTAGCGCCGGAGGTAGGAAGGTGGGAGGAAGGGTAGGGTTTATCTCTCTTGCGACCCATGGGTTCTCGGTGGAGCAGCGGCGGAGAATGGGCGGCGCCAAAAAGATTATGCTTTTATGCCCCAATTCCACCTCCGGCCTCTGCAAATTTAGCCCCTTACACTTTCCAATCAACAATTTGCATTTTATAATTTGTCCTTTGTATAGGAAATTTCCACATATTACATGAAAGGAAAAAAAAAAATTAAAGAGGAAGCTGAACGATTTTAATTTTTATTATATTTTCCTTCTTCTTTGATATTAAAAAAAAACACATTGTCCATGGAATTCCATCAAGTAACAATTTTAATTCTTAAATGTTACTTTTTAGTCCAATTACTTCCAAATTTGTATATTGTAGTACATAATAATAATTTTGTCTACTATAAATTTAATGATTCAGTCCATTATAAAAAGTATTGTTAAAATTTAAAGAAAAATCCTAACTTAGATGATCACTAAATTGATTAGAGATCAACTATATTTATAAACAATAAAGACTAAATCATTATCTGATAAAAGATTATAGTTAAAAGTTTTGATTTTTTCATATTAAGCAGTATTTTTTAAAGCTTATGGCACAATAAAAGCACAATATTCTTCTGGGGTTTAAGCGTAAGGTGCAAAAAAAAAGTTTTTTTTTTTGTGAGACACATTATATATAAAAGTAATACATAAAAAAGAGAAATCATAGTTTTTTTAAACAAAAAGAGAAAGCATAGTTGAAATATGAAAAAAAAGACCCCTAAACAAAAGAAAGTTTGCATTTAAGCTCATTAAATTTGATTTTTTTTTATTTACCAAAGAAAGAAAACTCCTTATTATTACTATAATTTAAAATAATGAAAAAGCCCCAAAAGCTTAGGACTTTAAGCTTTCGGGGCTTCACAAAAGGCGTGCGCATGAGACACCTTATTTTGCTAGATGCGTGCTTAAGAGGGCTTTTTAAAACAATAGTAGGAATTGAATTATAATAAATTTGATATTAAATTATTATAAATTGAATTAATTGACAAGCTAGGCAATAGAGACAATATATTTAAACAGGGAGAGTTTAGGGTTTTTATAAGATGTAGTCCATAATGGTTCATTTTTTATTCTTAAATCTTATTTTTCCTTCCCTTTATTGTTTTGAGCATTTTAAGAACACTTATTTTCTTTTAATTCTTTTAGGATCCAAAAATAAGGAATAATTGTACATATCAACTATTTTGGAAATCCACAAAAAGTTGATTAATTTCCATGTTTAAAAATTCTTGAAAATTTAAAATTTAAAATCCTTTCAATTGAGCAAGAATGGAAATGGAACATAGTTTATTCCACATTATCCAAGAACAAAGAAAGTGAGTAATAAATTAATATAATAAATTTGAGTAAAAATTTGTTCCCCAATTTCTGTGTAAAGTTTTCATACAAATTTGAAAGCCATGGGTATATTCCCATTCAAAGGGCTTTGCAATTTGCATGGAGAGATTAGGCATGGAAATCTCAGAAGAGTAAGTTGATGATGATGATGAATAATAGAATTGGTATTGGAAAGTGTAGGACTTGGAGATTGGTTGATGATGAAACCAAATGTATGAATTCCCCATTTCTTGGCTCTTCCACGCCTGGAGGAGGACTGCTTATTGTTTCGTTTGTCGCTTTCTTTGTTGATCTGCATCCATTTTCCCAATCACTTTTAACTATAAATCACACACTATATTCCCTTTAAACTAACCTAAATTATAAATATATATATATATACTTCCTCAATAAAAATCAATTGATTATGAGAGCCATGACTCAAAGATTGTGAGTTTTTTTTCATTTTTTTTTTTAAATATGAGATCCTGAAATATCTAGGGAAAATATCAATTTACATCCCTAACCTTTAGAGATTGTATCAGTTTAAAACCTCAACTTTTACAAGTTTATCAGTTTCCACCCTCCACTATGTTTTGTTTAGATAAACATAGCGTGAGACTTAAAGTTTTATTAATTAAACTCTTAAACTTTAATAAGTGAATTAATTTAAACTCTCAATTAATTAAGATTTCCTTTAAAAATTGTCCATGCATCGTCAATTCTCTAATCTTCCATTTTATATTAAGGGTAATTGTAATGAGTAACAATTTTAGGAATAATAACCAAGTGCATAACAACATTTTAAAAAAATTACAAATATAACAAAGTCTATCAATGATAGATTTCTATCGTTGATAGACTCTTATGGTTTAAACATCACTGATAGAAGTCTATCATTGATAGACTTTATTATATTTTTTTTAAAAATATTGCTATATGTGCTAATATTTTAATTTTGATTGCTATATTTACAACAGTTTCTTTTATTAATTATCCTAGAATTGATGAAGGCTACATACATATAAGAATCTAATATGCATGAACGATTTTCAAATGTAATCTTAATAAAGGGTCTAATTAAAAATTGATTGATTCAATTTAGAAATTTAATTAAAAATTGATATATATATATATATATATAAAATCAATGTTTGAGTTTTAATTGAAGTTTACGGAGATATAATTAAATTGGCGTAAAAGTAAGAAGAAAGAGGAGATACCCATCGGCGTCGGGGCAGAAAACGATAGTATAATCGTAAGCTTTGCAAGTGAAAGTGCTAGTGCCATCATCGTAAGCATAACTGTAAGCCTTTGGACAAGCATGTTTGAAAATGGAAGAGTAAATGGATGGATGGCAAGTATTAGGGTTTGAAAATTGTCCACTGCAGCAGTATTGATCAAGCCCAAACGCCTCGCAAGCGCTTTTGCAAGCGATTACTCCCCCTTGTTCTCCGCCGCTCTCTCCCCCCACTACTTGCAACTCTTTTGGGCAACCTGTGTGTTTTCCAGTTTATTATTTATTAGCAACCACCAACTAACTAAATAAACGGTTAATTGTAATGTGTCCCAATTTTAGGGATAATAATTAAGTGTATAGTAATTATTTTTAAGAAAATTGTAAATATAGCAAAATCTATCCATGATAGAAGTACTTTTATGGTTTAAGTAGTCTATCACAAATTAATAGACTTTGTT
Organism: Lagenaria siceraria; assembly: GCA_002890555.2. Classification (NCBI taxonomy): domain Eukaryota; kingdom Viridiplantae; phylum Streptophyta; class Magnoliopsida; order Cucurbitales; family Cucurbitaceae; genus Lagenaria; species Lagenaria siceraria. The sequence continues at coordinate 25,644,004 of CM016484.1, forward strand.
ATATTTCCAATTTTTTAAAATGTTGCTATATAAGCTAATACTTTGAATTTGATTGTTATATTTGCAACTATCTCTAAATATAGCAACAACACGACTTGATTCAATTTGTGTTTAATAGATTCTTGACTTATTTTATATTTATTTTAAAATTTATGTATTTGCTAAATATAAAATTAAAAATTAGGTTTCTTTTGGTAACCATTTCGTTTTTTGTTTTTGAAAGTTAATTCTGTTTTCTCTCAATTTCTTATAATATTTGAAATGTTTTCTTAAGTACAAGAGTTAAATTTTTAATCAAATTAAAAAAAAAACTACCATTTTCAATTTTCAAAATTTGGCTTGGTTTTTAAAAAGATTGGTAAAAAGTAAATAACAAAACAAGAAATTTGGTGATTGAAATTAATGTTTATAGGCTTAATTTTCAAAAACTAAAAACGCAAAACTAAATAGTTATTAAATGGGGGCTTTAGAATTTCATTTGATATAAAATTCAAATTTTATTTAATAGATCCATTAATTTTAAAATATATGAATATATCAAAAGATTCATTAATTAGATATAAAATTGAAAGTTGTTCATGGAACTATTAAATATATTTACAATTCAAGGACCTAATATTAAACACAAATAATTAATTCAAAGTTTAGAAATTTTTTAGACGTTTTCGGGAGTTAAAAATCAAATTAGACAAAATAATAATAATAATAATAAGAAAAAAGTTTTAGAGGGACTAAACTATTAATCATCATATTTTTAAAACACTACTTTTACATGTGAATTTGTTTTTTTTATTGTCTATATTTCAAGAGAGTTTCTAAAATCCTAGTTAAATTTTAAAAACTAAAGAATATAATTTTTAAAAAATTTGTTTTTGTTTATTTTTTGAATTTAGCTTAAGAATTCAAATATTATATCTTATAAAAAAAAAAATTAAGACTAGTGAAAAGAAATTATAAGAAAATCAAAAATAAAAAACCAAATCGATGTTTGATAACAATCTTAATTAGAAACACTTTATCAATTATTCTTAATCAAACTCTAATAACAATAAACTAGAATTTTTTTAATTCCATTTTCAAAACTGGACTTCATTTTTCAAATAAATATTAGCAAAAAATAATAACAAGATTTATTTAAAATAATCAAATATTTATCGAACGAAACTTGAACGCACCTAAATTGAGATCGGAAGCACAGCCAGTGGCATTACAAGGCCCATAGACACCTCTTGGCACAACAATAAGCGGCAAATTATAGCCATCAACAATACTAACATCATAGAAATCTTTGTCATCGCCAATTCCCACAGTGATCTCAAACAAAGAAGCAGGAGGAGTAGCACCATTCCCATCACATTCCAGCCTTCCCCCACAATCTCCTGTTTGACATTTCCCAATCCCCGACTCATCAAAGTTGCATCCTGTCCTTCCCCATATCCGTCCCGACCATCCCGGAGTCGACGGAACTCTAACGCTTTGCCCCGACTCCAACTTGAACCCCGTCGTGGGAAGCGGCGGCGTGCCCGCACCGGAAAGTGTGCCGGGCCATATGGGATGAGGGCAATTGTTTGTGATTGTGAAGATGGAAGCGTAAGAAGAAGAGAAGGAAGAAAAAAGGAGGGGAATTAGAAGACAGGAGGTGAAAAAATCCATCATAGAATTACTTGAATTTTGTGTGGCTATTTTGATTTTGGGGGAAGAGAAAATGGAAGTTATATTATATGAAGGTATTATTTGAATTGTGTTGTTGGATAAATATTATTATGATTATTTATGAGGAGGAGATTGATTATTATTATTATTCTCAGCCGCAAGATGAGTTCTCGAGGTTTAGTATTTTGTTTTCTATTAAAGTCCTTTTGCATAAGTAATTCCTTCCTTTTGCCAATTACACAAGACACCAACTACAAGAAATAATATGTGTGTACTCAAATAAAAAATATAATAAAATAAAATAAAATAAAAATAATACCAGAAATATGACTTTAATAGCTTTTATTTGAAGCAAAAAGCTATTAGAAGTTTTGAAAAAAAGAAAATCTTTCTAATTTTGACCATTGGTTCAATTTTCGTTTATTCTCCCGAATAAAGTTTTGCTATAACCAATTACACAAACTAATCATTGAATAACTTTTCCAATATTGAAAATTCATGCATAAACTCAACGGTTCAATGAACTTAGAAATTTTTTTTAATCAAGATTCATTAGTTTTAACAAAACAAAAAAAAAAAGCTCTAATGTCATTATTTTCCTAAATTTGATCAATTTCATGTCGTGTATATGTTTTATAATTTATTGAATGCATAAGAAAAAATTTGTTTAACTATATTTGGAGCGAGAATTTATTAAAAGTTTAAAATATCTGCAATACTTTTTAAAGGTTTAAGCTTAAGAATATAACATTTATCGTATTAGGTGGACGACAGGTACCGTCGGAATATACGAAAATAATAATTTTACTTCTCTTCTCTTCCCTTCCATGATTTCTCTCTCTTTAATATGCTTTTCTTTTCTTTCACTCTTTCTTTCTGTCTTCAAGGTCAAACTCATATTTCCTCTATTCTTTCTCTCTCTAAAACGAGTTTTAATGGAAGCTTGGCATAAGTTTATTGTTTTTTAATATTTGGTCTTTGAAGCTAAGGCTTCTATTCTCAATGAGTTTCAATATTATTCCTTCAATGTTCTTTGGTTTTTGGGAGCCACTAATTTAAGGTAAGGATTTGCTTGATTCCAATCTATATATATATATATATATATATATATATATATTATATTCACAAAATTCAGATCCCTTCGATTTTGATTTTTGTGAAATCTTAATGATGTAGTTTGAATTGAAGAAGCTTACCTTTAATTTTTCATTCTTTCTTTAATCCTTTTCATGTTTTTATCCCTGATTCAGTTTTTTTTTCCTTCTAATATTTTAGTCTCTTTAATTTCTAAGATGGAAGGTAGCTGAGTTTGAACGAAAAATAAGATTTAAAATGAGAGTGACGGTGCCCTATAACAAGGTGACAATTTTAGTTTTGAATCCTAACTTTTGTTCATCTAACAAACTTTTACTTTGAAATATTTATGAAAAGTGAAGGGTAATATTACAACTTTTGAAGGGATATGAATTTTTTTAGAACTATATATATATATATATATATTTTTTTTTTCTTTTCTAATTTGACATTGAAAAATATTTGGGGCATCTAGCAAACTTTGTGCAGCTCATCCAGTGGTCCAATCATGACTTGTCATGCAATAAACTTTTTTTTTTTTTAATTATTTTCACATGTGATTGGAGGATTAGGACTCCACTCAATTTACTCAATATAGCTTTAAACTAAAATAAAAGTGTCTTAATTAACTCAATATTAATCATCAAGTCCGTAGTTCAAATCTTTCATCTTTATTGCATTTAAAAAGGTCACAAAATCTAAAGCTTAAATTTGTAATTTAACACTATATTTATATATAAGTACATTTAACACTATATTTTGATCTCATAATTTCTAACCTAGAATGTAGCTATAGTTTAGATGAAAAATAGCGCTTAGAATGAGTGTACACGGACCTGCAACAAGATAAGAATTTTAGTTTCAAATCATAATTTTTGTTTAATGCTTTAACTAATTCTCACTTTTAAAATATTTATGAAAGGTGAATAGTAATATTATAATTTTTAGAGGAATATGAGTATTTTTAAAATGATAGGCAAAGTTTTGAAATAATATTTCCTATTTTAACCCTAAAGTAAAACAAAAGTGTCTTCAAAATCAACTTGTATAGCTATGTGTTTTTTTTTTTTTTTTTGAAAAAGAAAACTTCATCAAAGCAACTAACCATAAACACAATCCTTATGGAGAATAGAGGACAAATGAGAGAAACAAGAATCCCAATAGACCTCATACACTTTTTTACTAGAAAAAGAAAGTAGGGTACCAAAACAACTAAAAGGAGTGCGGATAAATGAGTGAGCCACAAAATTACATGAACGAATACAATTAACATAAGAACTAATGTATGTACGATGCACAAGCTCAAACATGACTTTAACCATATTTTTTATTTTAAAAAGATCAAATGACGGCTCATTGAGCGCACGAATAATCTCGATTGAATTAGATTTAACACTAAAGTGTTACTTCAAAAACTTTGACATCTAAATAAAGCACGAGAGTCCCATTCTTTTTATCAATATGTATAACTATGTGTTGGTGACTTGGGATGTTGTAGTTAGAATACTCACTCTTATTGTACCTAAAAAAAATAAAAAAAAATAACATCAATTTCTTGTTACTCTTCGTACGGAGTCTTTCTTATCCAAGCCAAACCCAAAACCTCGATAAATCCTCCCTCTTGATGCTAATGCCGCTTCTTCCCACTTTCCTCCCTACCAAATTCATACTCTTCATAGCCTAAAATCAGCAATGCCTTTTCCGATTCATCCCAATCTCCAAGGACCCAATAACTCCGCTCGAACCCCAACGATTACCATTGGAGAAATCTCCTTTAAACCCTCTTCTTCTTCTATCATCATCCTCTGAATCAATTTCCAATGCCACAATCCCACTCCGTCCAAGTGTCTCGTCTAAATCCCGCTGGAGCAGAAGAGGAATTCTCTTGAACAATTCAACCCCCACTTGTGTTCTTCAGCTTCCGGTAAGCGATGACTACTTCTTTACCATTCACTTCACCATTAATCTCCGCATTTTCGCCGAGAAAGACCCTTTTCCCGCTCAAGCTTAATCGGCCCTCCATTAGTCAGAGTAAACTATCTCTTCACTCGTCGAGTCCATGTGTAAATGTTCGCCATTTCAACTGTTTTCATCCTGTTTTCTCGACTTCTCGGATCTTTCGTACTGTCACTCGAAGTTCGTCAAATGGGTTTCTCGAAGATGACGACATTATCCCCTCTTTTGAGGAGAAGCCGGTTAAAGTTCTGCTATTGGTTCTGTTTTGGGCATCTCTATCCCTTGCTTGGTTTGCTGCTTCTGGGGATGCCAAAGCTGCTGTTGATTCTATCAGAGCTTCGAATTTTGGCCTAAAGATCGCCAGAGCATTGCAGAGCTCAGGCTGGCCTGCTGAGGCTGTAGTATTTGCCCTCGCTACGCTTCCTGTAATTGAGCTCCGTGGGGCCATTCCTGTTGGTTACTGGATGCAGCTTAAGCCTGTAGCCCTAACCGTTCTATCCGTACTTGGGTGAGTTTTCAAATTTTAACTTCATTTTTTAGATTCATCTTTAAAAATTAACGAATCTGCATTTGGTTTACTACACATAATATTTCTCCTCAACTGCCGCTGCCTCTTTTGTGTTTGTGTAATTTTCATTCACATCGACATCAATGTTTTAATACAAGGTGAAAGTTTCAGTTTAAATAAACAAGTAGTAATGGAATAGATTACTACAGGCTCATGCTTTATTGGTATTACAAATGTAAGTGGGCCTTTATGTTTATTGAGGAATAGATAGTAAGTTCCATTACACAAGATGTGGAGATTTCAAACCTCAATGTGTTCTCATGTAGACACAATCCTCCTATGAATCAATGAAGGCCTAAATCTTGAAGTATAAGCCAAATCCTTTAGGCATTGATGGATGTTTGAAGTGAACTTTGAAATGGTTCATAAGTTTTTTGGACCAGTGAGTGATGAATTTCTTCGGTTTTCTATCTTAATTTTAAAAACCACAAACTCTTCTGCATGAGAGATACTTAAAGTTTGATTAGATGAAATAAATAAATTGTGGGATTCAAACTGCAGGAACATGGTTCCTGTACCCTTTATCATACTCTACTTGAAGAAATTTGCTACTTTCCTAGCGGGAAGGAATGCTTCTGCCTCCCAATTCCTCGATATGTTATTCAAGAGGGCCAAAGAGAAAGCTGCACCTGTTGAAGAGTTTCAGTGGCTTGGTCTAATGCTATTTGTGGCCGTGCCTTTCCCTGGAACAGGAGCTTGGACTGGTGCCATAATAGCTTCCATCTTAGATATGCCATTCTGGTCAGGTGTCTCTGCAAATTTCTTTGGTGTTGTAGTGGCAGGGCTTCTGGTCAACTTGTTGGTAAATCTTGGTATGAAGGAGGCCATTCTCACTGGAGTGATTCTTTTCATTATATCAACTTTCATGTGTAGCATTCTTCGACTGATAAGAAAAGCTGTCAGAAAATGAATTAATCGAAAAGGTTAGGTATTTCTATGTCTAATAACAACGAACAAGGTAAGGTCGTATCTGATCTTTAGTCTGATATATGTGGACTTAGACTTGTTACTTGTTAGTTTAAGTTGGCATTCTGATCAATTGATTACTTACTATTTTCTTGGTGGCGTAGATTTTTCTCTAATATCATATGAAGAATGAGTAGTTGGAAGTGTGGAGATGATTAACTGTAGATATAAAGTTTGTCTTGTGAACACTGTTCAGAAGAGAAACCATCTGCAAACAACTTTCATTTATCATACCAAGCCGAGAAATGTTGTGTAAATTCTGGTATTATGATTGTTATTTGCTCGTGTAGAATTGCAAATCTTGTTCTTGAGATGTCAGGTGCAAATATAGTTGTGCTTTGAAAATTGTAAAATCATGCTCGAATGTTGTGGTCTGGTTTGATTTGCCGGCAAGCATAGACATTACCTTAGTTGAGGAACAAAAATGGCAAGAAACTGAACCACCCAACACCATGGATTTGCCTTTAACTGCAATAATATACGAATTGTTGACTACTTCTGTAATAGTTGATATGGGCTCACCAATCCAACACATAGTTCAATGGTTGATATGGGGTCGTGAGTTTGACTCTTTGGTGTCTGTACTATGTGGCTATGATCTTGTTCTTAGGTTTGTCTGCCATTTTGTTGCATGTGTTTCTTGCTGCTGCACATCATTGGATTGGTTGTACTGCTCCAAAATGAAAGATACTGTATCAATTTGGATTTGTATTCTCAATGCCTTAGGACATCTTCCACTATTTTGGGTTGTTCCCAGTTTTTGTACTTAGAGTCAGATAATAAAGGTAGGGATTATTATTATTATTTTTTGATGCTCTGTTCTCCAAACTAGAATTTCATAGAGTTTCCTTTTTGGCTTCATTGGCCTTTCTGATCCGCGTCGATCTTCTAAGTTTGGTACTGCTTTCAGCAGGAATCCTCTTAAATATCTTGTTGCTCTCACTCATTGTTGATGGTTTGGTTGGCCTTTTTCAACAACACTTTCAAGTTGGGTATTTTTTGTCATCGAATATTTTCTGTAGATATTCTTCATAGTTTCCCTTTTTATGGGGATTCTTCATGACTAAGCCTCAAAAGTTTTAAGGATAATGACTTGAGATTTTTAGTGACATTCTTCAAAATCTTAGGTTCCAATGCATCCTTAAAGATTTAAATTCCTCGTCTCTTGAAGTTAGCTTTAGTCTTTAGGACAGGCAAAAACTTTCTCAAGAATTAATGTGTGTCACTATAATTATGAAAACAGTTGTAGGACAATCATAGTTGCTATACATTGTTTGAAGTGATCTCTCTCATCAACACATGAATTCTTTACTACATTTAATAACATTCCTTCAATGATAAAAGATCATTGATATTGATAATTTAAATGAAAAGGACAAAATTAAGGCTTCTAAAATAATAGAGAAAACCACACGAACTTTAAAATAAGGCCATGGAACATTTCATTTGATTAAAAAGACCTCCCAACTAATTTGAATCTTCTCTACATCAATCCAACTTTTTTAAACAAAGTCCGCTAGGTAGATTAATTTTTTGTATTTTCTTTGAAATTACTGTTTGAGATTACAACACATTCAGTTTGATACGCAAACCCCATCCTATTACCTTTTAATAGTTGGCAATGAGAAAAATGCTAGCTACATTTATTTTTGTGTGTAATTATAACTTGTCACGCGACAAATTTTTATTATCATTTTTTTTTGTGTAAAATAAGAGTAAGATGCATAAAGATGAATATATCTATTCACCAATTAAGAATCAAACTATAAAAAAGTTTCAACACCATAATTATCAGCTGATTGCGATGGACAAAACTGCCAAATCACATGTGCCAAATTCTACAGCCTCCATTCCAACAGTAAAGATCTTCAAATCCCATTCTTGCCAGGTGTTTCCAATGAGTCGCACGTGCACAATTTCTTAATCAAATAATAATTAAATTTCTTTAAACATATAAAATAAAATAAAATAAAAGCTTTCAGTTGATATGTTCCTGTTTCTTTAGCAGAAAAAACACCAATCTTTTTCTCTCAGAAACCCCCAATTGAATGGCTGAAGGACGTGACAGAATATAGACCATAAGAGTTTGAGCTGCCATTGTCCACAAAAAGAGATTTTTTTTTTTTTTTCTTAACCTTTTCTTTCATGGACGGTGATGGCTCCTTCAATCAGATTAAGGAACTGTTTTGGAAGTCTATTGCTGAGACAAAAAGGTTAATATCAAACTCAAAGATAGCAATAATGGAAGGTGGGAGCTGTCAATGTCCATGAACAAGCAATGGGATGCTCTAAAAGTCATTTTGGCTTGTTCAAAAGCTTTTGACATCTGGGGCCATTCTCGAATTAGACTTTCTACCTGCAAATTTTGACATTTACACTAACAACGTGATACATTAAGCTCATTAATTACTGAAAATGTTTCTTAAGGTCTTGGTTGTATGATTGCATTTGAATTTCGTAGATTTTGATACCTCATTGACAAAACTGTTTATAATTTTTTGTATTGAAAATTTAAACTGTTCATATATTTCATTCGAATCAGAAAGTTGGGGTTCTTTAACTGTGTTATGAAAGCTCTAATGACAAATAAAGATAAGCATAAAATCGTAAACGATAGAGATCGACACAGAGATTTACAATATCAGATATTCCAACAAACTGTTTATTGATCTGGGGTTTTGCCAAAGCATTCACTTTTTTCCCCTTTTCATCTTCTGCAAAAAGCAGTTTTGCAGTATTACATGCTTTGTGTAAATGTTTACTTTTTTCTTCTGTTTACTTGCAGGGCATTTTCTTTGTCCAAAGGGATCTCTTTTGCTGATTTTGAAGTGGGCAGAGTTTAAATAATTACTCAAAATGACAGTAATGAAGTGATATTCATCACTTGCAGTCTTTTATTACTAATCTTCAGTACACTCAAACATTTTACTGAGAATTACACTTCATATCAGTAAGTCCAGAAGCAGAAAGATTGATTTTCAACTGCACTACTGAAAGTATTAAAGGAATCCATGAGTTCATTAGCAGAAAGTTCATCTTCTAGTTTCCCCAAGTAGCCTAATTCATCTTCTTCATCTTGCAAGAAATTGCCTGACTTTGATTGGTTTTCCCTGGTGGGGCTCTCACAATAAAAACCATCACTTTTGCTTGAGCTTCGGCTACCTTCTTCCAGTCTTGATGACCCTATTTGCACCTTGTACAAAATTTCAGCCATTGTCTTTGTATTTCCTTCAACTCCAACTGGTTCAAAAGGTTTCTTCATCTTCTCACTAGCAACCCATTTTTCTCTTAGTTGATCAACCTGGTAAAAACCATGTTAGAGTGAGTTTGAGATGACTTTTAATAAAGTGGTTCTGAGCGAAATACATTTATATTTATTTTAAGTGGAACACATTTTCTAGAGTTGATCCACTTAATTAGTAGAAAACATCTTAGAGTGAATTTGAGATGAGTTTTGATAAAAGAAGTTTTAAGTTGAACACATTTTTTCGGAGTGAGTTTAAGATAATTTTTGATAAAAGTGGTTTTAAGTGAAATACATTTTCTTAGAGTTGATCCACCTAATATAAAACGTCTTAAAGTGAGTTTGAGATGACGTTTGATAAAAGTTGTTTTTGAGTATAACACATACTAACGTACTCTAGTCGTACATGCTCGAAAGTCACTCTCTCATATATCTGTAATCATTCAAAATCAACATTGAGAATATGAAAATCTCGTTTAACAGCATTAAATCAATCACTAAATTGGTTTTAAATGATTAAAGTCATATTTGGGGAGAACTTTGAACATGACAAGACAGATTTTAACCATGGTGTGTTTGGAACCCAACACAAAGTGGATAATGAATGAGAATGGGACTGAAACAAAACGACAATGAAGATAATATCTAAACAGATCTGAAGGTTTTTAATGCCATAAACAGAGACCATACCTCTGCTTTAAGTTCTTGATTCAGCTTGAGAAGACTGTCAAAATCATTCTTAAGCTGATCATATTCAGCATTCAAAGATTCATAATCACTCTCAATTCTTTTGGTTTTGGATCGAGCCCTTCGATTCTGAAACCAAACTGCAACTTGGCGAGGCCGCAAACCAATCTCCTCAGCAATTTGAACTTTCCTGTCATGTTCAAGCTTTTTCTCATCATTAAAATTTTTCTCAAGCAATCGAACTTGATCCACTGTGAGCCTTCTTTTCTTTCCACCTTGGTTTCCTTCTCCCTTCATGGAAGAGCAAGAATCAGGGACCCAAAAACAGGGGAGAGAAGAAACTTCAGCTTTTGCTAGAAAATGGGTTGTTTCAGAATCCATAATTGGGAAATGGGTGCATTTGGGATTCTCAAATGAGGCTGAAAAATTCAAGCTTTTAGCTTTTTTTGGTTGAACAATTGAGAAAAATGGATGTCTGAAATGAAAGATTGTGTGTGGATTGATATGATAATGTGGAAAGTTTGAGGGATGGAGAGAGATCGCACTTATCAATTCATGCAAATTATATAAACAAATGCTGCAAAAACTTAACGACAAAGATGGAAGAAAAAGTTAAGTTGAAGAAGTTTGGTGAGTTGGCTGGCTTACAGACACAGACAAGCAGAGAGAAGAGGAGAGAGATATTTGAATTTTTTCTGTCTAAAAGAAAACAATGCCCCTCGTGTTGAAATTACACTAAAAGAATGCAAGTAAAAACTATATAAAGTTGAAATTAGGTTAAATTATAGAAAATATGCCTAAACTTTGCTATTTGTTTAAAAAATATTACTTTTAAAAGTTTTTGCTATTTATTTAAAAAATATTACTTTTAAAAGTTTCAATGGTATTTCTGATTTTTGTACGTATTTCAAAATTTTCATTGTAGTAGGAATTCTTTAGATTCTTCCTACATAAATTGGTACTCGATTGGTGTGGCGGTGACCTAAGATGGAAAATTGGACCATTGCACTATTTTAGGTCATTGTCTCATCGTTTCAAGTATATTTATGTCTAAAATTATAAAGGATTTTTACTTCAAAGATAGTTTTGAAACATTTATGAAAGTTCATAGGTCATATTGCAACTTTTTAAGTTAGAGGGATATTTTTTTAAACAAGTGTCAAAGTTAAGAGGTAATTTCTATAATTTAGCATTTAAATTAGGGCTATTTTCAAATATAGAAAAATGAGCAAAACTATTTACAAATATAGAAAAAATTTACTTCTATACGGCGATAGAATTCTCTTGTTTTGCTTTCTATTGCTCAAGCGATAGAATTCTATCATGGTCTATCTCTGATAGTCAGTGAAATTTTTCTATATTTGTAAATAGGTATATATTTTTTCTGTTTATGATGGTTATCCCAAATTCTTTTTTTAGTATGACATCTATTAAACTTTTAGAACTATGTCTAATATAATACCTACATAAACTTTAAAAGATATTTTTTTATAAAAAAAAAATCATTTGGGAGATTTAGAAAATATTGAATAGTTTAAAGACTTTATTAAGCACAATTTTTAAAGTACAAAAAACTTAAAATGTTGGTATTGAGCATTGAAATTTAACCATAGCATAAAGTATTGAATATTTTAAAAGTTGAAAACCTATTAGATAAAGTTCAAAGATCTATTTTACATTTATTTTCAAAAATTCAGATACTTATAAAATATAACTCCAAAAATTCTAAGAATCAATCTTATAATTAAACAACTATAAAAATTCAGTATATGTTGAAAAGGTTTTATGTCTAATTTTGAATTTTGAATAGACCTTTCCTCAATTTCTATAATCGTATAATATTTTTCAAATACCATAATATTGTCCTTCTCAAGTTGACGTATAACTTTAGTTACATCCTCAACAATATTGAATCGTCACAATTTAAAGTAAAAAACAAACTTAAAATTTTCAAATTTCAAGAACAAATCCGCATAACTATCAAGATCTAGAGACTAAATTTGTAATTTAACTTTTTTTTTTTTTTTTAAACGAAGTACATTGGCTATTTGTACTATCCCTACACTACAATCATATGATTTTGATATCTTATCATGAATGCTGGCCTTGGTCCCTTCCATTGAAATTAAGTGACAGTTCATTAATAATATATGAACTGTTAAAGCAGCAGCAATCACAAAACCATGGGCCCAAATGCTATCTTTTACTTGCTCCCAAGAATAGACTGCATTACATAATGTCTAAAAACTTTGATGAATGGAGCCAAAGAAGCAGAAGGGCCACTTAATTTTTATTATTTTTTAATGGCTTTATAGAAAGAACAGAGGCAATCAGCTTTACAAAGAGTCCAGAAATTTGTTGCAAAATTTTAATTTAGACTGTGGAAGTGAAAAAAGAGAGTGTGAGTTTGGGTTATATCATCCCATTGCCTTTGATTTTAAATCACTAAAGATTGTGGAATATTGGCTAACTTTATGTTAACATCAAAAGAAAAAGGAAAAAGGAAAAAGAAAAGCAAAACAAAACAACTGCTTTTCATATTACTTTTGCTTTTTCTTCTTGAGTGCAAAACAACTATCACCAAAATGTATAAACTTACCTTCTTCTTTTAAAGACTTTCTTTGTTTCGTCTTCATTGAATTGAATATGTTAATTATGTTTGAACTTAGAATTATAGAGCCCAATTCAATAATAAGTTACAAAAAAAAATCTATAAGTTTTTTTTAGTGTATTATAGTATAAAAGTTTGAGAAATTTAAGATTTGTTTGTAGACAATCCAAATTTTGTTAGTAGTTGTTTTCAAATATAGAAAAATGAGCCAAACTATTTACAAATATAGAAAATTTTTATTGTCTATCAGCGATCTACCACCGATAGACAATAAAAATTTTCTATATTTGTAAATAGTTTGATATTTTTTCTGTTTATAGTAACTTTTATTTTTTTTTTTATTTTTATGTTTTTCATATTTAGTGAGTTGAAATAATATGGCGATTTAGATTTTGTTTTTTAAAACAGTTTTTTAATTAGGTATCCAATTAAGATAGTACAAATTCTGAAAATAACATTTTTATGTTTGTAGCGTATCTAGATTTTGAATTTGAAATTTTAAAATGTAAAATTATATAAAAACATTAATAAATAGGGTTGTTTTCAAATATAGAAAAATGAGTCAAACTATTTACAAATATAAAATTTTTTTACCGTCTATCAGTGAAAAACTGCGATAGAATTCTATCACTTTCTATTGCTCAAGCGATAGAATTTATTTGCCTGAGCGATAGAAAGCGATAGAATTCTATCGCTGATAGACAGTAAAATTTTTCTATATTTGTAAATAGTTTGATATTTCTTCTGTATATAGTAATTTCTCTAATAAATATTGTATTTTACCTTATAAACTCAAGTCATTTTTGTTAAATTAAAATATGTGTTATAAATTATATGACATTACAAAGTAATTAGTATTTATACAAAAATTTTAACATAAAAATATTAATTAATTAATTAACAAGTTTATATTAACCTTTAGGTGACTGCAACTAGTTTCATGGTTTATAAATATATAATCAAATACATTTTGAACGACTATTTAAATGGAAATCTAATTTCTAAATTTTCTACCATAAATATATTTGAAGAAATACAACTTTGTTTTTTCATTTACTTCCTTGTTTTTAGTTTGCCTATCAAACAAACTCTTAAGTCTCATTTAGTGGTCATTTGGTTTTTGAAAATTTAGCTTATAAATACTATTTTCACCAATAAGTTTCGTTGTTTTATTAATCACTTTCCACTAATGTTTTGAAAAATCAAACCCAAAATCGAAAACTAACAAAAGTAGTTTTCATTTTCTTTGACTAAAAACTCCTCTCCAAGAAATATAAGAACCATTGTAATGCCCCGAGTTCAGGAGAGGGACATAGATGAACCGAAATCACATCCGAATGAGAGGGATCCTGAAGACATGAAAATATAGTTAAGAAAAACTTAAAAGAATTGAAAGTTATTACATATATCAACAAGGTGCACTTTTCTTTTTGATGACTCAATCATAGGAACTCCAAAATTAAGCATACTTAATTTGGAGCAATTCTATGTTTAGTGACTTTTGCATTGGTTTGTCAGGACAACTATCACTCTTAGAAGCAATGTTGTTAAAATATTTTCAAATATAGCAAAATGTCACTATCTATCCATGTCTATTATTGATAGACTCTACATTTGTACTATATTTTATGAATAAGTTAATTCATTTTACTATATTTGAAAACAACACAAAAATAAAATCATTATTAAAAATCTCAATAATATTTTGGTGTTCGTATGAAGGATGGGTGCTTTAAGAAAGCAAGCATTTTTTTCTCTTTTCTCTTTTCTTTTTTTCTTTAAGATTAAGAAAGCAAGCATTGTGGTAGGAGAAGATTTTTGTCAAATCAATTGAAAAACTTGATTTTTATTGATTTTAAAATTTCAACTTGCACATTAAATAGAGGAAGGCCACATAAATTATCAAACGTGTTATGCTATCTTTAATTGATTTGATTTGTTTTTTTCTAAAAAAAAAAAAAAAAATTGATTTGATTTGTATTTTTAATTTGGTGAGAGACAAAATAAGGAAATATAATTATAAAAATGAACTTAACTATAAACCTTCCATTATAATGAGTTAATGTTCTTTTAAAAAAATAAAAATAAAAATAATGAGTTATTGTAAGATAGGGCTCCCACCTCAAACTTTTGATATTACTTTCTGATCAATAGCATTAGAGAAAAAGTACACAAGAAAATCAAAAGAATATTCCATAAATCCATAAAGGAAAGGAAGATCTCATATTCTTAGGAGTCTTGATTTTTTTTACATTTGTTCTTTTGATATTTTTTTTTTCCTCAAAGATTTGTTCTTTTGAATTATAATATGGGGAAAATATCATGTATATATAATAATGAAAAATTATATTTAAGTCAGCTTGGATTTTTTTTTTCCTAATTTAATAAGATGGAAGTAAGATTAAAAAAACTATATCTATGTCTAATATTTTAATTAATTGAGTTATGCTTCAATTGACTAGTGATCAAAATAACGTTGAAAATATATATGAATAATTCCTGCATATATTTTTATGTTACAAATAGTTTTCACGGTTAAACTTTTTTCTTTAAAAAAGACAAAATCAATTAAATTTATGGTCCAACATGTCATTAATCAAGTTTGAATTCTATTATGATAGTCTAGACATAGTTCCATTGATTAATGACTAAAATAACAGAAGTTTGAATCTCCCATTCTATTAAACTAAAAAAATTGAATTCGTTTCCGACATTTATAAAGTAATATTACAATATTCTGAAACAATAAAAAAAAACCATGTTTAGTACTCAACAATTTAATAATCTAACATGCATAAGCAACCTCCATACAAATATGTCACTATTAAAATTCTGAAATTTTAAACTACAAAAATTAAATCTTATATATAATATATCAAAATTTAATGACTAAATAGTTATAAACTTAAGTAAAGTAGGTTTAGTTCAACAATAATTGACATGTACTTCTTCTTTTAAGATTGAAGGTTTGGTCTATCGTCGCCACCATCATTGTATTAAAAAATACAGTTACAAATTAAAATACATTAATTTTTCTTAGTTTAATAATATGTGAGAATTATATATCTTTAATCTCTAGATTAGTTGAGTTATATTTTAGTTAACAACTACATTTTATTGGATCAACGTGTCTTTTTCTAAGATAAAATGAGCTCAAATGACATAAAATACGAGTACGATAATGTTTGATTTTCTAGCTCCATATATTGTTAAAAGGAGAATTTTTAAAAAATAGAAAAATAAAAAAAATTATTTATACAAAATAGTAAAATTAAATTTATAAATAGTTGTGATAGACATTGATAGAAATAGATTTATCAGGGTAGTCTTATCATATATTTATGAGTATTTTTTTTACTATATTCTTGTACATAACTTGACCATTATTTCTATCTCTGTAAATTTCCCTGGTTAAAAAGTGTCTTTTTAAAGGGAAAAACATTGGCCGGTGGGTACAACTTTGACTTACTCGCTCCCTGCCAATAACACAAAGCATTTCTCTCCTAAACCACTGGTTCTTTCGGTTTTGTTCTCGCTTTGCTCCATGCAGTCAAAAAAAGATATATCAGATGGTTCTGATTGCTGCACTTGGACTTTTATTCCTACTTTGATTGGTACTTATGAGCACGTTAAGAAATATCGCAAAGCACCCAACAATTGCTTTGATCGATTCCTTCATCACACTCAAAGAGCTCAAACAATATTCACACCCAATTGCTCAATAATGGCCTTTTCAATGATTGCCAACTTTTAGGCCAATTTGTTGCATCCATTGCCCTTAAAACCCCCACCAATCTAGTTTATTCTAATCAAATTTTGGACCAATGTGCCGACCCAACAATTCCATGATCAGAGCCTATTCGAAAAGGTTAACCCCAACAAAAGCTTCCAGTTTTACAACAAAATTCTCCAATCCAATGATGTTATGTAACAGACAATTACACTTTCAATTTTCTGGTTCGCACTTGCGCCCAATTGTCTACTTGTGAAGCAGGTCTAACTGTTCATGGTGCACTTATCAAACATGGTTTTGAATTTGACCCAGATGTTCAAAGTGGGTTAATTTTTATGTATGCTGAAATGGGTTGTTTCATGTTATCGTGTGTTTGAATCAGTTGAAGTTAGATATAATTTGTCAGACGGCCATAGTGAGTGCTTGTGCAAAATGTGGTGATACTGATTTTGCACGAGAGCTGTTCGACGTAATGCTTCAAAGGGATTCTGTGTCATGGAATGCTATGATTGCTGGTTATGCACAGAGGGGCAATCAAGGGAAGCTTTGAATATATTTAAGCTAATGCAAATGGATGGTGTCAAGGTCAAGAGGTGTCTATGGTTTCGGTTGTAATAGCCTGCACTCATTTGGGTGCACTAGACCAAGGAAGATGGGCACATGCTTATATAGAGAGGAACAAGATTCAGATGACTATCAATTTGGGTACTGCAGTTCTTGATATATATTTCAAATGTGGAATGTTGATAAGGCCATGGAGGTTTTCTTGCAAATGAATGAAAAGATGTTTATACTTGGAGTAGTTCCATAAGTGGGCTTGCCATGAATGGTTATGGTCAGAAGTGCCTTAAACTCGTTTCACTTATGAAACGAGAAGGAATTGTGCCTAATGAAGTCACATTCATTTATGTTCTTAGAGGTTGTAGTGTGGTCGGATTCTTCGATGAAGGTCGTTCACATTTTGACTTAATGAAAAGAGACCATGGCATTCAACCGCAGCTTGAGCACTATGGTTGTATGGTTGATTTATATAGTCGAGTAGGGCAATTAGATGAGGCTCTAAACTTCATCAACACCATGCCTCTTAAGCCACACGCGGGAGCTTGGGGAGCTTTGCTCAATGCCTGTAGAATGTACAAGAATATGGAGTTGGGCAAGTTTGCCTCGAGAAAACTGGTAGAGCTTGAAGCCAAGAATCACAGCGCCTACGTGCTATTATCAAACATCTACGCCGACACAAAGAACTAGGAAAGATTAAGTAATGTGCGCCAGTCCATGAAAGCAGAAGGCGTAAGCAAGCTCCCTGGTTGCAATGTTATGGAGGTCAATGGAGAAGTTCACGAATTCTTTGTAGGTGACAAGTCTCACCCGCGTTATGACGCCATCGAAACGATATGGGGAGAGATTTCTAAACGGCTAAAGTTAGTAGGATACGTTCGCAAATACTAACCCTGTTCTCTTTGATATAGAAGAAGAAAAGGAAGATGCTTTGTGTAAACATAGCGAGAAGATGGCCATTGCATTTGGATTGATTAGTCTGAAGGAGGGGTTGCCCATTAGAATAGTGAAGAACCTCAGAGTTTGTTGGGATTGCCATGATGTTACAAAGATGATATCTAAAATTTTTAACAGGGAGATTATTGTGAGAGATAGGAACAGATTTCACCATTTTAAAGATGGCGAGTGTTCTTGTAAGGATTTTTGGTGAAATTAGTGACACCAGAACTTTATTTTCCCCATATTGAATAATTTATAAGACATTTTTATTTATATATATAAATTGGGTTTTCTATAAGTAGTATATGTGTTATTAGGTTGGGCCCTAAACAAAAGGTTCAACTAGTTTGGGCTGCTGAGAAAATCACACAAAACCAATCTCACAATTCAACAATCTAATCGAAATGTGGCCATAAAGAAAGGTAGTTTATATGATTGAAATTGAATATCTTTTTCAACTCATAATTATGATCAATTTTAATGAAAAAAAAAAAAATAATATGTCACTAAAAGTTATCTTTTCTATTTTCATATCTAATTTCCTATTTTCAAAATGTTAAATTCTCGTTCATACCATTCAACAAACTTTACAGATGAGATTAAAGTCTTACTTGGTTAAATAAGGAAATGATCATAAGTTTATAAAAAAAAAAATAACTATTTTTAATGGTATGAAACTTTTTAGGTGAAATCGAAAGCAAATCCATGGGCTTATGCTTTATTTCCATTCTCTTTTTAGGATATTTTGATTTTTTTTTGTAACAAATAAAAAAAATTTAAATTTAGGGTAAATTATCTCTTTTTTACCAGCATAGTTTATTAATCTACCCACCAAATTAATGGAATAAATGATCTTTTGGTAAATCATCTACCTACGATACAATTGAAAAAAATTATCTTTATAATTCATGTGTTTTGATATTTAACCAAACAAAATACTTCATTTGTATCTTTTATCTTAAAAAACAAATAATTCCTTTATAAACATTCAAGTCATAGTCAACAATTATAGAAAAGTTTTAAATCAAGGTAACTATATACAGTTTTCAAAAAAAGAAAAAAAAATTATTGCTGTAAAATTCAACGTTCCCATGAAAATATCTTTTTACGAACACTCAAATCATACTTAATTACCAATTGAAAAAGAGTCTGTAAATTGGAATCATATATAATGATACAACCATATATATGATTTTAAGAGAATTTTATAATAGCGAAACTTAAGGATTTTATGAAAAATCCTTTTCATCAAATGCGATTAAATTTTCCAAGATTAGAACTTTCATAATTTTAGTCACACCGTCCAAAATATTTCGTCTTTATATTTAAGTTAGATGATTTAATTAGCAAAATTTAATTAATCATTCTTATCCTTACTCATAAAAGTCAATGAAAATGTATAAAAATATACATTACCAAATCTCTACTCCGCTCACTTTTATAGGTACATATATAGAAATGTGTGTGTGTGTATATATATATATATATATATATATATATATATATGAACTTTGCACGTTTGCCCAATCACATTTTTTTTCAACAAAAACACTAATTCAATTGGCCAACTTTCATATCAAGAAGATATTGGAATTGAAAGTCTAACAAGACATTTTATCAATTGAGTGGGGATTTTTTAAAAATTGATTAAAATTCAAATTTAATCTTAAAATATAATAATTTTAAATTTTTTAATAAAAAATAATGTAGTTTTCAAAAGACGACCGCCTTGCAACATGTTAGTAAGTCGTCTATTTAAAAGACTTCATCTACGAGCAGAGACTGGTTATTTCTTTATTCACGTGTTCATTTGTGTGTGGGTTCAATTCATATAAGTTGCACCTTCATTTTTTTCACTTGTCGTTTCTTTTCTTTTTTTCTCTCGGTCTTTTTTTAATAAGCAAATAATATATTTTAGTTTTGTTTTCTTTTTCTTAAGTAAAAAAAATGGAAAATTATATTGGAATTTTTTTTAATAAAATTAAATTTTAAATAAATATTAATTGTTTAAACATTTTCTATCTAGTGAAATAAATCAACACTATTCTAAAAAAATGTAAAAACCATAAAATGCATAAGTGTATTAATTATATTATTTTTTAAGAATAGTATTTATTTTATTTTATCGATAAAAATAATAAAATAGATTAAATGATTGATTGTTTTCAAATATAGAAAAATGAGTCAAACTATTTATAAATATAGAAAAATTTCAGTTTATCAATATCGCGATAGAATTCTATCGTTTGAGCGATAGATTTTATTTTTTCTATTTATAGTAATTCAGCTTAAATTTAATCAATATCTATTTTAATTTTAAGTTCTTTAACATAGGAGTAAAAGAATGACGTATATAGAAGGAAAGAAAAAAAAAAACACAAAAAATGTGATAGACAAAATTGAAGCCAGCACTCGTGAACATATGGATAGAGAGGAGATAGTTGAAGACATCACTCTTGACGAGAAACAATTTCTTTGGCAAATTTTTGCTATGTCATTTAATTAAGAGACGACTTGGTGACATAATGAAATGCATCAAATATATTAATATTTTTAGATTGAATTGCTTTGAGATCATAATTTCTTATATAATATATTATTTTAAACAACATGAAGTTAAATGATGAAATGTTAAAGTTACGATCCAAAAAATTAAATGTATCAAATTTTCGAACGAAGGCAAAATTTAAATTCTTCATTCTACCTTATTTATTTTTTCGAGGAAAAAAAAAACCCTTTCCCCCCTTTCATGGCATGGAAGGTTTTTCTTGGAGAAGATTTCAACTTCTTTTCAATTAAATTCATCTTTTTCAAGATTTTTCTTTTTAAATTCAAAATGTTTGAATGAGTTGGCCATGAGTTTGCTTCCAAAATAGTAAAGAAGAAATAGAAAAGGAGGTTTTAAACATCGTTGTGGATAAGAAGGGAAGCAAAATGCATCCATAAAATTAATTTTTGGAATTTAAAATATAATGTGACAAAATTATAGACAACATGATATTTTTAATAAAAGATATTAACGTGGATGAATAATCCTCTTTTTGAAGTCTCAATTACATTCGTTGTTGATACTAAATTTTGGCCAAGGAAAAGCGCACCTGACTTTACGTGACAACAACGGTAAATTTATAATTTGGGGATGAACGTGACCTACAAGATAAGAAGAACTACACACCGGTGTGGTGTTTGTCACACAGGCTCCGATGCTTAAGTCAGAATAGGTAGTTGTACGACAAATATATGGTTTTTTTGTATTAGAATGGACTTACTTCCTTCATAGCCTTTCTCTCCTTTTTTATAGAGTTTCGTTTTCCTCTCCCCTTAGGGTTTTTGTCGATCTCCTTTTCCTAGTATCTCCCGAATTTCCTTCTCACATGTGACACCCCCTTCTAGGCATGTGTTTTTTTGGCTCAACTCGGGGTCGAGCTCGCGGTTTGGGCTTCCTGCTCCAGCCGCTTGCCTTTCTTTAGTCCCGCATGATCCTGAATTTATCCACAACATTCGTGAAAGTAACTTTTGACCACCCCATATACATATATATATTTTTGCCAAAGATAAACAAATTTGTTTTTTCATTCTCAACTGCTAAATAGATCTCAAACAGTTATCGTATATTGAAAATTAAAGACAATAATCAATCTGGTTGAATTTTCAACGAGTTTATCTCCATTTCTACATATATTTATAATTGACATCCGGATCTACACCAAGTTGTAAAACAGATCAAATAAATTTTGAAAAGTTTAAAAACAATTTAGATAAAAATGGTCCAAAATAAAATTTTATGGTTAAAAAATATTTTTGGTTCATATGATGTAACAATTTAATTCATGAATTATAGTTGGTAACGATTAAGTCTTTATACTCTTAAATTTGTAACAATGCAGACATTACTAAAACTTTAATAAGTAACAATTTATTCCCTATAATTTAAAATTTGTAATAATTTAGTCAATATCATGAAAAATCTCATTGTTCGCACGAGGTTTCTAGAGGAACGTGTTTCGTGGAGTTGAACTTGTGTTTATATAAGTTTGATACGGATGTGGTTCGATCTCTAGTACTTGATCCTCTGATTCTCTCTCAACTGTACGCGTACGCTTGATGTATGGAAGCGGAGCGCTTGGATGCACGTGAAGTTGGAGTCTTGGATAGATGTATATATTCCAAGAAACTTCAATCTTCAAATATGATTCAGCTTCAGGAGTTAGTGAGTCTTGGATACTTCAATCTTCAAATATGATTCAGCTTCAGGAGTTAGTGAGTCTTGGATACTTCAATCTTCAAATATGATTCAGCTTCAGGAGTTAGTGAGTCTTAGATAGATGTATGTATTCCAAGAAACTTCAATCTTCAAATATGATTCAGCTTCAGGAGTTAGTGAGTCTTCTGATTAGTCTTCTGATTGTAGGGAGAATTCTCTCTAGGCTCTCTGAATGTAAAATTTCTGAACATGAAGAGAACTTCTCTATTTATAGAGTTCTCATGTGGACTTTCGTGGGCTGGAGCTTGATTGGTCCATGGACCTGGCCCATTGAGCCCAACTAATTGGATTTGTGCCTTTGGGCCCTTTGGGCCAAATTAAGTCTATTTTTTTTACTTAATTAAATTTTAGCTCAAACATTAATAATTAATTAAACCAAAAATAATTAATTTGATCCAACGAAAACACATGGCACCATCGGGATTTGCCAATTTTCGTCTTCAATTTCAATTTATGACACATGTAACATTTAATTAGTCCCAAATTTAATTATTTTATAATTTCGTCATTAATTTGATAAATGGCGTGGCAATTTGTGATTGATCCAAACTTTCTCCTTCAACACTCATCAAAATCAAGAGTCAATTTTTATTACTTAATAACTTTTTATTTATAGTTCATAAAAAATTTGTTGATCTACATGTCCAATTTTTTTTTTTTTTTTGTATTAAATCCTACAAAAAAATTTCACAATAGGAACTAAGTCATTACTAATACTAAAATATTTAGGGACCAAATTATTACAAATTTAGAAGTACATGGACTAAAAGTGTTTCTTAACCAAATTTTATGTTACTTGAAGTTAAAATAATAATGCTTTTATACTCCCTAAAAGATAGCTTCTAAACACCAACAACAAAGCTTAGTTCAACTAACCTAAGTAATAACTAAGAGGTTAGGGAGGTTTGAATCACACCTATAATTATTGCTGAATTATATATTAATTGCTATTTCAATTACAGTCCATATATCTTTGACTAAAGGGTCAAATGCCTACAAGTCAGAATTTCTATTCTTTAGTTGCTCAATTAATTAAAGAAAAATTCTAAATAATTATAAGATGAATTTATTATTAATTAGTAAATAACATTTTTGAAATTTTTTTTTTAAAATAGTTTGAAAATTTTTGTATTTAAGAAATAGTTCCAAAATAATTTGTAGTTCATAAAAAAAAAAAAAAAAAATATTATTTCACACTAGTTTATAATTTTAATAGACTGGTGGAATGAATCACATGCATATTACCTTATAATCATGACAACTAAAATTGGACTCTTCTCTTTGGATGCTTTCTTTCATTAATGATTTTATAGAATGTGTTTTTTTAAAAAATAAAAATGGTTTCGACTGGAAAACAACAAAAAGGCCTTTTCAAGTACTCCAAAAAAGAAAAAGAAAATCATCGTTATAAAAATAAAAGAAATATTGAAAGGACAATTGCTAATTGGATGTGTCAAAGACTAAAAAACAAAACATTTTTCAGGTTTTAATTCTACTGAGAGAAAGGTTTTGAATGTCAATCGAAATTTGATAGAAATATTGATTGCAATTTTGAAATAAAATATTGATGTCAATAGATGTCGAGAATGACTTATATAAACTTCAGGCCCAAGGCCCACAAAGACACATGAGAATTCTATTTTTCATTTGTCCCACATTAGAGAATATAGAAGTAAAATGCCTTTTCTCCACACGTGAACTGCCACCGTTTGGATGGATAAGCTTGGGCTCAGGCAATTGCTCTAATGTGAAAAGAAGAAATAGTTTTATTTCTTTTTTTCTTTAATATTTTTTTAAACTGTTGAAGTTTTTTTTAAAAACCGTTTACGATTAATTGTATGCCTTAATTGTTTCACAGATATGGTATTAATTCATAAAAGAAAAATGTTTAGCCATTTTTTCTTATTCATCATCATCATCTTCATCTTCATCTTCATCTTCTTTCTTTCAATTTTGAGCATATTTTCTCTCGTTTTGATTCCATCCATTCATCCGGCGAGTGCACATTTGAAGGTGGGAGTTGGGTTAACCTTGGAGAGTAACCGGCAGGAACGATTCACACCACGGTTGTGTCGAATTTACTTTCAAGGCAGTGGTTTCCACGACACAACGAATTACTTCTGAACTCGACGTCAAATAACAATAGATACTTTTTCTTAAAAAAAATTATAAATATTTATTTCATAAAAATTAATTAAATTAGCAAACAAGCAATTTCACTCTTTTTAAATAGGTTTGTTTTTTATTTTTATTTTTTATTATAACGTAAATAAAACCAAAGACAACTAAGATAAAACGACCGAATTAGGAGGAGTCACAAACACACTCATATCCCCCAAGCAACTCGAGATCATCCAATATAGAAACTCCGTCTACCATTAAAAGGACAACGAGTAAACTTCCGTCGAGCTAAATTGTCAACTGTCTTGTTCCGCTGACGTGAGATAAATTTACATCGGACCAAAGTCACAGTGACAACAAGAATCACAAGTAAGCATGAATACTAAAGATGAAGAATCTGACATCAATGTAATGGAAGGAATAATGTTCAAACTGGAGGTCAATCTTAGCCCCTCCAAGACTACAAAAACTTCAGCACCAATCGGAGACAGATTCCGTTCATGAAAATCATAGTAGGCAACTCGGATAGATATATTCTCATTAAGAATCACAATCCCAAACCCAATTTTGTCCCCATCCTCAATACATGAAGCATCAACATAAACCACGTAAGAGCTTATCCACATCAAAAGACGACTCCGAGCTGGAGTGAGACGGGTAGCTGGACCTCGAATAAACCAAACTCGAGGATGACATTCCTTGCTTTTTAAATAGATTTATATCTTTTATTATTGAATCTAGGTCCACATATCATATATATATATATATATATATATATATTATTTATTGATATTATGGTTAATATTTCGTCATTTTCTCTATGATATAATTGAAATATCTAATCTATGTCGATGTGGAACCAAGAAGCATATAAAAATATTACTGAAAATATCAACACATGTTAGAATAGAAAGCCAATAAAATTAATAAAATAAAAGTTTTATTTATTTATTTGGAAAAAAAGAAAGGGAGAATTTAGCTAGTGTGAATGAAAGGAAGGGTCCTTAGAAGGAAGGGAATAGTGAAAGCGAGATTGTGAATTATTGTGAGGTCCTTCCATGAAATTCTCGAGGAAGATGAGGTGAAAGTGAAGGCTTTAATTACTTTTTCATTCACATGGCTTCAACCTTAATTAACCCATCAATTTCCAACTAACAGATCACATTAAAAACACTCTACATATCTCTATCTCTTTACTCACATTATTACATTTTATAATTCAATAATCTCTAGCCCTAAACTTTGCTGTTTACACACACACAAAAAACCCCCTCAAATTATAATAGTCTATAGTATATTTTAATTATAGTTATTATAGTTAGCGGTTATTAGTCTATGAATTATAATTAATAGTCTGTCAGTTATAATAGTCTATATTTGGGGTGTAGACTATTATAGTCTGTGTAGGCAATAGTAAGCACTATAGCAAAGAAAGAATTGAGAAGATTGGTAAGAAATAGTAAACACTAGAGCTATAATAGAGCATTCAACCCACTTGAAGTTGGGGCCCAAATACCCCTTTGTTTGGGGCAAGGAATAGTGAACTCCAAAGAGTTATGAACTCGGGAGTTGTGAACTCTTATGGCTCATAGTGTTAAGAATTTGATAAAATATAAAATTGATGTTGTTTTAGTAGTGGGACTCACAAACTCCTTGGCCAAACAAAGATTGGAATTCTAACTCCTACTTCCCAACTCCTTAGGTTAGGTTTAGAATAAAACTTTGCCTAATGATTTGGTTAAATTATACAAATTTGGAGTACATTTTAATTATGTCTCCAATTTTTTTAAAAAAAATATATATTTTAATTCTTAAACTTTGAAATTATCTTTAAAAATGTACCCTTAATTTTTTTTTCCATTCAAATGATAAATAAGAATCTATACGGTATGACGTCATTTTTGTAACATCGTTTATGTAAATTGAAGTGGCAACCCATGTGTAAGAATTAATTTTATGAGTGAAGTTGTAAGTAATGTAAACAATATCTTTCGAGTTGTATAATGATTTTAATCTTATGCATAGTTAAAACTAAATTGTAAAAAAGTTATTTATATTTTTTTTACTTTTACTGTTGTAACCAAGGTTCGAAATATCAATGTTGATGAAAATTTTAGAAAACTTTATGAAAATTGATGAAAATTGTTATAATTAGTTAATGAAACTTTGATTGTGGCATAATTAGGCTATAATTGACCATTTTTAATCATCATTTCTATAAAGTAAGATAACATTTAGATGTATATTGTAAATTATTGTGTAAATATCGAAGCAAGAAAAGAAATTTAAAAAAGAAATAGAAAATAATTACAAAATAATATAAAGTTTAGAAATACTTTAAGTTTAAAATTATGTGAAAATGAAAATTTTGGATGGTAAAAGAAACAAAACCTACATCAATTCATTTTTGAATTGAAATGATGTGAACATTTAATAGAAACAGTTTAAATGAGGTTAAAAATAAATATAGTTTCATCATTTGTCTAAAATGACATTGACATGCGAAACTATACAATTGCATGTAATCACGACTATAAAACTGAAAAAACTTGAACTGAGCTAACGTAGCTAATTCCTAAAAAAAAATCAAATTTTTTTTGAAATTTCGTTGAAATGGGAGAAAAACGAAATTCTCTCCTGGCCATCGAAATAGTTTCGAGATTTCGATGAAAATTTTTCTACATTGTCTATATTTTAATAAAAGAAGATGTACTTTTTAAAATAATTTCAAAATTCAGAAGTTAAAAAGTAACTCTTTAAAATTTTTAATTGCGAAACCTAAAATTTGAAACCAACCCTATAATGGGCATATATTTTAGGCTGAAAATTCCGCGTTTGATTTTTTTATTTTTTTAAGGTCAAAGCTTATTATTCTATTGAGCCGAGCACTATAAGTTCCAAATAATCGGGCAGGTGTGGTCCAAAGCACCCTATATCTTAATCTAACTTTCAAATAATCGGCACCAACCTGCATTTCAACATTAATAAATCCGATTAATCAAATTCTTAATTTTGTTTAGCCTTTTTAATGCTCACTTAAATTCCCCAAACGACAGCGTTTTGTCGGAACTGAAAAATGAGTCCAAGTTCAACTCCCCCATTAGTTCCCCAAGCCCAAACGTTAGGATATGGATCTTAAAAATATCTTCTTCGAAAGCGATTTGAAGAGTTTTAAAACCAATTATTTTTATTTATAAAAAAAAAAAAAAAAAATCCCTAATTTATATTTTTTTATTTAAAAAAGGGTGTCTCTTTCATAATGTTTATCGCTGTGACTCATTTTTATTTTCGTCATTTATTTGGTCAAAAAAAATGGGTCAACCCTAAGATTAAAGATATGATCCAGTTAAGTTCCAGAAATGATGGGTTGTTTTTTTGTGCGATTAATACGCGAATATCTACTCTTACCTAAATATCATAACATATATTTTTTATTATTATTTTATTCTTTCATATTATTTATTGGTCTATATTTTATTATATACCTAAAGTGAGCAAAAAAAAAAAAAAAAAAAAAAAAAAAAAAAAAAAAAAAAAAAAAAAAAGTGTTTGTTGAAAGTTTAAATTTCTATATCCTATTTATTTTTCATACCTCAGTTACATGTACATCTAGATTCCAAAGTTTTTAATCTAAATTATATACTTCATGTAAAAGTTATTAGTATTAAAATCTAGTTGAAAAGTATGGTTTTAATTAGATTATAAAAGTTTTGAGTGTATACAAAGTTGTTATTAAACATACCAAATAGGTAAGTCATAACTTTGTTTTTTAGAAGGTAGATAATCGAAATCTTTAGATGTCCAAAATTATATATGTGGAGAATTATAGATAATGTTTGGTACCTTTAAATAACTATATTTATTTTGTAGGAATATTTTTGCAAATATCTAAAATATTTTGATAACTGTGTTGGTTTTGTAGAATTTATATTTGAAAATGTCTTAAATTTACCTAATATTTCAAGAATGTGATTACGACTATTTATTAATTTATAATTAATTTAATATAATTTTAACTTATATAACATATTTGTTTTTATAAATTTAAATTGTTTTTATATGTACTTTTACTCAACAAAATAATATATTGTAATTTAATATTTTTTATAAAATAAATATTAATGAATAGAAACAACTACGATATAACCAAAAAAGTTGATAATATTTGTTTTAATATATTGTAGAACACAATTAAATAAGAGTGATATATATCAAAGAAAAAAAGAATGACAAAAAAGTAAAACGATGATGTCATCAAAGGAATCCAAAAAACACATGTTTCAAGAGGCATTCAAAATTCTCTAGATGCCTTTCGTAAGGGCATTCTAAGATGTTCAAGAATTTTCAGATGTCAGAGTATCTTATAATAATGTAAAATAAATACAGTAATTTAGATGTCCACACTATAAAATTTAGAATGTTTGCCACACAAAGGTGTTTCAGAAAAGAGAGAAGGTTTAACGTTTTTTAAAATAATAAAGCATGAGAATTTATTGAGAATAGTGTTTATTAGGTTTTTTCTAAAAAGAATTAAACAAAATTATTATTTATGTCTCTAGATTGTGAATTTTAATTGTACATAGTTCCATTAATAAGTCATATTAAGTAATAATAACATGATATTTATTAGATAAAAATTGATTGATTTGACAATATTTATTAAAATAAATGGATAAATAAATATATTGCCTTGAAAAAATTAAGTAAAGACAAAAGTATAAATTAAACCAAATATAAATGTGTGTTTTAACACATTTGAAATCAAATATTTTAGATGCCGGCCGGTTAACTCGCTAAAATAGTACGTACTATTTTAAATATGTATAAATAAATTTTGATATAAAACTTTGATTTAGGAGAATTAGATGTTGGAATCTTTTAACTTCAAATGTCATTCAACTTTTGAAAAAAGTTAATATTTTTTTTTTTAATGAATTAATATACGAAATTTAATACTATTTTAGTATAAAGTATTTAATCGAAGATATTTTGAAATTAGAGTGGGAGCTTTTGACATTTTTATTTCCTTACTTTTTGTTTTTCAGAAAAATTACTCCATAAGGAATAACTCTTCATTCTAAGACATGACATAATACACATGTAAGTATTTGACCAATCTGAATTTCATTAATTAGTATTTTTGGCTTTACTTTACCTTAGACAAAAATAAGATGATACAAATGCATGAATATTTTTTAACAAATAAAAAAGTCTTTCTTGATGGTATTCCTTGTTATTACTTTCACTTAAATAGAAACCGAACTCTTTTTGGATCTAATATTTGAGAGCTTTGACATAAATTTTTTTTATAATATTAGATCACCGTCTCAATCAAATTTCACATCTGTTGATGTCGAAATTTTGAAAAATATGATCAGAGAGACCTCATTTGCCTCTTCTAAGGCTTTGGAGCCTATTGGTAGAGTTTGGTCTCCTTATCCTATTAAGATTTGATTTTCGAATCTGCTTTGGACTTGTTTTAGGGTTTTCTGGTCCGAGAGAGTTAATTAACTCGAGCCTCACGAGGTTTGGCCCTGGTCGGTCTTGGCTCGAAGTTCTGTATGGGCCTCTTCTGGTTTTCTGGGCTTCTCTCTGTAGCCCAAATGCTATTTTAGCTCAATTGATTTTTTAACATAGTTTTACCCTTTTGGTCCAAAATTATCTACCAACATCATCAATATTTGTTTTTTTTTTTAAAAAAAAAAAACCTTTTAACCACATTAAAAGAATAAAGGGGGTGAGATTTAAATTTACCTAACTGAAAATATCAATACATGACCACTTAAATAAAAATCTCCAAAAATATTTTTTTTTTCTCCTTAATAAATCATGAAATATATGAAGGAGCCTATAGATCTCTAATTTAATATTTACCATCTCACATTTTATACTTTTTAATCAAATGAAAAACCAAACAATGTAAAATAATACCCCACCTCTAAGAGGGGAAAAAAACCTTAATCAATTTATTTTTTTAACTTATTCCTTTAATTTTGAATTTAAAATAAATCTAAATGAAATATTTTGTTAGAATGGTCAAAAATTTTCGCTGGAAAGCTTTCAATGAAATAATTCCTTCAAATTTAAACTTACAAAGAAGAGGAATTGATACTATTACCATTGTGTCTTATTTGTGAAATTGTTGTTGAATCTAGTGATCATCCTTATTTGGCTGTCAGCGCTATTGTAGTATTTGAGTTTTGCTATCCAAATATCTTTTGATGCTGAATGATCTCAATGCATGCTTCAAAATATATAGATGACCTTAAGTTCAACCTGTTCAAATGAAGAGCTGGGTATAGATAGTTTGTGTTGAGAATT
This sequence comes from Lagenaria siceraria, assembly GCA_002890555.2. NCBI lineage: Eukaryota > Viridiplantae > Streptophyta > Magnoliopsida > Cucurbitales > Cucurbitaceae > Lagenaria > Lagenaria siceraria. The sequence continues at coordinate 25,674,699 of CM016484.1, forward strand.
ATGGAGCGATAGAAACAACTTCAAGTTAAATAAGTCAGTCTCATATCATACCTTGAAGTTCAAATGGATTATGAATTATGTTGAAAATTTTTTAAAATCTTCTATTCACCATAAACCGAGTCCGTCTCTTTTTTCAAATTCTTTTAGCTCTCAGACCAATAATTGGATTAATCCACCAATGACAGGATGTTGAAATTAAACGTTGATGCAGCTTGGAAGCTTGAGTTCTCCACAACGGGTTTAAGTGCTATTCTCAGGATTCTAATGGTATTTTGATAGCAGCAAACTGAAAATCAATAAATTTGGTCTTTGATACTACATTGGCTAAAATCTTAGCAATACTTGAGAGGGAGTATATTTTGCGGCCTCTTTATCAGTCTTGAATCTGACTATCTCCAAGTGATCAAGTTAATCAAGGAAGATGACTCAGTTTCAATGTTAAGAGTTGTTGGATTGAAGTGATCAAAGAGTTTACGAGTTCCTTTAATGTTATTTCTTTCATTTTTCGTCATTTGTAATAAGGTAGTTAATAAAGTAGCAAAATGGGCTAGAGATGACGTGTGTGATTATGTATGGTTATCCTCTTTTCTTACTTGGATAACCAAGCTAAGTGTGTTGGACCTTTGTCCTCTCTCTCTATATTTTGTTTAAGATTTATGATTCAAACTTCAAACCTAGATTAAAAATTTTATTTTTATTAATATTATATTGAAGGTGAATTTAAAATATTGTGTATCCATCATAGAGATGAATTGAGGCTTAATAATTTGAGATATGAGCTAATTTAATTTTTAATTGATAATTATTCTATTAGAAAAAAATTATTTCCCCATTTTCTTGTAGACTTTAAAAATTATTGTATGTCCACATTGTATAGGTATGACATGTTAAAGATTATTTTCTTTTATCAGACTAATAGATTCGCTTTGATAGTTGGTACATTTTTCATAAAAAAAAAAAATGAGATATATATATACAGGGGCCTAATAAAGCTAAGGTAGGCCAAACTTTAAAATCGCCAATCAAATTTATTTATTTAAGCATCCTAATTTCGACACTAATACTTTTGTTTCTAAAAGTCGAACTAATTCAATTACTTTCTTCTTTTTCTACTCTCTAAAATTAAAACCAAATTTTAAAAATATATATATTCAATTAAAATATTCAATCACCTTTCACGTAACACTTCACTAAGGGTAGATGTCTATATATACCATGCCATAAACTATTATGATTCTTGTTTAATATATATATATATATATATATATAATGGATGATAGGACAAATATTTTGAAATATTTATCGGTAAATCATTAAATATACAAAGAATGAAACATACTTTAACTGTCAAAGTATGATTCATTTTTTTTAGTACAACAAATATGGGTATGAAGATTTAAATATTTAACTTTATATTTATATATATATATATATATATATATATATATATATATATAAAAACTACATATTAATTACTTAGCTATACACGCATGCAGTATGCAGTTTCATATAAGTATCAATTACAATAATTGAGCAAATAAAAAAAAGAAATTTTCTTTGAGAATATCACTTTCATAAATGGTTATTTTAGCTTTAAGGAAAAAGTTGATTTTCTATATTTAATATCAATTCAAAATTTCTTTTAATAATTTTGGCACAATTATATTCAATTATATAATATATGATTACGAAGAGCAATGCATTAATAGGATACAATGTGAAAGAGTGAGATTCAATTTTGGCAATTGTGTTTTTTTCTTTAATAATAAATTGTTACATTTCATCTCAAGACAACGACACAAAATCTCATTTTCATTAATGCTTGCTTTTGGCTTTTTTTTTCTCTTTTTTTTTTTTTAGGGCTTTGGCTTTTTACTTTACTCGAGACAAAAAAAAAAATTGTACAAATGCATGAATCATATTTACAAACGTTACACACTTCTTTGTTACTATGCCAAGTCATTCGTTTTACACTAATGAGAAGAGATCTTATTATTACCCAACTTCAACGTAAAATCTTCTCTTTATTTCAAGAATATATATTGTCTCAATCAAGTTTTGTATCACAATGATGTTCCAATTCAATTCTTCTTTCTTAATCTATATATGATGGATAGTAGCCACTTTATTTGTAATATGAATCTTCTTAATCTCTAATTTCATATTGTAAAAGTTGACATAAAACTATTAATTTCATATTGTAAAAGTTGACGTAAATCTTGTAATAAGTAATACAATAGTAAAAGATAGGAAAAAAAAACTATAAGAATGGAACGTTAATTACTATACATGCAATTAAATGGTAAAAAAAATTATGTTGGTTAAATAAGAGAGGATTAACATATGCTTTTGAGACCTTTTTTTTTAATAAATAAAAGTAGGATATAGAGATTTGAACTTCTTCGCTAATCTTTTATCAAAATAGAGAACAAAGGGTAGTAATACAGTTCATGATCAGGTCCACCCAAGACTGGTGAAAGCCCATCGTTAGCATAAACTACGATAGGAATGTCACTCAACTGTACATCGTATGTCTTACTTATATCAAGCTTGCTTACCTTTCCTTTCATTTTCAAGAAATGCAAACACTCATGACTAAGAATAACATTATTAGTGATAGATCGACCTGTAATAAAAGTCGACTAGGAATTAAAGATAATGCTATTAAGGAGGAACTACAGCCGATTAGCCAAAACTTTAATCACCAATTGCTAATCTAATTAAGCGAAAGAATACATGTAGTCAATGGTTGCATATTTATGGTTAAAAAAAAAGTGTTTCATAGATTTGTTAATTTATTAACTCTCACCCTAGACCTCCCATCATCATTTGTGTCTTTGTCCCAAATAAAAGTTAAATAATAATAATAATAATAATAATAATAATAATAATAATAATAATAATAATAATTCTATGGTGCTATGAGATATTTAGTTTTGGTTAGATTTGATTTCCTTTTGAACCAAATCATACATAAAATAGACCAAATTCTTTGTATTATGTGCCTTTTTTTTTTCCTCTTTTTAATATGATTGTACACCCATATATCATAGTCATGACATGTAGAAATGACTTTCTTTTATTGTCATATAGGTTTCACTTTTATAGGGAGCTGCAACATTTTTTCCATCCAAAAATGACATTGCATTTGCATAAGCCTAGCTAGGGGCAGCTCAACTTTCTTCTAATTACTTTTCATTTATATATATATATATATATATATATATATTATATATATATATATATATATATATATATATATAATATACATAAGTATAATTTTAAAATGAAAATTCAAACAAGTTTAAATTTGAAGAATTAGAATAACAAAACTAAAAATGGTTATCAAAATTAACTTTATTTTAGTTAGAATTTCAAATGTATCTTGCATTAGAAAACAAAAAAAATATATAATATTAGCAAATATGTATTGTGTTAAGCAATTAGCTTTGATACTCTGTTTCGAGAAAATTCGTCTGCCTCTTTCTCTGATCATAAAGTGAGGTTTCTAAATAATAGAATAAAACAACTTTACAAATTGTTGTGTGATAAAAAGAAAATTACCTTAGAAATATTAGCTTCGATAATTTGTTTGAATAAGTTCTTTATATACTTGTTGAAATCATTTATAGTAATAATAAACATCTTAATGTTGTTGGTCATTATTCATACCTGCATTCTTTTTTTTTTTCTTCAATTTGTCTGGTTCAATATTTACGAAGTGATAGAATACCTTAAAATACAATAAAGATGAGGTACGAAAATTTACACAATACCTTGAAATACAATAAAGGTGAGATACGAAAATTTAAATTTATTTCTTAAAAGGAAGCATATGATAATTACTACATAGGTATATTCATGTAATTGGCATACTCTACCTTTGTTTAAGTTCGGCCTTATTTTTTATTTTATTTTATTTTGAGGCAAAATAAGATTCATTAATTCATTGACAAAATCCCGATTTCATCATTCTCAACTGCAATAAGTTGGTCAACCCAATTAGGAAAGAACTGGGTCCATCTACAAGAAGATTGAGATCAATTAAATGTATGGGCAGCTAAATTATGGGCCACCCCTGTTACAAGATTTAGGGGCAAAATTAAGACGACCTGCAATTCTAATTTTAAGCATAACGTCAAAAATCTTTGCATAAATTAACACTTAAAGGAGATAAGTCTAAGCTCATTAAATGCAACCTCTTCACTACAACTTCAGCATCAGATTCCACCCATAAAAAAGAACACTCAATCTCTTCAGCGAACTACAACCCATAAAGTAAAGCAAGAGTAGTTTCACCAGCTTCAACAACCAACAAAACCTAGATTTAAACATAGAAAAGGCAGCGACAAGATCAGCTCTCTCACCCCGATTTTTATTAACTTAAAGACCAAACACACCTATCATTAAAAACTCGAAAACTAAAAAAATGATGGGTTTCCTAAACAAAAATATAAGGAAAGTAGGTATTAAGTTTTAGGGTTTGGTAAAAAAGATAAAAAAAAAAAAAATGTATATTGGGAAGGACGGTGAGTAGGGTCAATAAAAAGAAATGTGACTTAGCTATCTTTTAATCCCCATTTAATTTATTGAGTTGGATTGAAAAGAAAAAATTGGAGTCTTTTCCAAACCAAATCCCCCAATTTTTTTTTAATTAATTCTAATCTTTCTGGTTCTCTTTGACTCGTAATTTGGATTCCAATTTTTGATCCCTTCAACTTGTGCAATTTGATATAATTATGGAACTTTTCCACCCATCTTTTTGCTACAATGTTATTTTTCTCTTTATTAATTCAACTCATTTGCCTTTCAAAGTCATCGATCTCTTTCACATTCTACCTATCAATTTTTCATAATTTTTTCCACAAAATCCAATCCCATAAAGGAATAATTTATTAAAAGAATCAATTCCTATGTCAAACTGCTTCTATCTAAAGTATAATCAAAAGTTTTGCAAGGGGACGAATTTGAATAAGAATCTTCTAAATTGTATCACTAAATTCAATCAAACATTTTATTCTTTTTTTTTTTTTTAGTTAAAAGTAATTGGAATAGAGAAAATTCCAACTCTCTTTACTGATTCTTTGTACCAACTAGACTATATATTTAGGTTCAACACAAATGGCAACTAAATTATAATTCTTTTCTTTACACCTAAAAAATCATTATTTGATCAAGAACCAACCAATCAATTAATAAGTACTGTTGTTGCACAAATTGGCAAGAAAAATCATGTATCTTTCAATCGTAAATTTTTTGTATTGCATAAAGATGTGACATGCAAATGATTATATGAAATATACATGGGTGTAAGTTTCGTATTAAATTAGAGATCAGAGAATAATCATGTTTAATTTCCTTTTTAGATAAGGTCAAAAGAGATTGAATTGGAGTAACTAGATGTAATCGGTCGACCTAAGAGTTCTAATTGGTCTTAGATTTGTTTCGCTTTGATTTTTTCTCTATCTTTCTTTTCCTTTTGGATTTTTGTTCTTTAGGTCTAAAATTTCCTATAACAAATAGTTCACAAACTTTATGTCAAAATTTTCATGTTGATTACTGTAGTAATGTCCAATTTACCCTTAGTAAGTATAGTTGGACTTTTCGTTATATATTACTAACTTGGTAATTATGAATTAAGTTAGACACACCAATATGATAAACATTATATTGCACCATATATTATTATATCAAACAAATTAATAAAAAAAAAAAATTGACAACGCGCATATTAATTACAATAAAGAGTCTAATATACCTCAACTCGAAATAGGCATCATACCAAATAAATGAACCATTTTCACTTTGAAATGAAAAATGAAAATTTCTTTATACAAAATCATTACATAATTAAAATAGAGATGGGATATATGAAATATTAATTAAATAATTAATGTGCAATGAAAACCAACAGAGTGTTGCCATAAATTGTGGCACAGAAGGTATTGTGAGAAAGTTGCATAACTTTTGGGAAAATGGCTAAAATAATAATGTAATGAAGCATAACCCACAAGAGGGGGTGTGAGTGAGTGAGTGTGTATAATTATAAACAAACTTTAGATTTAAAAATAAAAATATTGGATGCGATTGGACTGCACCTATCTCTATACATCTCTTTTAATTAAAAAAAAAAAAAAAAAAAAAAAAAAAAAAAAAAAAAACTCATAATAACTTATGATTAGGTATTTAGATGAGCTACACAAAGATAGTTGCAGCCCTCAGATGCATTCCATCAATCGCAAAGAAAAAAATAAAAAGAAAAATTGACCACATAACAATTAATTTGTAATTGGACACTTGAGTAGACTGCACTCTTAAATCGCCAAAAATCGTCAACTTACCCAAAATGTTAAGCTTATGAGTAAGGCAAATTTAATATTATATCACTAACACTCTCCCTCACTGGTGCGTGAAACAATGCAAGGGCTTGAACACATAACTTCTTTAGACTACCTACTTTGATACCATCTTAAATCGCCAATTAACTCAAAAGTTTAAGCTGATGAGTAAGGCAAATTTAATATTATATCACTAACACAAAGATAAATGTAGATCGAGATGCATTCTAACATTTATTTGGGAGGCTTTCTTTGATATGGTGTTGATGTGGGTCAAAGAAAGAAAAGAAAAGGGTACCAAAAAGTTTGTTTAATATTTAGTTTTGGGTTTTCTTTTCCTTTTTAGTGGAGGGATTTGATGCTTCTATATCTACCTCTTTCTTCCTTTCTTTCTTTCTTGCTTGCTTGCTTCTCTTCTTTTATGCCAAAAACCAACTAAACCCTTTTTTTAACAGTACACAAAAGAATCCCAAGCTTAAGCTTCTCTCCTCCCCCATGTGCATCTCTCTCTCTCTCTCTCTCTAAAAGAGTGCCTAACACAGAATTTTGTTTAAATATTTTTTTAAAAAAAGAAAAACATATATTATATATATTCTTTGTGGCAAAATGAAGTGCTTTGGAGAGGAATGGAAGTCATTTTCTCAAGGCTCTACACATTTCTCTTCTCTCTGATCTTTTTCTTATAAATTTCTCTCTCTCTCTCTCCTATACTCTTTAAATCTTCCAACCAGTTTTCCCTCTCGCCTTTATTTCTGATCACTTCTTTCTCTCTACAAAAACCAAACCCCATATTTCCCAACAACACACAAAAACAGAGATATTATTCTACACAAATATGGTACTCTCTCTCTCCCTCTCTCTCTCTCTCTCTCTCACCTTCTTCTCTTAAATAACTTCATCGATTCAATTTTCTAAATGGGATATGATTTTTTTTTGTTTCAGGAAATTGGTGACGATCAAATTAGTAGATGGGAAGGATATGTAGATTGGAGAAAGAAGCCTGCTTTGAGAGGCCGCCATGGGGGAATCATTGCAGCATCCTTTGATTTGGGTATGTGTATAGTAATTAATAATATTAGAAAATTAATTTGAATGGGGAATTATTATTAATTAAAAAGAAGTAATTAATGGATTTTTATTTTTGGGGGTAATTAATTAGTTGTGGAGATATTGGAGAATTTGGCGTTTTTAGCAAATGCAAGCAACTTGGTGATGTATTTATCGCATTACATGCACTTTTCTCCATCAAAATCGGCGAACAATGTCACAGATTTCATGGGAACTGCCTTCCTTCTTGCCCTTCTTGGTGGCTTTCTTTCTGATGCCTTTTTCACCTCTTATCACATCTACCTCATTAGTGCTGCCATTCAATTACTTGTAAGTTCCTTTTTCTAATTACCCTTTCTTTTCTTTCTTTTTTTTACTCTAATACTCATATTTTAAACAATAATATAGGAAAAAAATATGTCAAATTTTAAAATATTATACATTTAGTCTAAGAAACTTTCAGTTTGGTTTCAATTTAATCTCTAGATTTCATAGTGTTACAATTTTACCTTTTGTAATCTGAGTTTTGTTTCAATTTAGTTTCTAAATTTTAAGATTTATATGTCTATTAATTAATTTAAAAGAATTATAATTAATTAAATGACTATTTTCAAATATATAAAAATGAGTCAAACTATTTACAAATATAAAAAAATTCAACTGCGATAGACTTCTATTAGTTGAGCATAGAAATCTATCTCTCATAGATATGTGAAAATTTTCTATATTTATAAACAATTTGATAATTTTTTTGTTTATAGTAATTTTTTTCTTTATTTAGATTTCACTATTATTCATCGCTATTAAAATTAAATTTAAAATTTCATTTCATAATTATTTTGAATTAATTAATAAACATTAAAGTTAAAAGACTAAAAACGAACAAATCAACGTTACAAACTTAAATCTATAACATTTTCAAACTCAAAAACTAAATTAAAACAAACTCACAACTTAAAATATTAAATATGTAACATTTTAAAATTTAATAACCAAATGAAATTTACACCCAAAATTTAGAAAAAAAAATGTGCTCTTTTTTTTTTCAAAAAGATATTTATGCATATAATTATAAAACAAAACAAAAGTGGAATTTGGGAGGAGGTGGATCACGAGCTAACTGTTGATGCCCCCATGGTTGTAAGAAATTTTCTTTTCTTTTTTTATTTTTTATTTTAAAAAAGAAGAAAAAAAAAAGAACTTTAGAAGATTAGAAGCTGTGGGACCCAAGAAAACGGGGGATGATCATGCAAAGTGTGCGTCGTACTGGAGTATTACCCCAAATATAATATTAAATTTATTACCATGCAAAAGCCAAAATCAAAATCTTGTTTTCCTTATTGTATGTTTATTACTGAATGATTTTCTTCTTCGTCTTGTCCCTATTTGTACGCTATTGGTCCTTAACCCAACGAGAGGTCGTCCAATCAGAGAGTGCCACGGTGATGACACTTATGTTTTGTATTAGGACACGTGTCTTTAAGTCTCGTCCACATCATACTCAGAAATTATAACAGACAATTTTCTTTTTCTGTACAGTTGTCCATTTATGGTCTTTGTCCAAGATTTGTTGCCCACATCCAATATCCAATGCCCTATATTCATCTCATGTGGCCCTTATATACCTCCCTAGTTGGTATACCTTTGATTCTCATTAATCCCAATTACCAACTTTCTTCATTCTTCTCGAGTTAACAATTCAACGATAATTGACATGTACTTCTGTTTTTTTAAGTTGAAGGTTTAAATCTTCATACATTCACTAGTCGTACTCAAAGAAAAAAAAAATCATTTTTAGTCCCTAGATTTTGATTTTAGCTAAAGGTCTTAAAGATTAAATTGAAACAAATTAACTTAAAACTCAAGGACAAAATTGTAACATTTTAAAATCTATGGACTAAATTGGAATCAAATTCAAAACTTAAACACTAAAAATTTAATAAAGGCCTAAAATTTAAGGATAAAAAATGTATTTAAAAAAATTATTATTTTTTTAAAATTGTTGTAGTCAGTTTCTAAGTGACTTTTCAAGTGTTTAAAATGTTTTTAAATATTTGAAAAGTCATATAAAACAGGCCTTAAAAACTGCTCTACCTTCCGTTTTTTTAGGGCTTTCAACTATATATGTGTGTGTGGACGTACTTAAGCTTTCATTTTTATTTTTATGCAGAATTAGGGATTTAATTAGGTGACGTGTAGGATAATGGGTTTTTTTTAATAAAAATAAAAATTAAAAAACACAGGGATACGTTGAAAACTTGATTATTTAAAAGATAGGAATGACGTTGTGGATTAATTTATGATTGTTGAAATATGATTAAATAATTTGGCTGAATTGACTCAACCAAACTCTATGATAAGGAATCCTTCGAAGACTTTTAAAATGTATGAATATTTTAAACTAAGTGCTTATCTCATTGTATTAGGATACAAACTCAAAATTGAATTAAAAAAACAAACATTGGATTGATGGATAGACATCATGATGATTATTTATGAAAACATAAAGTGATCAGTAAATGATAGGGTTTATTTCTTTTCCGATAGTTAATTATTATATAGATATATAAGCTAAAGATTAATTAATATTATAATATTAAAATTTAAAATAAATTATCGAAACCACGATGATAATTACAATTACACCCTCAAATTTCTACAAGTGCCTAATTTTTAATATTTGTATAAGTTTTAGAGAATAATTGTAACTATCACTATACTTTAAGGGTAATTTTTGTAATTTGTCGTAAATTTTTAATTAATATTTATGGATTGATATGAGCCTAATCAGGGAGGATAGAGGTACGAAAAAGAAATATGATTAACATGAGAGAAAAGGGGATTTAAATAGAGGGATATTAAGGGAGTAAAGTTTATATAATTAGATGAGTTATATTATATGGTATAGAAATGAAGAGAAGGAGGCTATCTTAAAAACGCGACATTACATGGTCAAAACGACATAAAAATTAAAAAGATGTCCGTATAAATAGGTAAGCGGCAGCCAATAAGGTGAGAGGAAAGAGTAACACGTGGCTCCAAGTGTGTACACATAAGTGTCAGTGCATTTTATATGATAGAGAGAATATGATTGTTTAGTACTGACACCTGGCTCATTGCATTAACTACACTTACTCACTACACACTATGCCTATCATTTCAATTTATTTATTCCCATATTCGGTTACCCCTTTTATTGGGTCGGGTTTCTTCCGAATAAATGGCCCTACCCAAATCATCCACAAATTACTTTTATTATTATTATTATTATTATTATTATTATTATTATGAAGAAATCTACAACTTACTCCATCACTACTTTATTATAATTTTGCTTCCTAGCTTTTAAATTTTGTTCTAATATTATCTTTCATAGATTTTCAGAGAATTATGTTAAGACTGTTAGATGGAATGGTGTGTTAATGATCTACAACAAATATTGTGATTACTGCTTTGTTAAAAAAAAATTGTTAAACATTATGTGAATTTATATTTATGAAATGTCAAGGATAATTAATATGGTAGCTTTTGAGAGAATAGAAGCATTTTTATAATACATGATAATTGTTTTGGAGCTTTTTTTTTCCTTGTAATTTAACCTAAATTTTTAAGGCAATGAATAAAGTTGTTAAAGAAGTTGTGAAGTCCTTGAGTTCACGGTATAAAGAGTTAATATAGTATAAAATTGATATTTTTTTGTTGTCGGACCCATGAAGTACCAAATAAGGAGTGGAGTTTACAACTTCCCTCCCTTCAACTCTAACTCCTTGGGTGGAACACCCTCAACTAAGAAGTGTTTGGTATAATGAGTTAGAGTTAACTCAAGAAGTTCGTAGCCCCACGACTAAAAAACTTCAGTTTCATGTCTTATTAATAATTCAATGTTGGTCTAAAATGTGTCTATATAGTATTTATAATTTAATAAGTTCCTAACTCTCAACTTTTGGTGCTCTGGCCAATTGAATTATTTTTTAATCGTCTTACATTATCAAATTTAAATCTATCAAACCATTGTCCTCCAATCAAATGTGTGTTATAATTGATTAAGGTGATGATAATAGTAATAAAAGCTCTAACTGTGTCATCCAGCTCTACTTTTCTTATCCTTGGCTCAATCACTTCTTTGCTTCTTCTTCTTCCATAGTTCCTTGTACAATATGCAAAATCTAAAGCCAAGCATTTGACCAGGGGTTGGCAGTATTGCTGATACAAGCCAAGATGCCATCGCTGATGCCTCCTCCATGTGATCACCAAGCAAATCACAGCGCCATGTGCGAAGAAGCAAGCGGTGGCAAAGCAGCAATGCTGTTTGCAGGGCTATATCTAGTGGCGTTGGGGGTTGGTGGCATAAAGGGGTCGCTGCCGTCACATGGGGCGGAGCAGTTTGATGACAGTACTACACAAGGCAGGAAAAGAAGATCCACATTCTTCAACTACTTCGTTTTTTGCCTCTCATGTGGTGGCCTAATTGCAGTCACATTGGTGGTATGGGTTGAAGACAACAAAGGGTGGGAGTGGGGCTTTGGAATTGCAATGCTCAGCATATTTTTGTCCATCATTGTCTTCTTTGCAGGCTCCCCTCTATACCGCAATAAAATACCTGATGGAAGTCCATTCACAACAATTAGCAAGGTATATAAGTATAATTAACCATAGAAGTAAAGATTAAGATTTTAAGAGTGGAGAAAAGTTAAATGAATCAGCTTTTGTGTTTTGACTGAATGCAGGTTTTAGTTGCTGCAACGTTTGGTTGCTGCATCAGCACGAACTCGCGAAATTCGATAGCGAGTATGGCAATGAGCCCAGCTCTTGATGACAAGGAAGCTAAACAGAATGCAAAAGAAAGAGTTTCAACAGATTACGTGGTGGACGAACCGTCACAGAGTCTCAAGTTTCTAAATAATGCAGTTCTGAACAAGCCATTCCATTCAGCATTAGAATGTACAGTTAAAGAAGTTGAAGAGGTCAAGATTGTGCTGAGAATTCTACCTATATTTGCTTGCACCATCATCCTCAATTGCTGTGTAGCTCAGCTCTCCACATTTTCGGTTGAACAAGCATCAACAATGGACACCAAAATAGGTTCCTTTAAAGTTCCACCTGCATCTCTCCCCATTTTTCCTATACTCTTCATTATGTTCCTCGCCCCCATTTATGATCACTTAATCATCCCATTTTCTCGAAGAATAACTAAAACCGAAATGGGAATCACTCATCTTCAGAGGATAGGAGTTGGGTTACTTTTCTCTATTGGAGCCATGGCAGTTGCTGCAGCTGTGGAGACTAAGCGCAAGAGAGTTGCCACCGAAAACGGTCTACTCGACTCTGCTCAACCGTTGCCCATCACATTCCTTTGGATTGCCATCCAGTACTTGTTTCTTGGATCAGCAGATCTTTTCTCCTTGGCTGGATCATTAGAATTTTTCTTCACAGAAGCACCTGCAAGCATGAGATCTTTGGCTACATCTCTCTCCTGGGCTTCTCTGGCTATGGGTTACTACCTAAGCTCAGTGATCGTATCAATAGTCAACAATGTCACAGATAACTCTGACCACCAACCATGGCTATCTGGAAGAAACATAAACCATTATCACCTTGAGAGATTCTACTGGTTGATGTGTGTGCTCAGCGGATTAAATTTTGTGCACTACCTATTTTGGGCCATGCAGTACAAGTACAGACCAAAATCACAACAATAGGTGAAACAACCACAGAAACACAGATATATATATGATGCAATAATTACTTACACGGTTCCACACATTTATTCAAACAGATTGAAATTCCCACCCCCATCCAGAGGAGATCAGAAACTTGACAAGCACTGCAAATGTTCTCATCTTTCAGTTGGCATTTGATAGAATGGGAGGGTAATTTTTTCGTCTTGGCAGAGCAGGTAAATGTGGTAACTGGCATGTCAAACGTCTTATATCAGTAAATTTCTGTGATGCAAAGCATCCTTTTATCAACCTCTTGTATTTGGTTTACAGTAATTCAATCTTCTTATTGCCATGTCATTTACATACCAAATTTGACGGCTACTAAATAACAATGGGATGAGTGGATATAACATAACACACTTGGGGGCCACATAATGTAACTATCCTATGTATGAAGTCAGATGAACAACAATAACAAAATGGTAATTTTAATCATAACCCATGAGTCTGCAATAATCTTAAACAAGAAAATTTACAATCAGGGAGGGGAAGATATGGATCAACAAGTTATTAAAAAGTCACCTTTCATGTCATGTTGTACTATCAAATGATTCAGTACATGGATTTGTCTGAAAGCTCAGAGTCACAGTCTGCACCTTCAAGAGGCATGGAGCCACTTCCTGGAGAGTCATTTGAATTAGAAAAACTTATGAACCGAAATTCGGTTAGGTTCACAATGACCTAATCAATAGTGATGGTTCACAATGACTTAACTGAAATTTAATGCTTCTATATCTACCTCTATTTACACATGTCATGCATAAGACTTGCATCACTTTCTGGCAATGTCAGTTTGTCCAGTCTTTCTGACTTTGTTGATTTGAGACCGTTGGCTTATCTTTGCATTGGAATGGCGATGGCTACGCTATTATTGAAGAGATGTTTTTGAGTTCATATTTTTGTGAAATGATTTTTTCTTTTGTGTGTCAAGCTAGTATTTTTTCACTATTTTGTGGGGTGCTTGGCTTGAAAGGAACAATAAGATCTTTAGAGTTCATGTGTCGAGGTTTGGGAGGTAGTGAGGTTTAATGCCTCCTTGTGGACATCGGTCACTAGGTATTTATGTAACTATGATCATAGTTTGATTTTGTTGGAATCGAGTCCCTTTATGTTGTTTATGTGTTTTTTTGGGACTAGTTTTTTTGTATGCTCTTATATAATATTTTACTTCTCTACATGAAAGCTCGGTTTCTTAAAAAAAACAAATAATAATAATAATAATTAAAATAACAATGACCTAATCAAAGCCAACTTAAAAACACCAAATAAATAATAATTAATTTTAATCAGTTTACGAATATACAACAATCTAAAGTTCATCTAACAGGTTTAAACAAAGGACAGGTAAACCATTTGGACAACAAAGTACGTACGAGTATTTGCATGCGCAGTGAGTACAATACATTCCCTCATACTAATAAGTTAAATTATAAACACAACCACTAACATACTCTAAATAATAATATACCAGTTCAGATGTCGAACCTGATATTGATTCTAACTACATAAATAAAAAGAATGTGATCCATTGTTTCAACTTAAATGGACACACTTTCCATTCCATATATGAGAAAAATGTGAGCTTTACAATAACGTTAAGAACATCTACTTATCTTATATACCTCTTCAGAAGATGTAATTACAGAGAAAATTTAGAATTACTACTCAAAACGTGGAAAAGGGGCTAGCCCTGTGAACAGCCCACAGTCATCGACCAGCTCCTCACGGCCACCCTGACTGCAGCCACAGTGCTAAGTTGCTTCATCTTAGGGTTCAACCCATGTTCGTCCTGCTTTTTATCATCTTCATCCATCTGGACGCCCACAAAATATGCTACCTGCAAACAATGCCTTTTCTTTGGTAAGGAAATAGCAACAACTTTCTTGGTGGATTCAGCTATGAAATGTCAAAAAGTAATAATGGTGGGTATTACTACACTTCTTGTTATACACATTGATTAAATAATGGAGCAAAGAAACATAAATGAAAGCAAGTTTTGATAATTATTCTTGATTTTTCTTTTTTCTCTTTGAGGTTTTGTTCTGTCCTAAGTCACGGCTTGTAAATCGTGCTTTCAAACGCAGCACAGTAATCTTTATCTTTAAAATAACTTTAATCTATATGAATCATCCAAAGCAGCACTTGAAAACATTTCTGAAAATAAAAGTAGAAAAATTACACTCAACAACAGAACCTTATCAACCTCTGAATTTGAAGCTAAATGCAAAAGGTCCGAGTATAACAGTTCTCGTCTTAGAATGTTGATCGAGCACAATGCACTAACTAGTATGGGAAGGGAGTGACTTGTAGAAAAATGCTGCCTCTGCCTCTATTCTTAAGCTAAAGTACATAAGAGTTCTTTAAACTCTTATGTTGACTTGAACACTTGCCCATTATCCTTGCTCCACTTGGTAAAGGGAAATTTATCTGGTTATCTTATACCCACAAAATTTTTAATTCAATTTAGAAAACGTGGACATTGGTAAAACTAGAGAATCCCAAAATTTCAATCAATCTAGTAAACTAAAGAAAACAACAATACCTTGCCAGAAGCATTACGAACAGGTGATATGTGGAGATCATTCCAAAATGAGCTCTTATTTTTCCTGTGGTAAGAGCAGTTAGAAGTCTTCTTTCATTCTGAAGTCTACAAATTACGCTTTGTATAAAATGTTGTAGATAATATCAACCTGTAATTTAAAATCCGTACAGTGCAAGCTTGTTCAGACTGAAGGCTTTCCTTTATCTGGTAAAGAAAACGAGATTCATAACAATTATTTCTACAAGCTCCCCCACACCTCCAATTAACTCGTTAGAAAGTCGGATGAAAAATGCTTGTTGAACTAGGAAATGCACTACCTTAAAAAGGGTTGAAGAATCCGTGTCAGTTCCACTTAAGAATCTACAGTTGCGCCCAAGAACTTCACATCTAGTATAACCTATCGCAGGCAAGGCAAGAACAATTGCAATGTATTGTTCAATCAGTATCTTTCAGTATCAAAATCTCAAGCGCTATATAGTTGCATCAATTTTTAGCACCTGTTAATTTCAAAAATTCGTCACTCACATAAACTATAGGCATGTCTGGTAAGTTCGGATCGGTTCTGCAAAGCAGCAGAGACATGCATGAAACCAAAATTGAAAAGGATAACTTATTCACTCATAAAGCGTCAGCTTTAAGCATAAACAGAAGTAATAGTCAAAGAATAAGTAATAACTCACAATACAAAGCTCTGTTTAATTCTATTAAGAGATGTATTCAAGGATGAATAAAGAATGCCCACCCTAGGCAAGCTGCATCTCCTTTCGCACACCAATCTGCCCGTTACCTCACTGTGATGAGTTAGGACAGATAAGATGTTACTAATAGCAATTGCAGCCCTTTGCTTCTCATCATCACATGCTTCACATGGTTCTTCAATCTCTACTCCTATGAGATATCCACTTAGTAGAAACTCAATGACCAATATTATAAACAAAGATAAAACCAAAAATTAAATAACAACTAGTGGAAAGGTGTCTAAAGCTCTGAATGAACAATGGTAGCAGACCATAAACTTGTATTTTTGCCTCAAAATGAATATGGAATCTGTGTTAAAAAAAATGTTAAAGTATTACTAAATGACAACAGAACGAGAAAGGTAAAAAGAAAGTGAATGAGAGAAATGGATGGAAGTTCAAGCAGTACTTTGAGAAAACAATGAATCAAGTTAGCTTCAAGATCTCAACACGAGCAAACAGTAAATGGCTTGATGCATAATGTAGAAACAGACCTCTACTATCGGAATCCGGTGGTGAATCTCTATTCAAAAGACAATCTAGTTCCGAGATAGAATCAGACAACAACTCCTGGCGACAGGACCTTAAAAGATTTTTGCACGCTCTAAATTCATTCTCATATGAGACACCTTGAATTCTTACAAACCCACATCTAGATTTCCTTGAATTCTTCCTAATCGGCACCTGAACACCCACAAAGTGAATGATCCGCCCATCTTCCTCGCTGAAAACAGGGGTCATTTGGAAAAAAACCCAGAATGGTGTCCCATCTTTGCGATAATTTAGTAAATTAATTTGAATCCCCTTCTCTTCCCGAACTGCCTCACGAATTTGCATTATTGAACTCCTACTAGTTTCTGGGCCCTGAAACATCCTCCCATTTTTGCCAATCACCTCTTCTTTGGTATATCCAGTCATCTTCAAGAATCCAGGGCTCACGAACACAATTGGGTGACCCGCTATACTGGGATCAGTGATTGTAAAATTATCCGACAAATCTTTAAGAGCTTCACGGACCCAGAGAGAATAGCGACTGTTAAGTGATTGTTCAATCAAACCCAGTGGCAATTCCATCCTCCTGGTTCTTCAACTTGTTGGACGGAATCTCGTTTCTTCCTCAATATTCGGATTAGTCCCAATCCCATGTGGCACTCAAACCGCGGGTTCAGTCTCTTGAAGAAGCTTTGAACTGCAATATATAAAACCAAGGAGGAAAACAAACAAAGACCCTATAATGAATCCATATCAAAGAATCCGAGAGGGCTCCTCACTGGCAGAGTACACTTAACAACTACAGGTGTTCGCCGTATTACTGTGAATAAGAAGAGAAAATATCGCGTAGATTGTGATCAACAAAATTTCTTCGCAACTACCCATTTTTCGATGCGATGAGAAAATTGAAATGAAATTGATTGAGAAACAAAATCCCCTATCGAGGCGTCGTGATTGGAAAATGAAAACGAAAGCAGAACAAAGGCTGTTCACAAATTCGTGGCACGATATTTCTGGTTGAAATTACCCCCTCCTTTGGCCACAAAAGATTAAAGGAAAAAAATGATTACCCCATTGTTTTAAACTTGTGATTATACCAAAAAGATCACGACAATGTAAATCATGAAGATGGGGTTGTAATTTTGTTGGTAGGTTGCGGCAGATTTACCGAAAAATCAAGGAATTGGAGAGGGTCCGCCGATGGAAGTCCCAATCATTGTGTCAGAGAGTGACCACGTAGATGAAGAATGAGGTATTTTTTTAATTCTGTAATATGAAATCATTCTCCCTCAAAACGAAGATGAGAACAAAAGCAAACGAAGAAGCCGATGGATGGAATATGGTTCTTATCCAAATCCTCGTCACATTGTGGTGTATGACTATGAGATTTTGACTTTGAAATAGATTTTTTAGTTTAAATTTGGTGAAATACCCATTGACGTTAGCCGTTAGGTTGTACTGTTTATAATTTTTACCTAATAATTGAAACTATTTATTTATATATTTTTTTATTATGTTGTGTTTATATAAATCTTATAATTTTATTTATTAAAATCTAAATTTCATAAGCAAACAAATTTTAATTCTCAATTAGTTAATTCCGCATTTAAAGAAATAAAAATTGATGTATTAATAATTTCTATTTAAAGAAATAAAAATTGATGCATTAATGATTTTTAGAAATTGTTATGGGTCATTCTAGACTAAGAGTCATAAGCTCGAAAGAATAGAATATTAAAGGTAAGATCGAAATAATAGAAGTCACATGAGACCTAAAGGAGTGCAAAATAACAGCCACTGGAGGAGATGAAAATTGAGTCGAGCACCCATGGTTCCCACCTTGCCCTCAGAGGTTGAGGTTGAGGTAGACCTCTCTCCCTTCACGGTAGCCCACTTCCATGAGCCAAGACCTCAGCCCCATGCTCAAGCCGAATCAACATTCCTAAATCTCTTTTGAATTAGGAATCCTAGGTCCACCCCTTTGTAAATAGGAGGCCCTAGATATCACCAAAGTAAAATTTTCTTCCTAATTCTAGCTTTCTCTAACTCTTTGCTAAATACACATCAGATTTACTATTGAATGCACTGAAGGATAGGTAAGTCCAGATTTTGTCATCAATAGAGTTAATCTTAATAAATAGTTTAAAGAGTAATTATAATGAGTAGCAATTTTAGGGATAATAATCAAGTGTATAGTAACATTTTAAAAAATTACAAATATAGCAAAGTCTATCAGTGATAGACTCTTACGGTCTATCAGTGATAGACTACCTAGATCATAAAAGTCTATCAGCGATAGAAGTCTATCACTATTTTTAAAAAAATTGTTGTTATTATATGCTAATACTTTGAATTTAATTGCTATATTTGCAACTGTTTTTAGTTTAAATTAATCGATAATTAGGAATTCAATTGATACAATTATCCGTTTTTTTTTATGGAATAGTGTGCAAATTTGTACACAAATGGTCCACTTTATTGGTTTTGAGATTCATTTTCACCTAAATAGGCAAAAAGAAGAAGGGAAGAGAAAAAGAAATCTCCACCGAAAATATGGCACATTTAACACAATGTTTTTTTTTTTCTTTTTAAAGATTCATAATGTAAATATATCTCTAAATTCAATGAGCATCTCATTTTTAAAGAAAGTTTTTCAGAGTACATAAGTATGTTGACCGAGCATGTGAAAGATGAGATCATAGCGAACTTTTGAATTTCTAATAGTATAAATATGTATATTAAACAATAATTTTAAAAATGCCAATATTGAGCATAATTCAAATGGCTCATTGTTCGCACGAGATTTCCAAAAAAATTTGTTTCGTGGAGTTGAACTTGTGTTTATATAAGTTTGATGGTTCGATTCGAAAAAATTTGTTTCGTGGAGTTGAACTTGTGTAAAATTTCTGAACCCTGTAAATCGAGAGAACTTCTCTATTTATAAAGTTCTCAGGTGGGCTTTATGGGCTTGGGCTTGATTGATCCATGGGTCTGGCCCATTGGACCCAACTAATTAGATTTGGGCCATTTGGGCCAAATTAAGTCTATTTTTTAACTTAATTAAATTTTAGCCCAAACATTAATAATTAATTGAACAAAAAATAATTAATTTGATCCAACGATGAGGACGGAAACACGTGGCACCATCGGGATTTGGCAATTTTCGTCTTCAATTTCAATTTAGGACACATGTAACATTTAATTAGTCCCAAATTTAATTGCTTCTAATTTCGCCATTAATTTGATAAATGACGTGGCAATTTGTGATTGGTCCAAAATTTCTTTTTCAACACTCATATACTACTATTATTTATTGTTTTGCTAAATCAATATGTTTTTAAAATTAGTATAGAGTTTGCCTATATTTATAAAAACAAGTTTATAGTGTAAGGAAAGAGAGTATGATATTATTAAGAGAAGAAAAAAAGATATTTCTGAAATACTATAAATTTTTTTCTTATTTACTTGCATATCAAATTCTTTAAAACAAAAATTTCAATCTTAATTTAAAGATTAAACTATAAATTCAGTTATTGAATTTAGAGATTTGTGTCTATTTTGTCCTAAAAATTTCAAAATTATATGGTAACGCTCTATTTTTTTATTTGACAATTAGTTTTTTTTTTCATTCTTGTCGGTTTGTATAAAGTAGGGATTGATGTGCCCAAATGGAAAATTTCGCTATAGTTGAGTGGTGGTTTGTATGTATGCAGAGCTAAAGTATGAGTAACTACGTTTGCTAAACAAGAAATGTAGTGGATGTCAAGATCCCCCACAACACCATGTTGGCTTAATATCCTCAACTATAGGTTAGATCTCCTCAGCAGACAATCATTTTTCTCATGACTAAATCTTTGAGTATGGTAGAATCTATTTCCATAAATGAAGAAGGAGAGAATGGAAAAAAGTACGTAATTATGGAAATGTTTTGAGGATTTTAAGATATGATGTTTACGAGACGATGAAAGTTTTTTCTATTTTATTAGAGCTTCTTCCTTTAAATATGAAAGAAGCAAAGAGAGAGCACATTCTAAAGATAAGATGAGATCTTCCAAATCATGTAAATTAAAGGAGATTAGGCGGAAGAGTAAATGTATAGAACTAAGTTACTACCTTACTTACAAGTATAGACCAGACTTCCAAAAGTAAACATATAATTAGAATGCAACTAAATCACATAAGGGATAAGATTTAGTTATGTCTTAACAACTTCTCTCAAATGAGGCGAAGGTGCAAAACGAAGCCCGAGTTTGTCACGAAGAAGCTTAAACTGATATGAAGGTGACGACTTGGTGTGACAACATTAGTGTTGTTGCCTTGACTTTTAATCCGGTGTTTTATGTTCAAACTAAACATATTGAAATTGACCTCTTTCATATTCTCATAACATCAGATCTTAAAATCCTCAAAACATGTTCAAGTATCAGAGCTTATTCTTTAAATAGAGGGAGCAAAGAGAGAGTACATCTTAAAGATAAGTTGTGATCTCAACCATCATGGGTTGTCCTAGTAGTAGTGAGAACACACAAAAAAAAAAAAAAGCCCAAAAAGGCTAAGGGGTCATAGTTCCACCCAAATGTTGTAGGGTCAAATGATAGAATTTGCTTTATTTGCAATTTTTTAAAAATATTTTTATATATGCTAATACTTTGAATCTGATTACTATATTTGCAAGGGGAATTTTCAAAAAATAGAAAATAAGGGAAATTATTTACACAAAATAGCAAAATTTTTAAATAGTTGTGATAGAATCTGATAGAAGTCTATTAGGGTCTATCAGTGATAGAAATGATAGGAGTGTATCACTCATAGAAGTCTATTAATGCTATCATTAATTTTTTTGCTATTTTCTATAAATAGTTTGACATTTTATTTTATTTATGAAAATTTTCCAATTTGCACCTGTCCCTAAAATTTTTATATATTCCATTTGGGAGAAAATGGAGAGATGAAATGGCCGGGGCATAACGGGTATCTAAGAAAATTTTCTAATTTATTGGGCCCGAAGAAACTCTGTACAAGTAAAGCCCAGCCCATATTAAATGGCCCATTGGTGCCGTGGTGAGAAATTATGACAGGCCCGGCCACCGATTTCATTATGTCCGGTGCTCCGCCACCACTGGATCTATCCGCCACTTCGCAAACAGAGCTTCTCCGGCTCGATCGCCGATCAGGTAGACCCAAGGACTGCTCGTTTTCACCGGGTTGTCTTTTATATTCTCAATTTCTTTGCCCTACAAGCTTAACGATTGACAAATCGCAGCTTCATCGACCCAAGGACTGCTCAGTTTCTACATGCTTAACGATTGACAAATGGCATCATCGATCAGTTTCAATTTCCAACTACGAGTTTACCGGACGCATCTTGATTTTGCAGACACTCTGTAGATGCGACAATGAATTTTCTACTCAGATCTACTCATACCGTGCCTCCAGAGCGGCCATCTGTTCAAGAAACTCCTCCTCCAGCTGCCTATTACGCGCCAAAGCCAGCGGTAACTTTGGAAGGTCTGATTTCTGAAGATCCATTTCCACAATATTCCGTTGTTGATGATAATGACGAGGAGACTGATGCATCTGGCGGTGAAAATGGAAGTATTGCTGGTCATAGGGAGAAAAGCAGCCGTGCTAGTGTGGTGAAGCACACTGATGTTTCCGAGGAAGAAGGGTGGATTACCATTCCATGCAGTGCGTTCTTGTTATATCAGTTCACTAATGTCTGAATTCGATTTTCGGTTAATGTGTCATCCTGCATGAATGTACTGTGATTTTTATTGAAAGAAGATACATCTGATATTCTATGTGAATAGTCGACTCGAATCTTTGGCATCTGTTTCAAGTCAAGACGCCTAGTTTATCTGTCCGCATTTACTTTCTTTATCATCACTTCCTCTTCTTCTTCTTCTTCTTCTTCTTCTTTATCATGACGAATCATTGTATTGGATATCCACATAAGTCCGATCAAATTTTTTTTAAAGCTGAATGTGAAGTTTCAAATTTGAAGTTTTAGTTCTCTAAACTGAATTTGACACTTAATGAACTAAAATCTCAACTCCCTGTCCTTTTGTTTGAAGTTTCTCAGATAGAGCTAGCTTGGGAACTTTATAGCATAATATCTTGCGGTTCCTTACCATACATTTATAGTGTAAAGATTTTTTAATATCATTTTAGTGTTTTAAGTTTCGAGATTGTTTTCTGTCTTATTACTATAACGCATTCGTTTGATGTGAGATTTTTACATTCAAGAAGATACACCTGAAATTCTTTCACGAAATGTATGGCTAGAGGTTATGACTCCTGGGTAGTAGAATGCTTAACATGGCTATATTGTTTATGTGATAGATACGTGCTCCTCTTTCGCTTCTGTTTGACGAAGGAAATCTAATACTTAATATTCTTCTTCTAGAGGGTCTTCCTTGTGATTGGAAAAATGCATCAGATATACATTCATTATGCAGTTTGGACCGATCTTTCGTTTTCCCAGGTACGTATACTTTTTCCATGCCTTGTCTATTTTGTTTTTCATACACGTGCATCATCAGATGAGAGAAATGCCGTGTTACCGGTATGGTACTTTAACTCTGCCCTTTATACAGGTGAACAAATATGTATCTTGGCATGTTTATCTGCTTATAAACAGGATACAGAAACCATAACTCCTTTTAAAGTCGCAGCAGTTATGAGTAAAAATGGAAAATCACATAGTCCTAAAAAACAAAATGAAAACATGGATGATGGAACTAATTCCACAAATGGGGAAAGACATAGTACAGACCAGAATGGTGAAAATCTATTAAGTGAGAAGATTGACCCATCAGAGGATGTTTCTGCCAGTGAATCTCTTCTCAGAATGGAAGATCACAGACGACAAACAGAAACGTTGTTGCAACGATTTGAGAACTCTCACTTTTTTGTAAGAATTGCCGAGTTTAGTGATCCCCTTTGGTCAAAAAAAAGATCTGACAATCAAAGTGACTGTGAGATAGTGGACCAAAACATTGTTAAGTCTAGCATAAATGCAGTCATTGATCAAGGAGACTTTGATTCCGATGTCTCTGGTGGCGTAGCAAGAGGTGCCTTCAAGTGTTGCTCTCTTTCTGATGGAAGCATAGTGGTATGTATCAAAAAGCTTCTGGAATTCTCGTCCATACTTGCAGAAACTTTTGCCTGAAAATTTCAAGTGTTATGTCCCGCTTTTCTTCTTGAGCCTATACCCTTCAATAGACTCCTAGAAGTACTGATATCTTGGTCTTGAAACACACTGTGCACCTGAAGTATGAATTGATTAATTCACAAACTCACTATTCTTGCTTTTCTATCCCAAAGAGTAGAATTTTCTATATCTTTTGTATTGATGTTCAGCTTGGTTATTGTGTGATCAGTGATGCCACCTGTTCAGTAGAAATAAGTACTTGGTTGTTCCCTATTTAATTCATATTTGTGGCAAATTTTCTTTTATTTCATAGAACTATTTCTTCTGTCAGAATAATGGTTTCTGGTTCGTTTGATATCATCATACTCCTTTTCATACTCCTTTATGCCTATATAAGTTCCCAAGTCTTAATATCAATGTCAATTTCAATTTCAACACTCTTTCTAACTACTGATTCTCATTCTGTCTTCTTGTGGGAAGGATGCAGGTGCTTTTACGTGTGAATGTTGGTGTTGACAAATTGAGAGATCCTGTATTGGAAATACTTCAATTTGAGAAGTACCAAGAGCGACCAATATCATTTGAGAATCAGGATGGCTTACGTTATTCAAATCTGGATCCATGTGGAGAATTGTTGAAATGGTTGCTTCCTCTGGATAACACCATTCCTCCTATTCCCCGCCCTTTATCTCCTCCCCGTTTAATTAGCAATGCAGGAATTGGTGGCACATCTCAGAAGTCTAGTGTTTCTTCTTCATCTGGCTCTCAACTCTTCTCCTTTGGCCATTTTAGAAGCTACTCTATGTCCTCAATACCTCACAATACTGCACCACCTCCTGCACCCGTTAAAGCTGCAAGTTCAAAGCCAAACTTTGAACTTGAAAATTGGGACCAGTTCTCAACCCAGAAGTCCTCAAAGAGTAAAAGAATTGGGGGCCGTGACCTTTTATCTTTTCGAGGTGTCTCTTTAGAGCAAGAGAGATTTTCTGTTTGTTGTGGACTGAAAGGAATTCATATTCCAGGAAGACGGTGGAGGAGAAAACTTGAAATTGTTCATCCTGTCGAAATCCAGTCCTTTGCTGCTGATTGCAATACAGATGACCTTTTATGCGTTCAAATTAAGGTTTGATGCCAGGATTTTTTTTCCTTGGGGAATGAATTTATAACCAGTATATGTTACACCAATACAGTTACATATGTATCGTTGATATTATGTTTCTTAAGTATTTGTTTGAAATATTCTTTGTGCAATTTTTTTACAGAGTTACATTTGTTGTTTTGTAGAATGTGTCTCCAGCTCATATACCGGATATCATAATATATATTGACGCTATAACGATTGTTTTTGAAGAGGCATCAAAGGATGGACTCCCGTCATCATTACCATTAGCTTGCATAGAAGCAGGAAATGAACACAGCTTACCAAATTTAGCCCTCAGGTTGTCATCCACTCAAAATATGTTGTATTCATTAAAGTTCTCATGCTTCATTTATTTTTCTGGTTGTTGTGCTTTTGCTATACCAAACAAGTGGTGGGGTTGCATATCTGAGGGGATGTTTGTGAACTAACTTTCTATTTTCTTTGTGGTGAACTAATAAAAATTTTTGGTTATGGCTCTTAGTACTATAGACCCCAGTGAGGGGTAAGTTTTACAATGCATCATTTCGTTATGGACTAAAGTATTATCCAAGATCGAGAACTTATATATATATATTGCATTAAGTGACAATTGTAGCCTTCAAATATATCCGTGTATTTCTTATGAATCATTTTGGTATGAGAAAATATCTACATTGGTGCCTCTCTTTTCATTCTTATATGGTTACTGAAAAAATACATTCATTTGATTGGATATGGAGCTTCCCTGTGGCAGGAGAGACGAGGAGCACTCTTTTATTCTCAAACCAGCAACTTCTATGTGGAGGAATATAAAGGCTTGTGGAGAAAAAAATTCCCAATCATCCCGATTTCAGGCTGGAAATGCAACATCAAGTTTGTCCCTTACCTCCAAAACTATTGATCAATATGCAATTATGGTAACTTGCCGGTGCAACTATACTGGTATGTTAACTGATCTTTATTTTTCTAATTTATCTTAATTAGTTCAATTGGGGTAATTTGCCTTTTTCTGTTTCTGAATTTTCTGATTCTCTTAGGATCAACACGTCCCTTTCATTGATATTGTGGAAAAAAATTAAATTGCATAACTATTGCCCATCGATAGGAACTTATAGAAAACAACTCCAACTTAAGGTAACTTCGGATGGGAGTATAATCACAAAAAGAATTGGATGGGGAGCACCAAATGGGACTGAACATGGAATTTTCAAGTACCTTCTCCAATGCCTGCAACTAGTTATTAAGGATTCTTTGATTTCTTTACAACCACAACTCGCTCTCGATAACTAACCACTATTCTCAAAGGATATTTTTTGCCTTGTTGGACCATAATGTTTTTGCATTTCTTCTAAAGCTATTTTTTTCAAGCATGTGCTCACTCCACAATTTTTCTTTCTCACCAAGTTTCTAAAACCAACTGAGATTAAACAAAGAATGTTAGCATCCTATGAATTAAGGCTAAAGGGCCATTTGGAAGAAGATAAGTATATGGATTGTTCTTACCTCAATCTAACAATTCTGTCAGTTCTTGCCTCTTATTCAAGTAAAATTATTTCTTAAATTTCTAAATTTATACAGAGTCTAGATTGTTTTTCAAGCAACCAACCAGTTGGCGACCTCGAATTTCAAGGGATCTTATGGTGTCTGTGGCGCTATCAGGGGACACACCTAAACCCAATGGAATTGTTTCTCACCTTCCGGTTCAGGTTTGACGGATCAAATTTCTAGCAACTCCTACCACCCACAAAAAAATAATAATATAATAATGATAATGACAAAATAATAATAATAATAAATGAAATATCCACACACATCCGCACCAATGCCTCATGCTGTCCAATCCGAAGTCATCTGAAATGGTTTAAATTTCAGGTTTTGACACTTCAGGCGTCAAATTTAACATCTGAAGATCTGACCATGACGGTTCTTGCTCCAGCTTCATCCACTTCTCTTCCATCTGTAATTTCATTGAATTCCTCACCATCATCACCCACGAGTCCATACATGGTTTTAAATGAAGTTGCTGGAAGGATAGGAAGTGAGAAGTATGGTACATCATTGGAAAGGCCAAGATCAATCCCTACTGTATCTGAGAATAAAAAACACAGTGTTGATTTTGGAGGCCGGTCGGTTTCTTTTAAAGAACAATCTTCTCCCATATCAGATATCATCCCAAGTGCTGGTTTAGGTTGCTCGCATTTGTGGCTCCAGAGTAGAGTTCCATTAGGGTAAATAAATAATTCCTTTCTCACTGGATAAATAGTTTTTCCCACACTGATTCCTTGCTTGGTTTCTGCAGATGTATTCCTTCTCAATCCACAGCTACCATCAAACTTGAGCTACTTCCCTTGACTGATGGCATAATTACTCTTGACACATTACAGATTGATGTCAAGGAAAAAGGTAATTAGTTCTCTCTCTTCTCTGCATTCTTCAATTATGTACCTACTGTGAGAAAAAGCTAAATAATCCTGCTTAATTTATTAAACATTTTTTGGTTGGGGTGAACCAACTTCGAAAATTTTATAGTATAGATAATGATAATTACGACAGGGGCATGGCCTATTGTTTATGCTTATGGCCACTCACTATTCTTACATTCAAGTTACACTGATTTGCATACACTTAAGAATATTATGTATAAGCCCAACAAAGGCAGACTGTAGGTATTTGGATACCTAGCATGTACCCCATATGACTAACTTATAAGTACCTTTGTCTTTATTTGCTGACCATCACTAATTGTTACCGAGTCTGGAAAACTTATTCTAATATTTACTAGTGTCTGAGGTTTCTGAAGAAACTTTAGCTTCAATGCTCGTTCTCTAACAAACCTGAATCCTATGTAGATGCATTTTCTTAATGGGAACGAGAATGATAGATATTATTTCCTTTCTCATTCTTACTGTTTATTCATCAATTAAAAGATTTTTCTAAAAAAAGTATCCTTAATTTTGCGAGTCCCATGCTAAAATTGAGAATCATATCTCTTGGTTTATCTCCCCCAAAACGATAGAGTCATTCTCTCATTTCCCTTTACGCAAACTCTCAGCAGATGTTTTTAGTTTCTGTAGGTTTTACACCAATTCAAATTTTATTTCTATGCCTAACAATAGGGAATAATATCTTTTTCTTTATAATGCGCAAGATTATACATTTTGTTCTCATTCTACCATTCTCCATGCCCACTAATCTTCATTTAGATTCTTTCTCATTCTCATTTTCATCAACTTACGTTAATTTTTCTTCAACAACATAAACAATAAATTCATTTAATTCTTTTGATGCGACAGGTGCTACGTATATCCCCGAGCACTCACTGAAAATAAATGCGACCTCCAGCATTTCTACAGGGATTATTTAAGAAAAGATGGTTCCTATTCCTAGTATCTCACACTTTATCTCGAGCTCTGGAAGGGTCCATCCAAGGCCCGTCCTTTTGGCCATCCTGAATAAAATTTTTTATGGTTTCTAGGCCAATCAACGACCATTCAGCCAGCGTGTTTGCCTTTCTCTTTGAATGTGATTGATATACCCTTGTGGCCATATCAATTTATCTTGGATATATAGCTTTTAGTCGTGTGTTGTAAGTTGTGTACCTTCGTCTTGGAAATGGAATCGATGTACATTCTGGAATGTCAAAATATATACCTTTATACTTTTTTTTTCTTCTTTCTTTTATTTGATTGTGCTTCTAGGTTACTGCACCTAGAAAAATAGTGGAGAAACTGTGAATCTGCAACTTTTGCTGTGCCTGGTTTTTTGATAATATTATTAGATTGTAAGTTTCTATTTTTACATTTATTCAAACACCCCAAGACCTTTTTCAGGTTTTCTGTTCCTGATTCCTAATTTTTATGCCTTAATCACGCTTTCATGCTGTTAGCTATTAATAATAATAATACCTCTTTTTCTTCCTTTCTGCAAGATGTAATGGTGCCTGTGGCCTGTCCAACAGGACGTTTTCAGTGCAGAGCAATCATCCAAAATAGACCACACAAAATTAAGCCAACTTCAATGGACAGGTCTAAAATTCAGAGTGAAATTATTGATAGTCTTTTTTATATTTCTTTGATATTATTTATGACTATTGTTTTATGCAGATGGTGAAAAAGAAATTACTTTAAAATCAATAACAGTAAGGTATCGTGGTTCGAAGATAGTTTAAAATTTGTACATGATAGACAAGTTGAATCAAATTTGTTGTTTTCACCTCCAAATAACTCTATTAGTATAGTTTAAATAGTCATAATCTTTTCTCCTTTGTAAATTAATGCATATAGTGTTACTCCTTTGGTCCCCTTGCTATGGTAGTGAAAGTTATTTGTCATTGGGTAGCAAAGTTTTGAAGGGCTTGATGGTTTAGCATTAATTTTCCACACTTTTTGACTTTTATATCTAATAATATACATATGCTATATGGCTAGTGAAATAAAGTACAAAAACAGACAATTCCCTTCTATATGTAAAAAGAGACTGTGGGAAACAACTCAGAAGTATGGCTTGTTAGATTACTAGAACAAAAAGAATGGATAGCACCTCCCACCCAATATCCAAAAAAAAGAAATTCCCAAATTGAAAAATGTGTGGAAAAGGATTTTCACTTCAAGCACGCTTCTACTTATTATACTACCAAATTGAGTTTCTTCATTTAGAAATTGTAGAACTCACTTTACAACCAACAATTTTACTACATTAGGATGGAGTTGGTATGTTTTATTACATGCATCATAGCTTTGTTTTTACTAGTCTCACCTTATTCAACCTATTTTTTAAATGTGTCATCGACTTCACAATCATTAATTACTTTTTCTTTTAATATCTACATCAACTAATTTTGTTCGACAACTTGCATGACTAAATAACATTTGACTGTCAGGGAAGCTTTTAGGATATTAAATCTTAGGTAAGTGGCTATCATAGGTTGAACTCATTCAATCTCACCTCTTTATCAAATTCGTGCCTTTTATTTACCACTAGGTCAACTCATGATAGTTACAATTCATTAGTTAATGACCATTTATATTGAGACAGTTATTAGAGTCATTTGACCTATACATTTCAAAGATTTTATTGTCTTTCAGCTTCCTCTTTGTCTTTCAGCTTCTTCTTTATCATCAATTTTTATTTGATTTTTGGAATCGTTTTGACAAACATCAATACTATTTTGTTAGTTGAACTATTTGAATATATTATCATCTTTATGGGTTTGACTTTTCTTGTGAATATTAGGGAGAAAAATCTCAAAATCCACTCCTCAAAGAATCAAAACTAGAGGTTTTTTTTTTTTTTTTTTTGGGTGAAAAATAGCGTTGTATAGTTTAAATATCTTTCTGATTTGCGAGTTGTAGAGTAAACGAAATAGTTAGTAATGTCAAAAAATATTTACAACAAAATAGAGAAAATGGAAATCAAAATAAGATTTATATAAAAAGAGATGTCAAATTTGAAGGAAAAAGAAGCAAAAAATTGTATTAAAGTGTGACAATCAAGATTTGGATCTTTCTTCTATTTGAAGAGTTAGAAAAACTTATAGTTTTTATTTTCATAAATCAAGTCTTATGGTATCGATTTATTCAACTAATTCTTCTCTATTAGTATTAGTCATATACAGTTCAAGATAATGGTTGCTTATGTTAAAAATTGGCCCCTACATAAGAGGGTTTATTATTATTTTTTTAAACACGAGTATTTGCTTCTTAATTTAAGAAAATAAGTTCTTTTAAAAAATAACATAACCTACATATAAAAATACCGGTACGTTTTTTTGGGTGCATCATTAAGTTATATAAACTAATTTATTTAAGTCATGAATGTGTCATTTTCAGTGGTTATTTTTATAAACTTATAAGTTATATCAAATAATTATTACATTAATTAATAATGTATAGAATTAAAAAAAAATAATCAGTTATAATCAATATATTAAAAATTTAAAACTAGCATTACGAAAGTCAAGCTATGTGGTGCACGTTTATGCAACAAAAGTCTCATTTCTTGAACTTGCTAGTAAACCTTTTTTTTTTCCTTTTAAATAATGTTGTGATATTTTAAGTTTAATTATCATCAAACTACATAGTTCTAATATGTAGTGTTAAATGAATTAATTTATCATCTTAAAGGTAATTTGAAATTTGATTGTCTTTTTTTTTCTCAATAAACTAAAAGAATTGTTTCTTTAGCTAAATTTAAATATCTAATGTGGTTAATCAAAGTAACTTATTAAAAACATCACTCAAAAGCTCCATGAAAGAGAAAATCCACTCCATCTTTTTTTTTTCCTTTCTTTTTTTTAAAATATTCATATTTTTTTAAGAAAAATTTTTATGGATAGAAAAAATGTCAAACTATTTACAGAAAATAACAAAAAAACACTAATAGACATTGATAGACTTCTATCAATATCTATCGGTGATAAATTTCTATCATTTTTATCACTGATAGACGATGAAAGATTTCTATTAGCATCTATCACAACTATCTAAAATTTTTGCTATTTTATGTAAATAGTTTTCATTGTTGTTCTATTTTTAAAAATTTTCTTTTTGTAGGAAGCTAATTTTCACATGAAGTTTCTTATTTTGTTACTTCAAGTGACCATTTCCCCCACTTTTTCATTATTAAGGTTTTAATATTTTTTTTTTTTTTTTGACAATTTGTGAGATAGAAGAAGAAAATTGAATAATTTCATACTGAATCGTTCACAAATTGATAATTAATAAAAAATCTATCTTTGAATTATTTTTTTGGTGGAAAAAATAATATTCTTTAAAATGTGAAGTCAACCTCTTTTCAATCAAGTATAAAAAAACATCACCTTATAATGAGAGCACATTGATATTCTTATGTGATTATTGCTCTATTACCTCTAACAAATTATGAAGAATTATTTATATTACTTATAAAACATTTTTTTTAATTCAAAACATATTTTTCTCCCTCATTTTGTTTTCATAACAGAACTTATTCTAATTATAAAATTAGGAAATATTAAAAATTGATTCAACCTGGTGATAGTATTTTATGTGTATAAATAAACTGAGTCCAATGTGTATCAATAAGAGATTTATTTTGAAAATAATGAAAATTAATGTCCAAATCATAATATCCTTTGTGCCTAATTTGATTACGTTATCAACAAATTTACTTCAATAAAAAGCTTGAAATGATTGGGGTTGGGGCTCTATTATTATAATTTAGGGCAGAGGGTGGGTTAGGGGTAGAATCGGTCTTTCAGGGCCTTTTTTTTTTTTTGGGAAAAAGAATTAAATAAATTAATAATTCGAAAAATTAGAGGGAAAATTGAAAAGAGGTGCGTGCAATGCACCGAATAATTTGACGTGCGCATTCAAATCCGCCCACGAAGGCAGACACGTCAACATCCTTGTGGGGCCACGGTCATCTTCTCTCTCATGCCCAAAATGCCCGATTTCCCTACTTTCTATCTGCCCGAAATGTTTGGTCCATTCGGATTTGGCGCCCCGGGCCACGGTCAGCTGACACGACCGGCAGTTTGGTCTCTGCCCGCTTCCCCGGGCAGCTACGCTAACTTTTGCCCGGTCTTTGATTCCATTGGAAAATGCAAATAAATAAATAAATAAAAAAGAAAAGAAAGAAAGAAAAAAAGAAAAGAAAAGAAAAAGGAAGAGAGAGAATTGATATTTTGGAAAATAATTTTCTTTTTCTTCTCTATCTTTTTATTTTTCTCCGGCATAAAATTTATAACTCTACCAGCTTAAAACTAATCTGGTTGTTCTTGTTGGAAACCCATCTTGGGGATAATCTGTATCTTTGGGCGCAGAGATTTGTAAGTTGAGCTGCGAAAGACTGCGAGTATCATTGTCTTTTGATGGAAGAGGAGACTTCTTTATGAGCTCATTCTAGTTGATCCATTTGTTTTTGCCTTCTGAAGGGTTTCTCTTGGAATTCATCGATTTTTATACGATCTGGTAATCTTCTTCTCAACTGGGTCTCAACTGGCTGTCTTCTTCTTTTTTGCCCTAAGTGAAACATGGTAAATTTGAGTGATCTTTTGGTAGGTTTCACTTGCGCTGTTTCAAGGAGAAGTTAAGTAGCTGGAGTTGAAGTAGCGACTCGGGAAGGTGAGGCACTGGATGGTGTTTCGGATTCGAGGAGTTTTATGATTATCTGTGTTCTTTTGGGTACTTGAGCTATGGAGGTAATTGCTGAAGATGGGAAAGTTGAGTCTCGGGAAGTGAGGGAATCGAAGGGGAAGAAGAAGCAGAAGTTCAACAAGGAACAAGTTGAAACCGTGGAAGAAGAGACTGGTTGTTGGATTGCTCTGAGGATTTTTCGTAGCTGCATTTCTTCGAGATCCAAAGTTGATAGTTCGATAAGTGGGACTAGTATCAACTATGGTAATGACTTTATGTTTGAGGAAGATCATTTTCCTCTTGTTATATTCTCTGCAGTTCGCTTACTGGCTTAAAACTTTGATTTATTGCTTTCTGCTGGGACTTCCTGGAATTTATACTTTAGTCCATGTTCTCTAAGGGTCTCATTTTGATTGTTGTGATTTGTGAACATTTTCTGATGCCAGCATCTATTCTTTTAGCAAAAGTAACCAAGAGTAGGCGTGGGGTGTGTATTGTTGTCACAAGTTGATTAACAACAATATTAGTGTACTTGAAATCACTGAACAATGCGAGCTCTTACTCTTGCATTTGTGTTATTTAACCCCCTGTTATGGATAATAGTTGATGATTATTAAGATTAGAAAAGTTGTAAAGTCAGTCCAGAGCTTAAAGTCATGTGGGGGATTTATTGCTTCAAATCAGAGAATGGATCTTGAAGCTCTGCTAAGTGTATTGTGAGACTTATGCAGTAAAGCTTCTGTAGTAAGCAGGAGTGGTTATCTTGAATGCAGCTTTTACCTTCTGAATCAAGAACAATCTCCCAAATTTATGATAACCCTTGTTGCAAAATGCAGACTGGTGTCTCTTATTATATAAAAAAAAAAGTGCAGACGGGTGTCAGTACTCAAGAGATATTGTGCATGGTAATATTCAAAGGGTGCAGATGGTGGGCAAGTAACAGATTGTTTAGAGGAATGGGAAACTTAATGACTTTTCTTGAGGAAAGGAAGGTCTAGAAGACAAATGTGTAGACCCAGAAACATTCTCTTTCTATGTATGGATCCAGTATATAATGGAGGTTTTCAGTTCATGGTTGTGCTTCAAGTTTATATTCCATTATAAAGTTGAGTATTTGATATACCAATTGAGGAGTGACACTTGGACTGCTCATGTACTGGATCATCTTTTTTTTTATCCCTGTATGTTCTTATTTCTAAATGATTCACTTTCTTCCCCTCACGTAGAGTTGTCCGTAAGTCTATATCGCATAATTCTTTTCCAGCCAAAAGATGGGGTTTATTACTTTAGATCAATGTTTTATGTTTGAAACAAATCTGCATCCTACGTGGTTGATTTTTATCTGCATTTTATAATATATATTCAAAATTTCCTAATTTATGATCTTTTTGTGTCAGCTGAAAGCAAGTCTACGGCTGATTCAAGTAGAGACCAACCAACACCTCGAGACATATCTTCAACAACCACAAGTATGAGTAATGCAGAGAGTAATTCATCAACTTCCAAATTAGAAGAGGAACTTAAAATTTCTCCTCATCTACGGAAATTTTCATTCAATGATCTTAAGTTGGCTACAAGGAACTTCAGACCCGAGAGTCTTCTTGGTGAGGGTGGTTTTGGTTGTGTTTTTAAGGGTTGGGTTGAAGAAAATGGAACTGCTCCAGTTAAACCTGGCACAGGACTCACCGTTGCTGTTAAAACCCTCAACCATGATGGTCTTCAGGGCCACAAAGAATGGATGGTTTGAAGCTTCTCTGATCTATTGCCTTTTTGATATTTTGACGATTACATTTCTCATCTTGTATGGATGTGATAAAAAGTTGTTTGGATGGTAGGAATTTCCATATGTTCTACTCTTAAATTGATGGGTGGGTTGGTTTGTGGCAGGCTGAAGTGAATTTTCTCAGTGATCTCAAACATCCCAACTTGGTCAGACTTATTGGTTACTGCAATGAAGATGATCAAAGACTGCTTGTATATGAGTTCATGCCTAGAGGAAGCCTGGAGAATCATCTTTTCCGCAGTATGTTGCTTCCTTTTTCACGATTAAATTGACCACTTCCATTCATCCTGTAGTTTTTGGGTAATTGGTTCTACGAGTCTTCTCTAACGAGTATATCAGGAGGTCCATGACTCATGATCTGGTCTGTTAACTAGTTAGCTAGCTGAGTCTTTAATCTTTAGAAACCGATTTTGGCATATCTTATAATCAAACATGCTTTAAATAGATCCAAGCATGCACGCATGTATGCTTCTGTTTCTCACTTGTAAAAATTTATTTCATGTGCAGGATCTCTACCCCTTCCGTGGTCTATTAGGATGAAAATTGCACTAGGTGCTGCCAAGGGTCTCGCTTTTCTTCATGAGGAAGCAAAAAGACCTGTGATATATCGTGATTTTAAAACATCCAACATCCTATTAGATGCCGTATGTGACAGAAGCTGTGGTTATAATTTGTTTTTCTTCATTTTTTTTTAATCTTCCTGATAATATCACTATTTCAGGAATACAATGCCAAGCTTTCTGATTTTGGACTTGCAAAAGATGGACCCGATGGAGATAAAACCCATGTCTCTACTCGTGTGATGGGAACATATGGCTATGCAGCTCCAGAATACGTTATGACTGGTGAGTTTTAGAATATTCAACCTTCTATATCTCTGCCGTTGTATTTAAAAAGTACATTAATGGAAATTTTCCTTGAACTAAGTAGAACTTATGGTTCTATAATATAGGAACGTGTGGTGATTTACATTCTTTTCACTTGTCAGTTCTTTTGCCCATACGTTTCCATGCATGCAACTCTAAGATTAAAATTGTAGAATTTGGAACTGTGTTATCTTGTTCAGTCTACTTGTGCCTTTTCATTCTTCCTGGCGATTGCTTTTGGTCTGATAAGTGCTCCTCTGACAGGACATCTTACATCAAGGAGTGATGTTTACAGTTTTGGGGTGGTTCTTCTCGAAATGTTAACTGGCAGAAGATCCATGGATAAAAACCGTCCTAATGGTGAACATAACCTTGTTG
The DNA here is from genome assembly GCA_002890555.2 of Lagenaria siceraria. NCBI lineage: Eukaryota > Viridiplantae > Streptophyta > Magnoliopsida > Cucurbitales > Cucurbitaceae > Lagenaria > Lagenaria siceraria. The sequence goes on from CM016484.1 coordinate 25,710,989, forward strand.
AATGGGCACGGCCATACCTAGGAGAGAAAAAGAGATTCTATCGCTTGATAGACCCTAGGCTTGAAGGTCATTTCTCAATAAAAGGTGCCCAAAAAGCAGTACAATTAGCTGCTCAATGCCTTAGCCGAGATCAAAAGATCAGACCCTTGATGAGTGAAGTTGTTGAAGCCTTGAAGCCTCTCCCAAACCTCAAGGACATGGCAAGTTCATCTTATTATTTTCAGACAATGCAAGCTGACCGCATAAGATCCAGCCCAATGGCGAGAAATGGCTACCACACAGCGGCTGGACCAGTTCCGAAGAACGGGCAGCAACTACGCAGCTATTCAGTCGCCAATGGTTCTCATGCTTCTCCATATCATCATCAGCAACCTCATCCATCTCCGAAACCCAATGTCAAAGCCTAAGACTTGGGTTGTTTGGTAATTAATTAGTAATTATCTAGTTGTGTTAACCCATCTCATTTTGTCATCAAATAGATCTCCCCCTTCTACCTCAGTATAGATAGATGTTTATTTTGCAAAACAGCATTTGCTGGTGGATCATTGAAAATGCTACAGACAGAAATGTCTGCACTATCATCTTGTTAAAATGGGAAACCTGGCAGAAAGAGTGTACGATAGCAGATGAATTTTGTTCATCGATTTTCAATGTCATATTTTTGTCTCATCTCTCTTCTCTTCCCTTCTTTTCCTCTTCATTCTGAGTCAAGCATATTTGCCAGCTTATACTGCAATATTTGCCAGACAAGCTAAACTTCTAAACTTCAAAAAAAAAAAAGAAAAAAAGCGCACTCATATGAATCGAACCAGATGATTGATTATGAAGACGTGATTAATCAAGGGGTTTGACTGCCAAATTATTGGAAAGGTTGCATTTTGATGTTGGAATTATAGTGGATGTTGAATGGCTTCTTACACCCACTTTCCCAGTTTGCTTCAGCCATTCATTCTTGTCTTGATAGGTCATAGGTGTCAATATAATCAAACCATTTGGTTTATATTTTAAGTCATTGACGCGTGTGTTCTTACTCACACTATATCCACTTTCTCAATGCAAATGTCCAAAATACCAACTGATCGAGAAAGCAAGAAGTATGCAGCCATGGACAAAATGCTATCGTGGGGAAGATTAATTATAAAATAGAAGATGTAGGTTGCCGACGGTGAACCGGAAGGTCCTGAACCGTTCTGAATCCGCCGCGTGGACGGCGGAGAAAAGAAGCAATCATTACAGACAACTGAAAAGACCTGAACCCATTTCGTAAAACTCAGATTCAGTCACAGGCTGATGAATTCATGAGTGAAAATGGGTTACCTAATTCGCACAGTTGCTCCACTATGGCGCTGGAGTAATTCTTTCAATGATGAGGAGAAGGACTCGGAGTGTGTGCGGTCTGGTCAGTAATCTCCACTTGCACATTGCCATTACTTTTTGTTTCTCAGTTCCATTTTGCCATTTGCAACCTCAAATTCACTCGCTTCGCTGTCGCTATGAGCAAGTATTTCTCAAAAAGCTATTGGGTTTTTGCACTGCAGGTAAGCTGTTTGTTTTATGTCCTGTTTTCTTGCTTCAAGCTACAGAGTCCACACTTAGTCGTTTTATGAGTAAGATTTTCAAATGGGTGAATCTTTCCTTAACGTTTTTTCTGAAATCTTGGGTCATATATTTTTCTGGGAATATCTTTTGATGTTAACCTTCTCAGGAGGATCAAAAACGAATTCTTGAATATTGGTTAGTTGGATTTTGGTCTTGGAATGCGCCTACCAAGACGATGTTCGTTCTTCCCAGCTGCTGCTTCTTTGAATTCTTTGGTAAGCTTGGAACATGGGGCAGACATTTGATTGTTGTAAGTTCAGTGAAGTACTTCAACCTGGCATTTGGGGAACCTGATACAGGACACATCTCTTCTGTGCAGCAGGATGAGGTTCATTCTGTTCACTGGAGTTTTGAGGTTTTTCCATACATGGGTTTGAAAATATGAGCATTCCAAGTACTGATGCTTGATTCTGTTCAATTCTGACCTTCAGCAGACTAAAGAGGAGAGCCAAAGCCATTGGTTGTTGCTTCTTCAAGTGTGCAGCCAGATGAGGTTTAAAAGAGCTGTGTTTTTCTTTCCATAGCAAGAAATCTTCATGTCCTAGATTTGAAATTCACTTTTCTGACTAACTTGTGGGTTTGATATTGTCCAATATGAGAATGTGGAGATCAATGAAGGTAACATAAACTTGTGGGTTTGCTTGTTCTGGTTTGGGAGAGCTGCTAGAACAATGGTGGCTGCAAGCCTGCAAATGAGAAAGCTGAAGTTGCAAGTGGAGAAGCAGAAGAAGATGCAGGTTTGTGAGGTATTTGGCAGGGCTCTGCATCACTCAACACTGGATTAGCTTTATCAATTATGCATATCAGATGGAGACTTTGAAGCATAAGTTGTAACCTGGAGGTCGCTTTGATTTTTTAATCTAGAGAAAATTACCTTTTTAGTGTCCAAAGTTTATTTACCTTTTTAGTGCCCAAAGTTTATTTACCTTTTTAGTGCCCAAGTTTTGAATAATATGAGCATTTGGTTCTTAAGTTTTAAAGATGTAACCTTTTAGTCCCCAAATTTATAAGAATAGATCTATTTGGTCCCCGAATTTTCAAACTATACCTTTTCGTTTTTAAAAATATGTTTAAAAGGTCTTAAGTATTTTTTGCTTTGATTTTTTTAAAAATAATTATATGATATTTAAAATTAGAAAAAAATAGTTTTTAAAGAGGAGATGGTTTTTAAAAATTATTCTTTTAATTTAAAATATCATATAATTATTTAAAATAATAATAAATTATTTGAGAGACCTCTTAAACCTATTTTTAAAACTCAGGGACTAAAAAGGTACCTTTTGAAAACATAGGGACCAACGAGATTTATTCTTATAAACTTGGGAACTAAAAATGTACATTTTTAAAATTCATGGACCAAACAAACTTGTTTTTCAAAACTTGGGGACTAAAAATGTAATTTTCCCTTTAATCTTTCATTCCCGTTCCCTTTTGCTTCACCCATCCAATGCACTAATAACCATTTTCAAAGGTCTATGATTCGATCCTCCATAGTTGGGAGGATTTTAATATCAGACCTTTTGGTTGATGGTACACATACTTGTATGTTAATAGTAATTTCAAGTCAAGTAAGTCGGAAAAGAACATGGATAAAGGAGGATTTGAGGTAGAAAAGTAACCTAATAAAGATAAAAAAAAATTGTTTAAAAAATATAAAGATCAAAATAAATATTTTGAAGGTTTGGAATCAAAATATAACAAACTCGACAATTTAAGGACTATAATGAGATTTAAACATTCTCTCTCCATATATTAGTTTAATAAGAAGATTCAAACTTTTAACCTTTTGGTTGAATATATATGTCTTAACAAATTGAGATATTATTCAAGTTAGACAATTTTATATTACCTTCTTAAAATTACTATAGTAGACCATTAATTTTTTAGCAAAGATGAATTTATTGGGGGTTATATCAATTAAAACTCTAGACTAATAATTGTATCAATTTAAATCCTGAACTTTCATAAGTGTATCAATTTACACCATCTCCAGATTTCTTTTGACTAATATCATGTGAAACTATAATTTGAGTAAATTAAATTCTTAAATTTTTATAAGTCAATCAATTTAGATATTTTATTACGATTACGTTTGAAAATTATTCATGCATTAATTTTCAAACACATGTAAACTTCTTTAAATGTTGGTTTTACAAAATGAATGATTAGAGTAAATGTATGAACGATTCTTAAAGAAAAGTATGACAAAGAGTCTGAATTTGTTCATTTATAAAAAGTTCAAGGTTTAATTTGATGCAATTATTAGTTCAAAGTTTAAGTTGATACAACCCATAAAATTTAGGGATATAAATTAATATTTTCCTTTAATTTTTATGAGTTCTTTTAATCGCTTTTTTTAAGCAATTTTTGAACTAGTCCTTGGTTTTAGTGTTGTTAGATGGTTCAAACTTCAAATAAGGGCGTCCTTTAAAAAAAAAATGTTTCTCTCATTGAAAAAAAAGTAATTCAACAAATTTGGGGCATCGGAATGAGAGATGTACATTGGCATTTCAATAAAAGTTACATTTATTGTGGGAAGATTTTTAAAAATAGAAAAATAAGAAAAATTATTTACACAAAATAATAAAATTTTTAGATAGTTATGATAGACGCGAAGTCTATCATGGTCTATCAGTGATAGAAATGATAGAAATTTATCAATAACATATGATGATAGAAGTCTATCAATATTTATCAATATTTTTTTTTACTATTTTTTGTAAATAGTTTGATATTTTATTTATCTGTCAAAAATTTTCTTTTTTAGGATGAATATTTATTGGTAATTCTACATTTTCCGCTAATTGTATATAGTCGTTGCCATATATTGGTTGATCTACCCTGATGTCATATAATAAACAAATAGGGACAAATACAAGAAATTTAATAATATAGACTCAACATATCTTATACCAAATTCATAGGGAAAAAGAGGAAATTTGGAAGAAGAAAAATGTTGAGAAAGAGATGGGAAATTGAATTGAACTATTTTTATGTTTTCTTTTGGAGAACGCAAACGGATGCCTTTGCGTTAACGTAGATAACTGCAATTCTTCACCGTCCATTTATCTGGATTTTTGCCAAATCTGCAAACGACCCGCCGCAATTGCCTAATTACATAAAGCCCCCCATTTAATTAATGTATCCATTTCAGCCCCCAAGTAATGTAAGAACCAAACCATGCACAATTCATGTGGGAATGAAACAAATTGATTTCTTATCAAATCAATATATAATTTTTTTTTAAGAAAAATATTTTTTTTTTCTAAGTTAAGTTTAGGTTGGGTGTCTACTTGATTTTTACATTTCAAAAGGTTACATTTTTAGTCCGATTTTAAACTTAGTTTCAGTTTAAGAAAATTGTTAAAAATAACTTCAAATATTTCTATTTTTTAGAATTAGCACCATTTTTTAAATGCATTAAAATAGTTTTTCTCGATACATCTCGACCACTGAGATTTAGATAAAAAAATTAACTTTTTCATCTTATCAATTTTTTTGGGCTTTCTCGATATTAATCTTACGCAATATTTCACCGAGAAAACTCAAATATATAGAATCTCGGTATTAATCTTGTCCGAGATATTCACCCAAAAAGCTCACAACAATTGATAAAATGAAAAAGTTAATATTTTATCTAAATCTCGGTGGTCAATAAAAAAAAACTGTCTTAATGAGTTTTGAAAGAGCGTGCTATTTTTTAAATATGGAAACTTGAAGAAACTATTTCCAATATTTTCCTTCAATTTAGTCTCTAGATTTCAAAATACTATAATTTTATTCTTGATAAATTGAACTGTGTTTCAGTTTGGTCTATATTTCAAGATTTACATTTCTAACCTCAAATTTTCACTAAATACTTGTTCTTTCGTTTTTAGTGTTGATGTCTATTAATTAATTTAAAAAAAGAGTAATTAATTAAGTTCCACTACTTTTCATTATTATTAAAATTAAAATTTATCTTTAAAATTATTTTAAATTAATTAACAAACAAGTGAGTATTTGGAGAATAATTAAAAGTTAAAAATGTAAATTTTGAAACCTAGAACTAAATTGAAACAAAACTCAAATGTCAATAATAAAAGAGAATTTTTCACAAATAGAAAAAATGTCAAACTATTTACAGAAAATAGCAAAAAAAATATTGATAGACATTGATAGACTTCTATCCGCATCTATCAGTGATATACTTCTATCATTTTTATTATTGATAAATCCTGATACAAATATCACAACTATCTAAAAATTTTACTATCTTATATAAATAGTTTCCCTTGTTTTCTATTTTTAAAAATCCCCCTTAATAAAACTACAAATATTTTGAAACATTTTGAAACATAACAAGTAATTAAAATTAAACTCAAAACTTAAAAAATAAATGTAACATTTTGAAATCTACTCCAAAATTTAGAACGAAAAATGTATATATTTTTTTTTCTTTTTAATATGTGAATATTCAAATCAATTTGTATGTACTTCGACTAGATTCATAAGAGAATTCATTAATATGACATCTCAAGAAAATTTAGATATCATTTTGATTAACTACCAAAGACAATTCACTGACCCAACATCTGAAGAAAATTTATAAATCGTTCCGACCCTTTATTAAACATCTGCCTAATTAAATTGGGCAGATATTTTATTTCAAAAGCAAATGAGGAAATAAAAAGAGAAATTTTCATAAAAAAGGAAAATGTCAAAATATTGACAGAAAATAGAAAAAAAAAAAATACCGATAGACATTGATAGACTTCTTTAAACATCCATAAGTGATAGACTTCTACCATTTCTAGCACTGACCTTGATAGATAGCAACTATCTAAAAATTTTACTATTTTGTGTAAATAGTTTTCCTCATTTTCCTATTTTTAAAAATTCCCCAAATAAAAAAGGTTCACAAATTACATTACATTTTTTTTTTAATTAACAAATATCGTCCACTCTTGTCATTTATCTCCAATCTCTCTCTGTTTTTTTTTTTCTTTTGTTTTTGCTCTCTTCTTTCTGTTCTTCGTTCAACTTCTTCCCTGCATCTGGGCGCTGTAGAAGGAGGAGTGGCAACAGACAACAGTGCGATCATGTCGACGATTGGGTTCAATCCTCTGCTTTATCACTGTGGTAAAGGGAAACACAGATTTCACTATCGTCCTAGATTCAATGTGCTCAAACCCTGTTCCTTTAGTTACTGTCCCAATAAGCTTCTTTATCGTGGCCGAAACAGTTTTGTCAATTACAATTCTTATAGACTTCCTGCTTTTAGAGCTAGCACTACTAATGCCCCTCTTCTTCAAACATTCCAATCTATGGATGTCTTTTTCAAGGAAACGTTTCCTCTCAAGCGCAATGAAAAGGTTTGAATTATATCTTATGATGTGGGACTCTGTTTCTTCTTTCTCTTTAATTTATATGATCTGTTTTTTTTTTTTTTTTGGCCGTGGAAGTGCATTCATTCTCGGGATGATAACTTTGTTGTTTGCCTTTACTCGCTTTACTTAAGAATTTGGGAGCGTTGGATTTAGTTCGTTGTTGTTGATTTGAGCTTGTAGTTGGAGGGAAGGATCTCTGTCAGACTAGCCCAGGGGAAGGAGCAGAATCAATGGGAGCTTACTGTAGGATGTAACCTTGCTGGGAAATGGATTCTTCATTGGGGTGTGTCCTTAATCGACGACAGCGGCAGGTATATCTCGTTCTAATCTATGTTCTTTTGGGTATGAGAAGAAATTTAAATTACTAAAAACAGTTACTGATCTTGAGTTTGTTTCGTTAATACCTTGCCTTCACCTAAAATGGCTTGAATGAATGAATCGTGCAGCGAATGGGATCAACCTCCTAAAGAAATGATACCCCCGGGTTCAATACCCATCAAAGTACGTAACAGTCTTTCCATTCCAATGTCTAAGATGTTCTTGCATTGCCTGTGAAAGTGTAATAACAATTATATTCTCAGGATTATGCTATTGAGACACCATTGAAGAAATCATCCTCATCTTCTTCGGGAGACTTTGTTCATGAAGTGAAGATAGATCTCGTTCCCGACAAAACAATTGCAGCTATAAATTTTGTTTTGAAGGTTCTTATTTTCAGTACTTAGCAATTGAGGACGTCTGCCTCTGCTATTCCTATTTGGTCCTCGATCATTCTCATTTTTAATATTGCAAGTCCTTTTGGTGAATGGGACTTCTTATTTTTGGTAGTGCAGGATGAAGAAACTGGAATTTGGTATCAGCACAAAGGGAGAGATTTTAAGGTGCCTCTTTTAGACTACCATGGTGAAGATGGCAATATAGTTGGAACCAAAAAGGGCTTGGGTTTATGGCCAGGTAGGAGAGGTCCTTATGTAATATATATAACGTTTCTCTTAATTTGGCTACGCATAATATTCTCTTTACTTTTTTTATTTCTCCTATTTATTTATCCATACTTATGCAATCTATTGTTATAGTGTTACAGAGCTCCTACCCTTTACCTTTTTATTTTTCCGCTTTTAATTGTTTTATGGAACTGATTTTGTCTAATGTTTTTTCTTGGTGTAAAACAAAGCACTCTTTCACTCATTTTAGCTTATCTTTTTTAGTCAGTAATTAGCACTCCCTCGTGTAATCACCTTTTGGTGTCTGGGGTTCTCCCCTGATTTCATTTATCAATGAAATGTTTCTTTTACCAAAAAAGGAATTGTGTTATGTGTTACAAGAAGAATAAAATTGTTGTCTTGACTGGAAGCAGTCATTGAGCTGAACAAGACTGATAATGATAAATAATTTCATGTACATTGTATATCTCCATTCAATTGACGGTACAATTAACCACTGATAAAGTTTTGTCTCGTTCTCTCTTTAGTCTCTCTTCTGTTATGGTCAATCTGATCTGATTTCATAATAGGAGTTGTAGTCTTGGCTGTTGAACAGCAAGACATCCTACGTGATTTCCTACTCTAAACATTCTTAGAGCACCAAAGTAGAAAGTAGTGCCTATGATCTTCTTGCAGTTATGTCTCATATGTCCATTTCTTGCTTCCATTGTGCACTAGAGGGATTTAATTTAGTTAGTGGGTTATGATTTTTAAATTGCCTCACACTCTGTTTCCCTTGTGTTTATCTCATTCTTTCAGCTGTTGTGTATCTCATGTGGGTGGAATGAACTTTTTAAATTTCTTCGATTGTAGGGGCTTTGGGTCAGCTATCCAACCTCCTTGTCAAAGCAGAATCAAATTCTAAAGATCAAAGAAGCAGTGGTGAATCTGGAGATGCAAAGGAGGAGAAGAAGTATTTGGAAGGATTCTATGAAGAGCTGCCTATTGTAAAAGAAGTAGCTGTTGATAATTCGGTCAGTGTTTCAGTTAGAAAATGTCCTGAAACAACCAAATATCATTTATATTTGGAAACTGATCTACCTGGAGATGTTATTGTTCATTGGGGAGCGTGCAGAGATGAGACTAGGAAATGGGAGATTCCAGCTGGTCCTCATCCTCCAGAAACAACAGTATTCAAAAACAAAGCCTTGCGTACCCTACTGCAGGTCTATTGCAAAACATTTCTTTTGTGAATTTGAGTTAATACTAATTGCTAACTCATCAAATGCCTCTTTTTTTTTTTTTTTTTTGGTTATGGAAACAGAATGGTTATTATTATCTAAAAGCCGTTATATAATCTTTCATTTTGTGAGAACTCTTTTCTGGCATTATTGGGATAACGAATAGAAATTGAGAGGGGTTTAGGTTAATGTTTGGTCACTTGTGAATTTTAATGTTACTCTTTGGGCGTTGGTGATGACTTATGAGCCCTTTTGTAATTATTCACTAGGTTTAGATTGTAGGTTCTTTCTCTAGGGTGCTCCCGTTTGTGGATTTATTTTACTATTATTACTTTTGTATGTCCTTGTATTCTTTAATTCTTTTGCAATGAAAGTTGGTCTTCTATGAACAAAAAAAAAAAAAAAACTTTCAAAACTCATGAATGATCCATATTTTATACATTCTATGCACACATGTACTTTTCAAATTTTCATGTCTGGACTTCGTATAGAAGTCTTGTCAAGTTTTCATTATCATTCAAGAATATATATTTTTTTTCTTTTTTAATAATGCAGCCGAAAGAAGGAGGGAAGGGGTCTTGTGGAATTTTTATCATAGAAGAAGATTTTGGAGGATTTCTTTTTGTTCTCAGGCAGAATGAGAACTCTTGGTTAAACTATGAGGGAGATGATTTCTACATCCCCTTCTCAAGTTCTGGTAACTTGCCTGATCAACAGAGAAAGAGCGAATTAGAAGACACAGGAGTATCTAGAAAATCTGGAGAAGAATCTGAAGGAGTTTCTGTTACTGCTTATACTGATGGAATTATCAAGGAAATAAGAAATTTGGTTACTGACATTTCTTCTCAGAAGACTAAAAAGAAAAAAACCAAAGAAGCACAAGAAAGCATTCTTCAGGAAATTGAAAAATTGGCGGCTGAAGCCTATAGTATCTTCAGAAGTTCTACTCCAACTTTCACAGAGGAAATAATTGAGACCCCTAAACCTGTAGAACCACCTGTGCAAATATCCTCAGGCACAGGTTCGGGTTTTGAAATATTGTGCCAAGGGTTTAATTGGGAATCTCACAAATCTGGAAGATGGTACATGGAACTTAAAGAGAAAGCTGCAGAATTATCCTCCCTTGGTTTCACTGTGCTATGGTTGCCACCTCCAACTGAATCTGTGTCACCGGAGGGGTACATGCCCAAGGACTTGTATAATTTAAATTCGAGGTATTTAAATCTATTTACAAAAGATTATAATTGACTTGACTTGATAATTTTAATATAGGTTTCTATGATAATACTTCATACGAAGAAGCATATAGAACCTTTTTCTTTCAAATCTGCCCCTAGATTAAAGCATTATCACTTGTTGAGTAGCAGTTATTATCCAATAATCTTTCAAAACTGTTGTTCTGTCTCATGCATGGTGTCTACAGAAATGTGTTCTAGTGATCTTAGGACAATCCCCTCAAAAACTTCCGGTTTATTCTTTCCCCTCATATTTAGTAAATTGAAAAGAATAGAAGGCATCATCATTACAAGGAGGAGCTTTAAATTCTATATTTGTCAACACTCTACTTTGTTCATTTCAGATATGGTAACATTGATGAGCTGAAGGATGTTGTGAAGACGTTCCATGATGTTGGGATAAAGGTTCTTGGTGATGCTGTCCTAAATCATCGTTGTGCACATTTTAAAAATCAAAATGGTATTTGGAATATATTTGGTGGTCGCTTAAATTGGGATGATCGTGCAGTAGTTTCAGATGATCCACATTTTCAGGTTCGATTTTTCTTTTTGCCTTCTCAGATACATGCATTTTAGGTTCTATTCAATTTTCCAGTTATAATTTTTGAACTATCGCACGATGAAATGAAAATAAAAAGTATAACATCATGTAACTACTAAAAACAAAAATACTGTTTGAGTAGTGCGATCCTTTATATGAATAACTATCCACTCTACATATGCAATCTAAAATTAATTATTTTATATTTAGGGTGAAGAATGAGATAAATTTCTTATAATGTAAACCGTCGTGTTACTATCAAAATATCAAATTGAATGTGGGATTGTTAATGATTTCTGAAAATGTTGACGAATGCTTTGCATGCAAGCAAATACTTCTTGTCCCCATTCTGTTATAAAAACTTGACAACACGTACAGAAAAATGATGCTAGATATTTCCCTGCGCAGGTGTGTAAATGTCCCATTGAACTTTTTAAATCATTAACATTGAGACGGTGACTTCATTGAAATATTTACATTTATTTAATTATTTTTGGTTACTTGGACAACAAAATTGATTATTCATTTTTCATGTCATACGAAGGGTAGGGGCAACAAAAGTAGCGGAGATAACTTCCATGCTGCGCCTAACATTGATCATTCACAAGATTTTGTGAGAAATGATATTAAAGAATGGTTATGCTGGTTAAGGTTAATTCCCCAGTCAATCCTTTTTTGGTTGAACTATTAATTTCTGTGGAACTTTTATTTATTTATTTATTTTTAGTCTTTTATGCAAAGACCTTATCGTATTAAAAAACAAACGTTGAGGAGCATTTATTAAGTAGTGTGACATGATAACCCAAAAGTTGGACATAGTGAAAAGAAGCTTTGGACTCAACCAAGAGGTCCCTATTTCAATGCCCTCTCATTGCGTAGGCTGCTATTTGACATGTATACCTTTGAGACCTTCTTTGATAGGTGCTGATATGAGTAGATATAATTCCTCTCTTAGAACATGCTTTCCTAATCATTTATGGCACCTTGCTTTTGATATGAGTAGATATAATTCCTCTCTTAGAACATGCTTTCCTAATCATTTCAAATGTCTCTTTTGCACCTTGCTTTTAGAAATTAGAGTAGCACTATTTTTATGCATATGTTTCTGGCTGTTGACATGCAGAAAGGAAATTGGGTATGACGGATGGAGGCTTGATTTTGTCAGAGGATTCTGGGGTGGTTATGTGAAGGATTACTTGGATGCAAGTGAACCTTACTTTGCTGTTGGCGAATACTGGGATTCCCTGAGCTATACGTATGGTGAGATGGATCATAATCAAGATGCTCATAGGCAGAGGATTGTTGACTGGATAAATGCTACTAATGGAACTGCTGGGGCATTTGATGTTACTACAAAAGGGATCCTTCATTCTGTAAGCTTTCATTTAATTAACTGGTTGTCAAATCTGCGGAATATGTTTTCTGAGTTTATTCACAATATTTCTTGTGATTATACTCATAAGAAAATGAAAATTTATTACAATGTCATAATTTCTGCTTTTTCCTTGTATCTGTTTTAGATATGTCTGACGGATTCAATCCTAAAAATTATTGATGCTTGTAAAATATTTTCTTACTACTCGTAGAAAGTTAAATACTTCTGAGATGCTTATTATATTTTTCCATGTTCTTTTTCCAGTAACTATTTGGAAAATATCTCTTATAGGCACTTGATAGATGTGAATATTGGCGATTATCAGATGAGAAAGGAAAGCCTCCCGGAGTTGTTGGATGGTGGCCCTCTCGTGCTGTTACCTTTATAGAGAATCATGACACTGGATCTACTCAGGTTTAAACATCTTTCCATAAGAACTAGTTTATTGCATTTAAAACTGAAATCGACTGGGTGAAACATTAATTAGAGATACACTCTGATATTTTAGTTTTACGGATTAATAACCTACTTCTACAACTTTACTCTTGGATATTATATAAAATATCATTTTGATCATGGTACTTTGGATTTAATTCCATTTTAGTCCTCTGCTTTCCATAAATCTTACCATTAGTCTTTATTGTTAGAAGTTAATATTATAGGAATTGGTTAATCTATAATAAGAATTTCTATGCGAGAAAAGACACCATAAGGATACATTTCTAGAATATATAGATATAAAAGACTAATAGAGACTAAATTTTTGGAAAATGATAATTGTTGGTGGGTCATCCTTTTGGTGGTATAAAGAAGACGATTTGGTTGGCTCCAATGCGTGCTTTCTTATGGAGTTAAATAGACGGTTTTTTCATAACTCTTTCTCCTCTTTTAATTGTTTTATGGAGTTGGTTTTATCTACTGCTTTTTCTTGGTGTAAAACGAAGCACTTTTCCCTCATTTTAACTTATCTTTTTCAGTCAATAATTAGCATGATTTCATTTATCAATGAAATGTTTCTCTTTTTTTGAGAGACTAAAGTTGTGGAAAAATTAATCATGAACTAATTTTAAAATTTATTGAAAATACAAGGAAAAAATTTAGATGTTTAAGAGTACAAGAGCTAAAATGGAATGAGACTCAAAGTAATTAAAATGGTATTTTAACCTATTATTACAATGATAATCATATCAATTCCTGCGATTTTCTGTACATTTTCTTTATGCCATGGCCCATGCAGAATCTACAATTTTCAGTAAATGTTAATTTACATTTCTTTATACCATATAGTATCAACATTTTTGTTATCTTGTGATGCTGTTTTCTCATCTTGTAGGGTCATTGGAGATTTCCTAGTGGGAAGGAAATGCAAGGATATGCTTACATCCTGACTCATCCTGGAACACCATCAGTATTCTATGATCACATTTTCTCCCACTACAAATCTGAAGTTGCAGCACTTATTTCTCTCAGAAAACGAAATAAAGTTAACTGCCGGAGTGTAGTAAGTCTAAATCACCTTTAAAAAAAAATTTGAAGAAATTGATTACTATGAACTTTATTTTCCCACCTTTTTGCCTTCTTTGGGAAGTTTTTTCATTTTTCACATTTATTGGATAAAAGTAGTAATAATAAGGGAAAGGACCTGGAAACTGAATACGTTGCTCCCCCCCCCCCCCCCCCGTTTTTCCTGGTATTAAGAAACTCATTACTTGATTGAAAGAAGCGGGGAAAAAAAACAGTGTAATTACAAAAGAATTTTGAATGTAGAGAACGCCATGAAGCTGTATTCTGTACAAAAATACATAGAATTGAAAGCTGAGGACTTATCTTCAAAGTTTCTGACATTCCTTTCTTCCATATATGCCACAAAAGGGCCCTGATCGTACAGCTCCATAAAATACATTTCAGATTGAACATTCATTATACATCAATCTATGGAGTTGAAAATATAAATATACTAGTATATACTCCTGATTCATTTTTTCATGGTCAATTGACTGGTTTACTATGAAGGCAAGTTTCTAGGCCTTTGCCATCTGATAAATGGAAGCTATAAAGTCCATAAATTGACTGGAATTACTTGCCCGTTGGTATTAACAGTGTTAGTTGGCTATCGCCAAGTGGCTTTTGGAAAATGTACTGGCCTCTGTTCTTCTTTCTCTTCACTTTTTAGACGATTGTAGTCTCTTAGTAAACATTCATTGGTCGCAATACCACAAAATTCCTATTGGCCTATACTTTTATTACTTTGTACTGTATTTTTCAGGTTAAAATTGAGAAGGCAGGTCTATGCAAATTGATGAATGCAGTGAAGATTGGACCGGGCAATTTCGAACCGCCTAGCAGATCCAGTGGATGGTCATTGGTTATTGAGGGAAAAGACTACAAGGTCTGGGAAGTATCCAAGTAAATTCAGGCGAATCCCAAAATTTAGACAATAGTAAACTTCTAGGAGAGTTTGTGCTTGTTGGATGATCCTCATGTAAACTGTACCAGAAGGCTGAGGATAATGCTGCTATTGGATTGTGGATAGGAGATTTATACTGTTTTATATGTATCATACATATTCATTGGCTCTATTAGAAGCATTCATTGAGGATGCTGTTAATGTTATTGTAAAGTTCACCGATTGGTGGTGGCTATGTATAAACTTATCAGCAGTTTAATAATATATAAGGAGATGTGGGTGATGGAATTGTACTCACCCCTTTTTCCCACCTCAGTCTACTTTCTTATTCCACTTATTACAATTTTTCCTTTATAAATCCATATTTTCCAAGCCAGGGAGGGGAGGTTTTTCCCATCCTCTGCCTTTGGGGGAGGTTTTTCCCATCCTCTGCCTTTGGTCCCTAAACTTGTGTAATAATTACATGAAATTTCTTGATATTATGTAGTTTGTACTGTTTTTGGTTTATTTGTATAAGCTAAATTACAGGTTTTTTGTCTTTCAGGTTTGTTAAATATCTCTCTAAACTTTAAAAAGTTTATAATTGCTCTTGAATTTTAAAGTGTAATAAGTCTCTAAGCTTTTGATTTTGTAGTTAATAAATTGAACTTTCAATTTTGTATTTAATAAATTTTTGACCTATTAAATATTCTAAAAATTTACAAACCAATTGGATATAATAACGCAAAATTCACTTTTATATATGATAGATTCGTTAATTTTAAAAATTGTTGAATATTCTTTAGACCTATTAAACACGATTTAAAATCAAATATTTATTTAACATTTTTAAAATTTATGGTCCTATTAGACGCAAAATTAAAACCTCATGGACCTCCTAATTAGTTTTGAAAGTTCAATGATCTATTAGATACATATGAAAGTTTAGGGATCAAACTTTGTACTTTTGACATTTATATAAAATTAGGAGTATGATAGAAGCATACGTTTACTTATAAAAGCAAAAATTATATATATGTACATAAATAGTGGCATGATGATATAATTTCATTTAAACTTTTAGATAAAATTACAAGATTAGGCATTAAACTTTCGAGTTGTGTGTAATAAGTTATTTATTTTTAAAAGGTGTTTAACATATTTTAAAATGTTCAATTTTGTATATAATATATTCCTAAATTTTAAAAGCTATTAAACAAAAGCTAAATGTTTAAGGACAAAACTTCAAATTTAACCAAATTTTTAAAAGCTATTATAAAGTAATTGGAAGTAAAATTCGTCCAAAGAACCACTAAGTTTTCTGATTGGTGGGTGTATAAAATTCGTCCAAAGAACCACTAAGTTTTCTAATTGGTGGGTGTATATTTTGAACTTTGAATTCTTACTATGAAGAGGAAGAATGAAAAAGAAAATTAATAATAATATAAAGCTCGATTTGTTCGATGTCTGTTTATAAGCAACGGAGAAAACAGCCAAAGCTGGGCCACAAAAAATATCAATATTAGTAAATAACTGTTTTAACCGTCCAAATGGCAAACGGTTCTCCCTTCTTCCCGCCATGAACGACCTTCTCCAACCCCTCATCTTCCTCTGTTTTCCCTTTTCACATCTTCTTAAAACCCTCTTCTTCCCATCAAACAATTCAGTCTCCAATCCTCAAGCGAATCCTTTTGTGTTTCGCTTGAGGTTTAAATTCCAGGGCTGCCCCGATCTCACAAGAACATTTCATCATCCCATAAAAATGGCTATACTTCGGCTGCTGCTAACATTGTCTTTGCTGGCTACTACGGCATTTGCTGACATTGGAAACTTCGATGACTACTGGAAAGCACGCGCTGCCGAGGCTGAAAAAGCCGCCACCGATGCCTTCGAGCCTAATCCTGAGAACGTCACCAACTCCTTCAATGCCGAAGTTGGCCAGTAAGTTTGAAATTTGTAGTTTCTTACAACTTTAATCATTGAACTAAACTCGGAATTAGGGGAATGAATTAATGGGGGTTGAGTTTGATGCAGGGTATTGAGTGGAAGCAACAGTACGAGGAGGAATTTGAAGAAATATACAGGCCCATGTCGAGCCACTAATCCCATTGATCGGTGCTGGAGATGCGACCCCAATTGGGCCAATAACCGGAAGAAGCTAGCCGATTGTGTTTTGGGTTTTGGCCGCAAGACCATTGGTGGAAAGTTGGGTCCATACTACGTCGTGAATGACTCGTCGGATTCGGACCTCATGAACCCGAAACCTGGGACTCTTCGTCATGCTGTGATCCAAAAGGGACCTCTGTGGATCATCTTCTCTACCAACATGGCCATTAGGCTCACTCAGGAGCTCATCGTGACCAGCGACAAGACCATTGATGCAAGAGGGGCCAATGTTCAGATTGCTTATGGGGCTGGCATTACTCTTCAGTACATCAAAAATGTCATCATCCACGGCCTTCGTATCCATCACATTGTCGTCGGTAGCGGTGGAATGATTCGAGATGCTGTCGACCATGTGGGTTTGAGGACTATGAGCGATGGTGACGGCATTTCCATCTTTGGTTCCTCCAATGTTTGGATTGACCATGTTTCCATGTCCAATTGTCATGATGGTCTCATTGATGCCATTATGGGATCCACTGCCATCACTATATCCAATTGCCACTTCACTCACCATAATGAGGTAATAATGTATCTTATCCTGAAACAATGTGACTGATGGTTTTATATAATTGAAGTTAAAAGCTAAGTTATATACAGGTGATGTTGTTTGGAGCGAGTGACGGGTACTCGAATGATCAGATAATGCAAGTGACTGTAGCATTCAACCACTTTGGTCAAGGATTGGTACAGAGGATGCCAAGGTGTCGATGGGGCTTCTTCCATGTTGTGAACAATGACTACACTCATTGGCTTATGTATGCCATTGGTGGTAGCCAGCATCCCACCATTATCAGCCAGGGAAATCGCTTCATTGCTCCTCCCAATGTATATGCCAAAGAGGTAATCAAATATTTAACAAACAGCTCAAGCAATTCATTTGCTTTTAATTTTGTCTAGAAACTAAAAATGGGTGTGAACTTAAATCAGGTGACAAAGAGAGAGTACTCACCAGAGGAGGTGTGGAAAAGCTGGACATGGAGATCAGAGGGAGACTTGATGATGAATGGAGCATTCTTTGTTACCTCAGGCGATCAAAGCAAGAGAAGACCCTTCTCAAGGATGGATATGATCTCCTATAAACAAGGGACATACGTTACAAGAATGACACGTTTTGCAGGTGCGCTCGCCTGCTTCGTTGGTCGCCCTTGCTAAATTTCAACTCCAAATTCTAGCACACATCGCGGTCGACAAACAGATTCATAATACTAATTCTTGGGGTCAACTGCTCAACTCACAAGTTTAGTTTTTCTTTTTTTGGTTGTGTCGACTGGTTGGGTGAAGCCAAACAAACATAACACATTCTTTATACTCTGTGGCTTTCAAGAGCTCTCATATAACTGAACTTGTTTTATGATAATCTCTTTTCTATTCCATGTTTACTTCCTTCTAGTCACCATAACAATAATAAACATTTATGATTATTGGACTTTTAAACGGTGAAGAAAGTTATACACGTGGGAAATGAAATGTATTGGAAGAATTTACCTAATGTTAAATTAGATAAATGTAAATTGACGAGCATTCTAAAATATAATGTTACAACTTTTCTATTTCAAAAATCTTAAAATAAGAACAAAAAAGCAAGAAAAGAAAGGATAATGTAATAAATAGTGATTATGAAGAAACAATGAACTAGAAGAAGCGACAGTACTAGTGAATTTTATCCACTTGATTTGATAGAGCTCTACTTGCTTACTGCATCTCAATCATTCTTGGTTCGATCTGGAGATTCATCTACAAGACTCCCTAACTTTTGTTCGAAATCACTTAGGATCTCACCCAGACAACTAGGTTTAGACTATAGCTCTGATACTAATTAACAAGGACAATGAAACTTCTACCTATCTCCACAATGGTATGTTATTGTTTATCTTGGACATAAACCTTCATGACTTTACTTTTAGAACCACCCAAAAAGTCTCGTACTAATGGGAAAAATTGTTTTTACTTATATACCATGGGTTTCTCTCTTTCCTAACCAACTTTGTTTGCACCTAAAAACCCTTACATATCACTAATTTTGTAGAATCTAGAGGTAAACTGAATTTCTCAATACTAAAGTTTATTTGTGAGAAGGAGTAATCCAATTTCTCAGAGTATATTATGAATACTTGCACATCAGTCAACATCAATCACTTCTTCCACATGCATACACTAATAATCTGAAAACAGAGGAAGGATCAAGATGAATCCAAAAGTCTTCAAACCTGTGCAGGGCTCTTGGTTGGTCTTCTATAAAAATCTCTTGACAGTGTGTCAGTAAGTTCTTTAAGAGCCTGAAAGAATAATTGGGACACTAACAAGCAAGTAATAAATATTAAACCAACACAAGGATACTTATTCTGGCATCCGTTTGATGCTTTTTCAGTGCATTTGAGAAACAATTGTCGATCATAGAAAATTTTGAAAGGTTAATTTGTGCTCAAGAATAAACCAATTGGAGGATGCTGCATAATGCATATACCTTCAGTTTCCAGATGCGTCAGCAGCCCTGAGTCTTGCCTAGAAGTTTAAGCTGCTCCTGCAAGCAATGGGATGGATGATGGATACAAGTATTAGTTTATAGGAAAGCATGAAGTTGAGAGTCGGATACATCACGTAACATCAGTTCCAAAAATTGATTCAAGTACTTAAATTGATCACATATGATACATATGTGAAAAGTTAAAAGAAATATAACTTGGGTTTTTTTGTATGGAGGACTTAAATTTTTTTGAAAAAATGAAACTTGATCGGCTTTTTCAAAATAGAACTTTCTGACCTTTTGTTGGCATCATCAAGATTTTTTTATGATTATTTTTTTCTTTTCGAGCTCTTGCTATGGTTCTAGCTCACTTTCTCGCTCTTTCTCACTTTCTTGCTCTTGCATTCTACAGTTAGTTCATTTGGCATTTGAAAAAGCTATGTTTATGGCCACCGATTGCAATGCATTGTCAGAGGAAGGGAGCATAATCATTATTGAGACGGAATACAAAAAAGGAATCACAGAGAAAAAACAATGTGACATTTTGACCCAATTTTTTTAGGCTAATCTATCGAATAATTCATATAAATTTTGGAAGTGTTCATACAAAAAAAATGAAAATAATTAGTGAGTCATAGGTCCAATTGGTGAGAGACTATTTTAAAATAACTTCAAGACCCCTTCCATCGTTATAAAATTTAAAATATTCACATTACATCGCTACTTCTATAAAATTTAGGGATGAATTTTATTCTTTTAACTTGGGACAAGATAAAATATATTTTAAGATTGTGTTAGTCACAAAAATGGTTAAAAATAAATACATGAATTATTAATATATATATATATTTTTCCAAAATTCAAACAATTTTAGAATTACTAAATCCCCGTGAATTTTATTTTTGGTTATTTTTCAGGAAGGGAGACAAAATATGGTCATTCCTTCCAAATTCCGTAATAAATTTTACTATGGGCTTCCATTGCGTAATTATAAGCCCATATGATGGAGGGCCCATAGGGGAGGAGGAAACTAGACGCAATGCTTGAAGAGAGAGATGCTGACCATTTCAATGCAAAAATACCAAGTGGCAGCTGAAGGAGACACATTCCTACGCGTGGCAGAAAGTTGGGATATTAGCGATAATTCCTGAAGAACAGTTAAAAGAGAGAGGGAACATGTTTGTTAAACTGGAAAAACTTTCTGATCCTAATTCCTGAATTCATTTGATGATCCACAACAAAGAGCCTAAAGAGTCTTACGAAAAGCACATCTTCTGAGGTAGGCATAATCTGTTTTTTTTAAACGTTTCAATCACAAGATCATATTGAGTTTTTTTAATCAACTTTGACGACGTGCAACTGTAGTTTTCTCCTATATAATATTATTTGGATGGAGAAGAATAGGAGAATCTTTGGAGAAGCTATGAGAGGTCAGTGGAGAGTTTTGAGAGTCGGTTAGATTTAACTTGTCTTTATGCTCGTCATGTTAATCGGGTTTAATTACTAGCTTGGCCTAATCCTTTCGATTGGATATACTCTTGTCACTAGCCTTAGGACTTTTCTTGGTGTGCTTATTTTTGTATGATCTTCTGATGCACGTGACTTAAAATGTTTATGAAACGTGAGATCCAAAATTACTACCAGAATAAGGTAAGAATTACCTTAATCAAATAAAATAAATGTTGAAATGGGTGGGATTCGGTGAGAATGTGTAAAGACAGAGAGTCTGACTCTTAAAATATTGTGGAGAGATTTCTTTAATCAAAGTGAAGAATTGTCTGAAGTTTATTTTTGAAACCTGAAATGACCCTATTGACATCCTCTTGAATTTATGCATGAACCTTTATTGGAAAAGAAAGTATGAGAGAATGATTCATTTTCCTAGGATCTCAGTTTACAACATATGGAACAAGGAAAGGAGGTTAAGTATTCTGCATTATCAAACTGCGAATCTTATTTTGAACGTATCCAATCTACGAAGAAACTTCCGAAATTCCTACAGGAGACACTGAATGATGCATTTGCCAGGATCCCAGTTTCGTCATTTCCTGGAGTCCCAGGAGGCAGAGGTAATAATGATAACCAACAGCTTCTTCAATTTTAGAACTTAATTCATATGATTATGCATAAAAAAATATTAGAAGGGTTGAAGAAATAAAAAGAAAAACACTTTTTGCAGTTATTGAGATTCCAGCAGACACAACTATTGCTAATGCTGTAAAGATTCTATCTGAGTGCAACATTTTATCAGCTCCTGTAACAAATTCAAATGCAAGAGCAAGTATGAATTGGAGAGAGAGGTACCTTGGAATTGTAGATTATTCGGCAATTATCTTGTGGGTGTTGGAGAGTGCAGAACTTGCT
The DNA here is from genome assembly GCA_002890555.2 of Lagenaria siceraria. Classification (NCBI taxonomy): domain Eukaryota; kingdom Viridiplantae; phylum Streptophyta; class Magnoliopsida; order Cucurbitales; family Cucurbitaceae; genus Lagenaria; species Lagenaria siceraria. Next base: position 25,732,652 of record CM016484.1, read on the forward strand.
GCAGCTGCTTTATCTGCTGGTTCAGCTACTGCAGTTGGAGTTGGTGCAGGAGCAGTTGGGGCTATTGGAGCATTGGCATTAGGGGCAACAGGCCCGGTTGCAGTTGCAGGGATAGCTGCAGCGGCGGTTGGAGCTGCTGTGGCTGGTGGAGTTGCGATCGACAAAGGAATCGGTAAAGATGCTCCCACAGCTGCTGATAATTTAGGAGAAGATTTTTACAAAGTCTTACTGCAAGAAGAACCATTCAAATCAACAACAGTAGGCTCTTAAACTATGCCAGTAGGGTAACTTTATTGCTCAAATTAACAAAACTACTACTTCGTATCATATGTAGTCATTTTCTTGGTATCATGTACTCATATAGTCATTGTTCACAAGACAAAAATGATAAGAGTCCTACCCAAAAATAGAATAGGTTATGTGCAACAGTTTCGAAAGAACTAAACACTAAGATTTTGATGTTTCAGGTTCAGTCAATATTGAAATCCTACCGTTGGGCTCCGTTCCTTCCAGTGACCCTAGATAATTCCATGTTATGTGTCTTACTGCTACTTTCAAAATATAGATTGAGGAATGTACCTGTCATTGAATCAGGGAAACCTGACATCAAGAATTACATAACTCAATCTGCAGTAATTCAGGGTCTTGAAAGGTGTAGAGGAAGGGATTGGTTTGACTGTATAGCTGCAAGACCTATTTCTGATTTGGGACTTCCATTCGTGTCTTGTAACGAGGCAGGTATTTATAATGGCTGATTTGGGTTTGTAAAAGTTTCCAACTTTAATGGTCATTTCTCTTTTTGGTCAGGTTATTAGCATCCAAAGCAACGAGTTGATATTGGAAGCTTTCAAACAAATGAGAGATAATCATATTGGTGGCCTTCCAGTTGTCGAGGGGCCAAATAAAAGGATGGTGGGAAATATAAGTATAAGAGACATAAGATATTTACTGCTTAAACCTGAACTTTTCTCCAATTTCAGGTAGAATGAATGGGTGGAATTTTCATTATATGCACGTTGAATAACGTTCAATCCAATAAAGTGGATAGAAGTAACATACCTGGTCAGGATACCATAGTAATTACGTTAGAAACTAGTGTCACAGAGAGTGATGAACTTGCTTTTATGGCTCATATGGGCTAATTCCTTTCTTCCTTCTCTATATTATCAAATGCGATTGAGCTCTAAGAGCCCGTTTATGTTAATTAATCTTTTATGCTTTTCTGTAATTGGATTTCAGGAAGCTTACAGTTAAGGATTTCATCAAAACAGTCGTTACGTTGACTCAAGATATTGGGAAACTTGCTCCACCAATTACCTGCAAACTTGATTCAACTCTTGGCTCTGTTATTCATAGTCTTGCTTCCAAGTCAGTCCACAGGATCTATGTCGTAGCTGGTGATGAGGAAGTTGTCGGGGTCATCACTCTAAGGGATGTGATCTCGTGCTTCATTTTTGAACCACCAAACTACATCATCAACAACTTTGGATTTTCTGCCGAAGAAATGTTGAATCAGTGACATTTACAAGTTTTTTTTTCCTTAACAATTGACAGATATGCAAGATGTAAACTAGTTGCGAATTCTGGTTTGACATCTAAAGTATACTAATTACTTTGCTCATGTACTTTTACTCTTAAACTAATGTCAGATAGCTTTCTCAATACTTCATCTATCATTACTTCTCTTGCCCTTTCAACATCTTTCCACCTTCCAAGCTATGCAAATTTATTGGATTATATAACAAATCGAAATGGGTTCTTCGACTCTAATTCTGAAGTTCTTAAAGCCATTTCTTCGCCAAGAAGCAAGAGAAGGCATAAAAAGGCTCTGGCAATTCTTCCAACAACTTTCAAACTTTTACCAATTGGTCGGCTCTACCGTAAATGTCCATCCTTAGTGCTTCTCCTCGCAAACCATCCAATAGAAACCCAGAAAGCACGGCATTTACAGATGCCAAGTTTCTGTGGGGCATTTCGTCGAACGTCTTTAGAGCGTCGACACATGAAGTAGCTTCTCATATACATATCCGTGAGGCTGTTGCTCCATAGACGTATGCTGGGAATCCCTTTCCTTTTGTTTTGTTTTTTCTTTGTTTTTCTCTTCTTCAGTCAAGTGGGAGAGCAGCATTTGGCCTTGTAGAACTGAATTGAGCATTGTGCATGCTTTGAAGAGAGGAGGAAAAATGAAACTATGAGAAAGAAGGGATCAATGTAAAATCCATTTTACCACCAATCCCGTCATTTTGCGCTTCATGGGATTTGATCGGCGTGCAAGCAATCGAGTTTATCAAAGCGATTATAAACGATTTTGTTTTTAATTTTTTGATTTTTAAGATTTATGTTTCTTTTATATCGAAAGAAATTAGGTTTGTTTTGTCTTAAATTCTATATTTATGGTTATCATATTAATTGAAGAAATTTTTGAATTCTTAGCCCATAATATATTTTGTTATGATAGAAACTAAATCGATAAGCATAGAAATTGAAAAAGTGTAAATAGATTTATTTGGTTCATTAACAGTATTTTAGCTACACTTATGGACAAAGAGAAGAAGAATCTTATTATTGAAGAAAAATATCATAAAAATACATGTACATAAGTGTCAATGAGATTAAAAAGTTTATATAGGACACCACTCTAAATCCTAGGCCCAAAATCGCATATAACATGTAATGCGTATACAAATTTCACATAACAAAACTTCTTTGGAGGATGAGAATTCTAGTTAGATTATATATTTGAGAGTGAAACCTACCTTTGGTTTTTATTTCAGAATTTGGTAAATAACATCTCCTAAATTGTCAATTTACCCAAAAGGTTAAGCTATAGGTGAAGGAAAATTTAATATAATATATTACTAAGCAAGTGGAAATGGATATTAATTGGAGAGGAAACAACAATGCAGGAACTTAAACTCAAGACATCCTAAAACAACTTACTCTAGGTAAAGACAAATTTAATATAATATTGAACCACATCAATTTAATTGATGTAAATGAGATATAATCTAAATATGAAAAAGCTCATACAACTTATCATAGGACAGGATGTAAGACAAGCATGAAGGAAGAAGAATATTCCAGAAAAGCAACATTTGCGTCAAAAGTACGGTGACCAATGAATTCTAAAAAAAAGAAGAAGCATATTTGACATAATATTAGTGAAAAAGAATGTACTACTCGAAAAAGAAAAGAAAAAAAATCGTTTAAATAAGATAAATAACAAATAAAAAAAAGGAAATATCTTGGGCGAAGCAGTGATAAGCTAAAAACTATTGAAGCTAAATTATAAGAAATGTCCCTAAACTATGCAATTTATGTAAAAAATACCTCTGAACTTTTAAAAGTTTCAAAAATACTCCTAAACTTTTAAAAAGAATTCAAAAATACCCTTACCGTTAGTTTTGGATGGAAACCGTTAAGGTTTTGTTTTAAAAATACCCCTGTACTTTTTAAAAATTTCAAAAATACCCTTAGCTAAAAAAAAGTAAAAAAAAAAAATACATTTACCATAAGTATATGAATACAAACCATTAATACCTCATTTAAAAATAACTTTAAAATTAAAAAAAAAATTATAATGACTTAATATAGTGATGAATTTATTTGAAGTTTTATTAAATTTGAAAAGAATGAATTTTAAAACAAATTTTATAAATATTCTCATTTTTTTTATATAAATACTTTTACTTTCTCTTAATTTTTCAATTCTTAACGTACACAAATGTTTTCACCAACCAAAATTTTAAGTTAAAACATAAGATCTTAAAATCTCACAAAATTCTAAAATCAAAATCTCTCTTTAAACATACCAAAACAATAATAATAAAAAAAGCACGAGTAGTTGGGTGTATTAATAACCGAATACATTTTGTTATTTAACTATTTATCCTTTTGATATATTTAAGGGGAGATTTTGATTTTAGAATTTTGTGAGATTTTATTTTTTAACTTAAAAAATTGGTTGATGAGAAAATTGGTGTAAGATGATAATTGAAAAATTAGGAGGAAAATGAGAGTATTTATATGAAAAAAAATGAGGATATTTTTATAATTTGTTTTAAAGTTCATTCATTTCAAACTTAAGAAAACTTCAAACAAATTGATGACCATATTAATGTTAGGAGGAATTTTAAGCCCTTTTTTTTAATTTTAAAGTTATTTTTTGAATGAGATATTAACGTTTATGTTCATAAATTTACGGTGAAGATATTTTTTTAACTTTTTTTGAGTTAAGGGTATTTTTTAAACTTTTGAAAAAATTGATGACCATATTATGTTAGGGGAATTTTAAGCCCTTTTTTTTAATTTTAAAGTTATTTTTTGAATGAGATATTAACGTTTATGTTCATAAATTTACGGTGAAGATATTTTTTTAACTTTTTTTGAGTTAAGGGTATTTTTTAAACTTTTGGAAAGTTTAGGGGTATTTTTGAAACAAAACTTTAACGGTTTTCATCCAAAACTAACGGTAGAGGTATTTTTGAACTTTTTTTTTTAAAGTTTAAAGGTATTTTTGAAATTTTTGAAAATTTAAGAGTATTTTTGATACAAATTACATAGTCCACGAATATTTTTTATAATTTAACCAACTATTGACTATTCTAGTACAGATTACAAATAAGGAATCCTACAAATACTCGTGGGAGCCAAGGGGGGCGCACCTTGGTAATTTACGCGCAAAAAAGCCGGCCAAATAGCAAATAAGGTGGAGCCACTACAAAATTATCACTTTAATTACCAGCACATTACTGATTGCCACGTGTTAATCTTAATTCATTTTCCTCTATAATCAATCTTTTATTTTATTTTTATTATTATTTTTTTTGATGGGACAAATGCAATAATATAAGGAGACTCTGGATTTTCCCTTCGCTCTTTCTGCCCCTGATCGTGTTTTGGTCACCGGGGAAGTCCTTCTCGTTAAACCGGTTGAGAATTGAAATTGAGATTTCTCTTTGATTTCATTTCTAAATCCATCAACGTCACTGAAGGGTCTCGCAGCGCTAGGTTACAGGTAAGGGATTTCGATCATCTTAATTGTTTAATTTTTGCTTCGATTCGTGGATTCTCTTGGCGTCACTGACTTTTGTTTTCGACGTAATTGACGTGGTTGTTGCGTTGATGTATGTGTACTCATACTGAGATGAAAACTTACTTGTTCGCCCTAATTTGTTAGGTGTTATTATCTGCTTGTTTGACTAGCAGTTTTAGAAAGAGATCTAGGGTGTTTGATTACAGCGAGGGTATGGGAAACGATTTATTGACGTGCAACGAGTTAGATTTTTAGTTTCTTTAAGGCGCGGGTTTGCAATAGCCAGTAGATAGTTTTCCGAATTGAAATCCGTGTCTCAAGGACATTTTTATGTGTCTTGCTTGTTCTTTAACGAAATTAAACAGTTTCATCACTTTCTCCATCCATTTGATGATTGAGCTTGTTTCTTGTTCTTGATCGAACTTGCACTTGGCGTAAATTTTGATATTGTGTATTCTTGAATGGCATGATTTCATGTTTAGAATTGAGCACAATCATTTTTCTGCGTTGGCCATGAGTGTTGAGGAAAGTGAAGTTTAAATTGATGTCCTTGGTTTATTTTCAGCCGGTGAGGGTGTTTACTCCTGCAAGGAAGAGACTGATGAGAGATTTCAAGAGGTTGCAGCAAGATCCACCTGCTGGCATCAGTGGTGCTCCCCAAGACAATAATATCATGCTATGGAATGCTGTTATATTTGGGTACGGCCTTTTTCTTTTTTACAGTCAGAATTTCTTTACATATGCACCGTTGCTTTTGTCGCTGACTGATGCCATGGTCTTTTATATGTTATTTCGTTGGCTTATGCAGGCCAGATGATACACCTTGGGATGGAGGTATGCTCAATTTCTGGTCCTTAATGACTAATTAAGAATACAACAGCGTTGTGATTAGAACCATTTCTTCTAATGATTTACTTGTTTCGTGTTTGACGATTTCACTCTGTTTTCATGTCCAAAATTACAATTAATAAATTGGAAATTGGGAATAATTAGAACTTGCTAAAATTCTGATTATTGTTTTCTTGGGACTCAACTTTGTAATGTCAAGTTGCTTTCATCTCTCCTGATGCAAGTTGTGGGTATGTACTCTGAAGGATCCATGCATTCAGCTGTGCTTTTCTAAACATTAGATTAAATTGAAAAATGGAAGGGATATTAGCATTTTGTTTGATTTTCTGAAACTTTTAGTTAATTTTGTATTTGATTTTGGTAGTTTTCTTAACTCATCCTAAGTTTATTTATTTGTGAACTTCTTCTGTACAGCATGTCGTGTAACAATTTTTTTGAGTTGACCAGGTACGTTTAAACTTACCCTTCAGTTCACTGAGGATTATCCAAATAAGCCACCTACAGTCCGCTTTGTGTCTAGAATGTTTCACCCTAACAGTAAGTTCACAACCTCCAAGAATATGGCCTTTACAAATATTTTATGCTTGTGTTCATTCTTGTTCAATTTGAGGGCTTTTTGTAATCTCCATTGGCACACTGTTTTAAGAGGATGGCTAGTTCTACTGTACATTTCTTGCCCTCCTATTTTCTGTTAATACAATGTTGCTCGATGTGTATGTTTTAGTGCTTAGCTAATTTTCTTTTGCTAAGAAATTGATGGGGTGGAAAAACTATGGGGAAAAAAACTATCTGCTAACACTATTGTCGTCAACCTTTTTGAATCCTAAGCACAAAGCTTGATATGTATGGTATGTTTGGCTTCGATATGGGTGGGTGATTTTAAATTTTAATGAGTGAAAAGCAAGAGAAAAATAGTTAAACTATCTTGTAAAACAACAAAATAAATATTTATCTTACATTGCAACGTAAGTTGTGACAATTTGTTTCCAAACTTTTGTTTCTGTACATGTTCCTTGGCATATTTTGTTTTCCTCCCTCATTTGGCTTTTGCAATCAACTTCAGTTTATGCCGATGGAAGCATTTGTTTGGACATTCTTCAAAATCAGTGGAGCCCAATCTATGATGTAGCAGCTATACTCACCTCTATTCAGGTACCACCTAATAAATTTGGCCCTAATGTATGTCAAGACTGAGTTTTGTTTCTTGCTATATGATTAATTGCCTCCTTTTATCATTTTATTGGGGGTAAATAATGTAATCATAGTTATTAATAGAAACCTGTCATTGCCCCTCTGTGCCATGCCCTACCTTTGTACTTTCCTTTGTAGTAGAATGCATAAGGTTCATGTGTCTTCTGGATGCTTATTTTATCATATTTATGAAACTAGCTGAGTGAGCAGGCAATTAATTGTAAATCTGTACACCCTCTGTGCCATGCCCTACCTTTGTACTTTCCTTTGTAGTAGAATGCATAAGGTTCATGTGTCTTCTGGATGCTTATTTTATCATATTTATGAAACTAGCTGAGTGAGCAGGCAATTAATTGTAAATCTGTACACCCCTTGACCCATGCCATAAAAGTCCCATTCTTGTAGTTCTTGTCCTTGATTTCTGAATTAGTGACTCATGACAGGTTTGATTCACTCACCTATTCTTTTGGTAAAAAAAAGAAAAGAAGAGAAAAAAAAAAAGCCGAGTTATACGAATTGTCCTTGAATTGTAGGGTAGACTTCAATTTTGTTCATGTCATTCTAAAAGTTTCATTTTTTACCCTTAACCTTTTAAATTGTTTGGAAACAACCCTTCTGTCAACCTTTTTTTGTCAAAATGAACAGAAAAATATGAGGATGGTTGTGAGTTGTATAAATAGAGGTACATGAGCATAGGTGGTAGGTTTTCTTCAATTATGCCCTTGGACTTTAGAATAAGTTTCAGTTGCATCCTTATTATTTCAAAGTCATAGTTTACCCCTTAACCTTTCAAATTGTTTTGAACAGAAATGTCGTCTCATTTTAAAAAGAAAGAACGAGGAAAAATTTTAAAAAAGAAGAAAAGCAACAATGCTTTTGACTTCCTAATTAAAATGAAAACAAAAGTATTTGTGTTAGGGAGACGTAAAAAAATTGAAGGGTTTTAGCTATATTCAAAATGGTGTTGATTAGGGAGGGAGTTTGATTTGAAGGTTAGAATTTTAGTTGAAATGGTATCATTTACATGGGGAAGCCACGTATTGTGAGAGAAGAGTAGTACATCGGTAAAAATTTCACTGGAAAAGTTAAAAGAGAGTGGGGTCTGAGAAAGCTTCATGAGAGGACAGGAATATGTTTGTGAGAGGAAAATGGTGGGAGAGTGAGGGTAGTGGAAAATATGGGTGGGAAATTAGAACAACGAAAATTATTAACTAATGGATGAGCACAACTTTAACCTCCAATATAAGAAATTTATTGAGCAATAGTGGGCTCTGGGTTTGGTTGTTTTGGGATTCTTTGTTTGTGACTTCCACTCTTCATGTATGCCCTAATCTTGATTTTCATCGATTAGGCGTGAGACAATACACTTTGGTATATGGAGGTATTCTTTTGAAAATTTTATTTTCCCTCATACCTTTTGATAGTGAGTTGATGAATATTATTTGATCTTAACCCCCAAATTTGCTTTCCTTTCAAACGACGTCATTTGGGTGTGACTAGACCATTATTTTCTTTTATAGCCTCACTGTCATGTCTTGTTTCTTTCTTCATTTTAATGGAGAAGCAAATGAGAGGGTAGTTTTGAACAAGATTAAAAGACAAGGGTTAAAATCAAGATTTTGAAATTATACTGGTAAAACTTTCTTCAAGTTCAAGGATAAAATTGAAACGATGTATAACATACATATATTGTTACAAGTTATTGCCATGTAATATTTCTTTTTTTGATTTTGAAAGAAAATTTGACAAAAGAGTTGTTTGAAACCATTTTAAAAGTAGGATATAAATGACAAATTTTAAGTTATCAAGATATTGTCCTTTGAACAATTTTGTTCCTCATCATTAATCAAGTTCCCATCTTGTTTCATTCCTTATCTCTTATCAAGTTCCCATCTTGTATTAAAAAAAAAAAAAAAAGCCCGTTAAGGCATTTTGTATTATTTAACTGAAAAGTGTTACATAGGACCAAGTTTACAGAGTTGGAAGAATATAATTTGCCCATTGATCATACTGGAATTCGACCTAGTCAAGAAATTGCAGCCATTGATTTGGAAACTTCTGTATTCTTGCTGCTGCTACTGTTGGGATTTCTTTTTTATGTTAATGTTTTCATTTGCAGTCACTGCTGTGCGATCCCAATCCAAACTCTCCTGCTAATTCTGAAGCTGCTAGGATGTTCAGCGAGAATAAGCGTGAGTACAACAGAAGAGTACGTGAAATCGTGGAACAGAGCTGGACTGCTGATTAGCCACAGAATGGTTGTAGGCAAACAGAAAAGATAGTCAAGTTGCTTGTTTGCATGATATTGTACCTGGGAAGAAGACCAATTTGTTGTGTAATTTGCGTATTATGTGATATGCTTGCTTGGTTTATTAAGATGAACTACTTCAGTCTATTTCAATTTGACTATCTGGTCTTGTTTTTCCCACTCCCACTTTTCTCACGTCTTAGTTTTCTTCTATCCTTTAATTCTGACTTACATCGATTGAGTTGGAAACTTCTATACTATGGAAAATTATGGAGAGTCAGGGGCTCTAATAGCAGACGTGATGGTTGAGTCTGGATGCCTATCTGTATTGCTGACTTAGACCAGAGTTTGGATTTTTTGTTTTTGTTTTTTGTTTTTTTGTTTTTTGTTGGCGCATGCAGCTTGCTCTTTGCATCCTGTTAGATGAAAACAACTAGTTCCAGAAATGGCATTCAGTTGATGCGTACATAAAATCTGTCTGATCTTAAGCGGCATGAGAATGTTGTATCGTTTCCTCAGATGCCAGGCCAACAATGCCGACGGTAATTCTAATTCCCATTCTCTGCAGCCATTTCAGAGCCTCCTTCCTTTTCTAATTTGCATATGATGATCTGCAAAATCAAAACAGTGTTCAAATGCAGGTCCTTGATTAGGCTTCTAGATTTTAGCTTTGAAGCCAAATGGGATTGGTTTGTTTGGTTACCTGCGAGAAAATCCTTTGACGAGGCGTTGGATATGTATTCATTAACAACAAAGACAGTTCTGGCTGGGTTTAGATGGCCTTGATAAATAATGGTGCAGTGTTCAAGAATGGACCAAAGGCCGATGCCTCAGATTGGCTGCTCTTCCATGTGCTGCGCTAAGGTTTGAGGTAGTTGTTGCTTTAGTTTAAAGAATTTGATCAGGATCAATGAACCATTGGCCAACCACCTTTCATATATCTGCAACAATTGAACCAGAAACTTTTTGTGGAGTTAAATTTTCCTTGAGATCCTCACAGAGTCAAAGTTTGAACCGAGATCAGAGCTGTTGGGAAAAAATAATGGATTGGCCCAAGAAACTTATTGAAAGAAATATATAATAGCTGAAGCATATTGACTACTATGATTTTTGCTGGGACTTCAGATCTGAACAAAGTTTTTCACTCGGATGAGAACCTTTTGTCCTAAATTCAACTGTTCAATAACTGCAAGGCCTCTAAGAAGTTCTGGGACACTTCCATTGAGTATATTGTCAGCCAGAGCTCAAGGCTCTTGAAGTTTCGAAAGCTTGTCGAGAACAGAGAATAAGAAATCAATGAAGCTTTTGGAGACATTCTTCTTGAAAGGAATCGAACGTGCAGATGCTAGTTTTTCGGGTTCTTGGAGGAGAATTGTTGTTCACAATGACAGTTAAAATTGGATTACTTGAGTACCAAAAAATTGTGAGTGAAGGAGGTAGCAGAGGTTAATCCCGTACCATCCCTTAAAAGCCCAGATTTTTACGGTAGTTGATTATTGTTTGTATGGGAAATACAAATAGAACTAATGTCTAATGTGTGACCATTTGATATTCATTTTGTTATTACTATTTGATATTTTGATACTTGATATGTCTTAGAACTAAACAACTTTAAAACTGATAACAATAATGATTTTTTGTTTTTGCAAGTCAATTAAAATGTTACATAGTTCAATCTCTATGTTGACGATAACTATTGGAATTGATTTGTTTAATTGGTTCAAATTAATTGTTATACATATATATATATTTCCAATGGACGAGATTTACGATGTAATTCTTGAAGTAGAAAAATGGGTAGGTCTGATATAAAGTGTGTTGCTAGTTGTTAATTCCTTGTTTAGACATTCCATTTTAATTTTCTTCGACAACAGCTTTGATGAGCAATGTGTATAAGGAAATTTACTTTGAATTTCCATAATTTCAAAAGACGTTTACCGTCAAATCATCCAAATGAATAAATCACTTTTCCTTCTACCTCAAAAGAAAGAAATGTTCCGTTGAAATTTTAAAGTGAAAAAAAGAAAAAAAAAAAAAAATCAAACATCTCATCATGAGATAAGGTGTTTGAAAAGCCGACAGAAGAATAATATATTATACAAAAGCGACAATTGCGTAAAAAGTACGATGACCAATCAAATGAAAAAAAAAAATCGTATAATTAATTTAACATTATTAATACAGAAAACATTTCAAAAAAAGAAAAAGAAAAAAGAAATATCTTAGAATCATGGGAGCCGGGAGGCCAAGGCGGCGTCCCGTTAATATACGCGCTAAAAAGTTGGTCAATAGCAAATAAGAAGAAGAAGAAAAAAAAACTACAAATTATATTTCCTTCGATCTTTCTCTTCTCTTATCGTGTTTCGGTCACCGGTGGAGATCTCTTGTCGACGAGTACTTCTCGTTAAATCTGTAGAGAAAAGGAATCGGGATTTTTCTTTGAATTCGTTTCTGAATCCATCGAGATCAGCCAAAGTTCTCGGCTCGCCGCGCTAGGTTACGGGTAAGGGATTTCAACCATTCAATTCTTTGAGTTCTTGTCTTATTTGGTCGCTTTGTTAAATTTGGCACCGATTCGTCGATCACCATGGTGTTTGTTTTCGATGTAATTGACGTGGATGTACATGTGCCGATACTGAGGTCTTAAAAGCTTGTTCGCCCTAATTTGTTAGGAATTATACTCTGCGTGTCTGACCAGCAGTTTAGGACGGAGATCTAGGGGTTTTGTTCACCGCGAGGGTACGGAAAAGGATTTATCGACGTGCAACGAGCTGGCGTTTTAGTTTCGTTAAGGCATGGGTTTGTAGTAGCTAGTAGTTTGTTTTCCGGATTGAATTATGTGTCTAAGGAGGTTACTTTGTGTTCTTGTTAATCCTGTAAATGGAATTAGATGTTATCACCTCCTTCTCCATCCTTTTGGTTCTTGCCGACGTATGCTTTAGACTTCCATTTCGAAGCTGCTATATATATACACACACACACACACACTTAAAAAGCCCCTTGAAGTGATCCATTTTTCTTTTTCGTTATGGTGATATCATGGAAGATAGAGGCGCCTCCTTCTCATTTTACTGAATTGTTTCATGTTCATCGAACGTTCACTTGGTTGAATTTTTATTTTTTGTATCCTTGTTCAGCGGCACTTCTTCATGTTCGAATCGAGCATATTCCTTTTTCTGCATCGGCCATAATGGTTTTTATGACAAATGAAGTTCAGATTGTTGTCTTGGTTTGTTTTCAGCCAGTGAGGATGTCTACTCCTGCAAGGGAGAGACTGATGAGGGACTTCAAGAGGTTGCAACAAGATCCACCTGCCGGCATCAGTGGTGCTCCCCAAGACAACAATATCATGCTATGGAATGCTGTTATATTTGGGTAAGCTGGGAAAATAATTATGACCTCGATCTTTCTTATCAGAACTTTTATACGATAATTGCTTCTGTGACTACTGGTGCTGTGGTCTTTGACATGGTTTTTTTGTTGGTTTTTGCAGGCCAGATGATACACCTTGGGATGGAGGTATTCTTAGTTTATGCCTTTCTTGGTCTAAGTGACTTGTTAAGAAGAAAACAACGTTGTATTAGGATGAAATGTTCTAATGATTTACTCATTTCTTGTTTGTTGATTTCACTTTGTTTTTCTGTCCAAAACTATAACTATTGATAATTCTTTTTTACAGCAGTAAAATATGTATATATATTTTCACCTAGCTCATTTATGGAGATATGTATGTTGGCTATATAACTATTAACTCTATACTGTTAAATTGATTTGTCAATCTTAAAATTATCTGGATCTGATTTGCATGATATTTTGTATTACATGTTCATGGTCTTCTTTCTAAGCTCTTTTGCTATTTGGATATGGATGTGTGTTGTATTTTTTGGTGAACTCAAGAATAATTATTAACTTTCTAACATTTTGATTATGGTTCCTAGGACTTTGACTCTTTTTCCTCCTTTAGTAGTTTTATGGAGTTAGTTCTGTCTATTGCTTTCTCTTGGTGTAAAACAAAGACCCTTTTACTCATTATAGTTTATCGTTTTTAGTCCATAATTGACACTCACTTTTGTAATCACCTTTAGGTGTTTGGAGTTCCCCTAATTTCATTTATTAGTGAAATATTTCTTTTAATAAGAAAAATGTCAAGTTGCTTCCATCTCTCGTGGTGCTACAAGTTACGGGAAGTTATATTCCGGAGGATCTGTGTATTTTGATGTTCTTTTCCAAACATTGAAATGGATATTAGCATATTGTTTAATTTCTGAGAATTTCAATTAATTTTGCATCTGATCTGACGGGTATTTTTTTAATTTATAAAATTCTCATGTAGTTTATGAATTGTAATTTGGCTACTCTTTCTTTGAGTTGACCAGGTACGTTTAAGCTGACCCTTCAGTTCACCGAGGATTATCCAAATAAGCCACCAACAGTCCGCTTTGTGTCTAGAATGTTCCACCCTAATAGTAAGTTCACAAGCTCAAGGAATTTTTGCTTTATGTGTTTCATTCTGGGTCAATCTAAGGGATTTTTGTTATCTCCATTGGCACTGGGTTCAAGAAGATGCCTAGTTCCCCTGTAGGTTGTGTTTGTCCAGCTACTTTTTGGCATCTGCTAACGCTACTGTGTCTGCTTCATTAAACCTTTATAAGAACCTGACGTGCTATGTTTGATATGCACGGTATGTTTGGCTTGGGCATGGATGATTTTAATGAGTGAAAGGCAAGAGAGAGAGTATAACTATCTTGTAAAAAAGTCCAGAATAAATGTTTGTAGGTTACAATTTAATTTTTAATGTTTTCTTTACATCTTGCTAAGCCTACACATTTTTTTGCTCGTTTGCATTTTCCCATCACCTTCAGTTTATGCTGATGGAAGCATTTGTTTGGATATTCTGCAAAATCAGTGGAGCCCAATCTATGATGTAGCAGCTATACTTACCTCTATTCAGGTACCATCTAATCATTTTGGCCTTATAATAAATGTGAAGGCTGAAATTTTTTATTGCTGTATGATTAATAGCTCATTTTAGAATTTTATGGCTACAATGAAAAGCACGTAATCATAGTCATTAAAAGAAGCATGCCACTGCTCCTGCACTATGCCCTATATCCTAGAAGTAGACCACATATGGTTTATGTGTCCTCAGGATGCCTATCGTAACATATTTATGGAACTGGCTGTGCAAGCGAGCATCTACTTGGTTGTACACCTGTCCTCGCCACTGACCCATGCCATAATATCCCCCATTCTTTTAGTTCTTGAATCTTGATCTCTGAATTTGTGGATATGACAGTTTAGATTTTTTTTAATTGATTTATTTATCTATTGTTAAGACCAGGAATAAAGAACTTAAGTGTCTTGCCTGATTATCTGATTGGAATTTTACCTGCTTAAGAAATTGTAACCAGTATCGTTAATCTATATTTTTTATGATAATCATACATGCCAATATTATTGAACACTGCAAGTATACCACTGCCCACCTGGAAGAGGGAAAAATGAAGTTTGGTTTGGAGATAATGATCTATCTGCTGATTAGTTTGGTATATTATGGAGAATGGCTTGCTCGTACTTTCAGAATCCAAAGTGTTAAATGCGTTGCTCGTGCTTTTCATTGATTTGCAAACTCATTTGTTTGTTTTTTCTTAATCTCATTAATGTTTTCCCTTGTAGTCATTGCTGTGCGACCCCAATCCAAACTCTCCTGCTAATTCTGAAGCTGCTAGGATGTTTAGCGAGAACAAGCGTGAGTACAACAGGAGAGTACGTGAGATTGTGGAACAGAGTTGGACTGCTGATTAGCCACAAAATGGTTGTAGGTGAACGGAAAAGATAGTCGAGTGGCTTGTTTGCATGATGTTGTACCTGGGAAGAAAACAGATTTGTTGTGTAATTTGCGTATTATGTGATATGCTTGCTTGGTTTATAAAGATGAACGACTTTGGTCTATTTCAGTTCAATTATCTGCTAGTATTTTTTGGCATCTTTCTCAGGCAAGTTTTCTTCTATCCCTTAATTCTGGCCTTTGATCGAGGTAAATGCCATTATATTGATTGAATCGGAAACTTCTATGACGGGTGCTGAGCCATACCATGACGAATTACGGATGATCAAGGAGTGCTAATGTAGAAGTGATGGTTGTCATTTTGCATACTAAACTTTACCGTCAACTTGTACAAGGGCTTTCAAAATTTAAAAAAAAAAAAAAAAAATGTTCAAGCAGGGTAAAATACGAGATGTATGTTTGTAAATTGTAGTCACATTTATTCCTCCCCTTACGGACTGAGATTTTCATCTATATGAAAGTTCCGAGGTTTCCACTACTTGTCCATCCTTCTTGAACTTGCATTGAATACTGCATATTCCAGAGTACATCATCAATGGAAGGTCGCTTGGCTGGATCTTTGTTGAGGCAGTTGATGGCAATTTGAACTGTGGTTTTCAGTGAATCAAAGGCAAAAGAACCCTGAATTGAAGGATCAATAACGCCCCGTAATTTCAGCACTTCTGCCAAGCCACTTTCAAACTGCCATAACGAATAGTATATAGAAGCCATTAGAATTGGAATGTGAATGAATCTTTGAATTGTGTTGTACGCTCTAGAAAATTGCACACTAATGTTGATAAATTTTCTTTTTTAAATCTATGAGATACCTCACTCTTCAGATCATCCAGCTCACTTGTCGCTGTGATCGGTCTACCATTAATAACTTGTAGCAAAATAGCACCAAATTGAAAGATATCTTCCTTCTCCGGATTCTCGGTTCTGCATTTAGAATTGAATTAGATTATTGGATTGTTGTAGAAAAGATAATCTAAACACGGATGATACCTTTTTGTTACATTCAACCCGCTCTCTGCATTCTGTAAAATTTGAAAATAAACAGTCTTAGAAATGGTTAAATGTTGCAATCTGTTGAAGTATAAATAAAATCTTGTTCGACCTTTAGCGGCATGAGAATGTTGTAATTGCTTATCTTTGCGGTCAGCGTCTCATCCAACAAAATGTTATCGATCTTGACATCGTTCCCAAAGATCCCAACCGCCATTCCAGTATGCAGATGCTGTATTCCCCTGGCAATGCCGATGGTTATTCCCATTCTCTGCGGCCATTTCAGAGCATCCTTCCTTTTCCAATCTGTGTATGCGATATAACATAATATTAAAACAAGAGTTCAGATGAGGCTTTTTGAGTCTAAAGTCTAAACTTTGAAGCCAAATGGAGATGGGTTTGTTTTGTTACCTGTAAGACAATCCTTCAATGAGCCGTTGGATATGTATTCATTAACAACGAAGACAGTGCTAGCTGGGTTCAATTGATCTTGATGAGTGAAAATGCAATGTCCAAGAACACTGACCAAATGCCGATGCCTCAGATTTGGCAGTTCTTCCATGTGCCGCGCTAAGGCTTGAGGTACAAGTTTTTGCTTTATTTTAAAGCACTTGATCAGGACCACTGAACCATCAGGCAGCCACCCTTTATATGTCTGCAAGAATTGAATAGAAAACTTCTTATTGAAATTACTTCTCCTCGAGATCTTCACATAGTCGAAGTTTGAATCAATTCCTCACCTTTGCTTGGGGTTCTTCGGCGGCCAAGCTTGATGGGTCGAAGTTTTTTGTAACGTCTTCGATTTCCTCCAATGTGAAGACCCGATATGGCGGCAGCCCAAGTGCTGGTAGCCTTGTCTGGGGTACACGCCCTGTGCAGAATCGAGTTTAATAAGAACATGATCATAATTTGATTTTGGATTAAAATAGAACTAAAAGGGGAAGAATATTGGCTTACTGTTAGGAAGTGGAGAGCCACGAACAGAGAGTTTATCAGCTGTAGATTTCTCATATTTGGTCTCTCCAAATCTTCTTCTGTTTCGGATGATTACACAAACTAATAACAGAACAACACCTGAAATTCCAACAACGCCTCCAATGATAGCAAGCATGAGACCCAGTTTGATGCTAAGTTTCTGTTTCTGTGAGTCACCTGGAGGCTTCACAGCCATTGCTTCCTTGTGGCAGTAGGAATAAGTATGCTGGTCCTTCGAGCTTCCACTTGACAAGCAGTTCCAAGAAATATTTACTGTGCGATTCGACGAATTTGGTTTGATGCAAGAAGGTAATTTTCCAATCAAGAGGTTGTGTGAAATGTCTACAAACTTAAGGTTTCTGTTGCAAGTTGTGTTAAAAGAGAGTGCCCCACTTAATTGGTTATAAGCTAGGTTGAGATACTGAACTGCAGGTAGAGAGAAAAGAGAAGCGTGGATTGGCCCAAGAAACTTGTTGTAGGAGATATCTAATAGCTGAAGCTTATTGAGTTCCAAGATTCTTGAAGGGATTTCAGATCTGAACAAGTTCTTCCTCAGTATGACGATTACAAGAGTTTCTCCCAGAGCAGGAACTTTTTGTCCTAGTTGATTTTGTCCTAAATTCAGCTCTTCAAGAACTGCAAGGCCTCTAAGATCTGGAACAGTTCCATTGAACAAATTGTCAGCCAAAACAAGGCTCTTGAGACTTTGAAGTTTTGAAATTGTTGTAGGGATGCCTCCATAGATAAAATTTGAGCTTATGTTAAGCACTTCCAAAGACGAGAGCCTGTTAACTTTGGAAGGAAAAGGACCCCACAATCCCAAAGACGCTAATGATAAAACTCTCAGGTTTGAAAGCTTGGTGAGAACAGTGAAGAAGGAATCGATGGAGAAACTATTTGAAAGAGTCTGCTGAGAAGGGATGGAACTCACAGAAAATGATTTTGGGGCTTTGGAAGGAGAGCTTTTGTTTCCAATGACAGTTAATTCTGTTATGTGATTACCAGAACAGACAATTTTGAGAGAAGAAGAAGGAGGTAAATAGCAGAAGTTGGTCCAGTTTGACCATCCCTGAAGAGCAACAGGATACTCCAGAAGTTTTTGAATCTCAAATAGAATTCTGGTTTCGCTTGCAGGAAGTTGCCCTGTTGAAACTGGAAAGATAACAGCAAAAATGAAAGCAGGAAACCAAAAAGAAAAAGAAACCCAGGAAGTCTTCATGTTCTTGAAGCTGAAACTCAAAACAGTGCTGCAAACCTCATCAGAAAAGCATGCAAAGACAGCTTTTTGTTTCTAATCAAACAGAAACTGATAGAGATGAATCGAAGATACGAAAAAGGAAAAGCAAGGAACAAAATTTTATGTGCTTTCTGTAACTACTTTTGCATGAAGGAGAAAATACTTTGAACTTCTTGAAAAAGAAAGGGAAAAGCAGAAGCAGTGATTGTTTGGAAAAGAATCAGAGATCTGAAAAGAAATATAGAAGCAACTCCAGAGTGAGTGAAGCAATCTCAAGGCATTTCCAACAGTCAAAACAAAACTCAAAAAATTAAAGAAATCCTAATCATGTGCTACCCAACCCACAATATAAAATTGAACTCTACTTGCCCTGCCGCACTTCACTCTGACTTTTTCCCATCAGACTGCAGAAAAAGTCAACTAAGCTCTGTCCAGCGGGCAGCGCCTGATGTTTGACCAAACTCACTACGGTGGATCCGCAAGTTTGTCTCTTAATCTCGCGCGTCCAAAGCATGTGGCCTTATAAATGATTGCTATTTTAAAAAATATGGCACAGTGAAATCTCAAGAAAATCTCAAAAACTAGTAATCTATGGTAGAATTTTGAACAAAATGGCTAATTTGTCAATGTCAAACAAACCCAGAGGGACCAAAGAAGGTTTAGATTAAATTACCATAATTGTCTTGAAAGAATTGCAAGGTTTGGAGTTTTGCTTTGTCGGTTGAAGTTGACTGAAAGTGAGAGAGATGAGAATTGCCCTGAAAGCCAGGTGACTCCAACTTGTGGTTTATAACTTTATTGTGATTCGTTACACCTAATCCATCCTTTTGTCTTCATAAGCATTATTATATTGCAAGAGGAAGCAGCCTTTTCCAGCTCAATAATTTGTACTTTTGCTAATTGTAAACGTATTTCTTGGTACCATAATCAAAGATTAAGAAGATAATATATGTATTGTTTTGGTGGGGGAAATTGATTGAAAAAGCATAGTTGTTTGTGATAAATCATGCCACTATAGACAGAAAACAAAGAGGAAAGTACCAGCAGTGCAGTCCAAGCGGGGCGGAATATCGATAGCCCAATTTTGAATCGAAGCCCTAAATAGAAACATCCATTACTCACAGTAATTCCTCCGTACGCAGTACCTCCGGTGTTGTAGGACCAGACTATTTCTTCATTTTCCATGTCCATGGCGTATATCAGACCATTTGGCGCCGGCGAAAAGGACGCCGTTGGCCACCGACAGAGGCGCATTGGCTGTTTCGCTGCCGGCCAGAGGATTGGGCCGATATCGGCGTTCAGCGCCGCCCAGGCGCCCAGGCGCGCCTGTTCGCTATTGGACGATGTTAGTATTTGTTTTTTTAGTCCTTTTTACTTTTCAAGATTTTTAGTCTTTTATTTTCAACGAGTTTTAAATTTATTTTTTCAAAATCAACTTGAACTAAATAATAATAATT
The DNA here is from genome assembly GCA_002890555.2 of Lagenaria siceraria. Taxonomy (NCBI): domain Eukaryota; kingdom Viridiplantae; phylum Streptophyta; class Magnoliopsida; order Cucurbitales; family Cucurbitaceae; genus Lagenaria; species Lagenaria siceraria. The sequence continues at coordinate 25,752,479 of CM016484.1, forward strand.
TTTATGGAAGAAAATAATATGTTTTCAAATTTTATAATAGAAATGTTAATAGGTAACAAAATAAAGGAATGTTTTTAAATATAGAAAAATAAGACAAACTATTTATAAATATAGAATTTTATTTTGTCTATTAGACATAGATAGCGATAGAAGTCCATTACGTAAACGCCAGAATTCAATTACAGTGAAATTTTTCTATATTTGTAAATAGTTTGATATTTTTTCTGTTTACAGTCATTTCTCTAAAATTATATATATATATATATATTAACAAAATTAACAATAAACTAGAGTAAAAACTAAAATTAAAATTTATTGAAAGTATATAGATTAAAATTAACATTTGAAGTTCTAAAAAAACACATTTAAAAGTATATGGATTAAAATTAAACAAACCTTAAAATAAAGAAATGAACATAATATTTTAACTGTGATATGGTCTTTTTGTTCTCAACAATTGTGAAGTGAAAGTATTGAACATGGGCTTTAGACAACACAGTTTTCATTGTTTGGATTGACAGTAAAATTATATTATAAGACACTCCTCAAAGTTTGAGATTGAAATTTGATGCAACTGTGAAAGCCTTGTAAAAGTCGATGTCCCTTGTTAACTACAATGTGTACAAAATGATTTTTAGCACAAATTTGTATATTTCTTGGCTTTTTTTTCTTTTTTAATTTCGAGAGTTCATTTTCGGTTTAAATTTGCTTAAACTAAAAAAAAAAAATTATTTTATTTTCTTTCAACTAGTCTCCATTGGAAACTTTTAAAAATATTGATGAGATCCCTGACATTAAATATAAAATTGAAAGTATGAAGACTTATTTTTAAATTAAAAAATGTATTATTGGATAAAGAAATAGAAGTTGAAAAATTATCAAGACTTTTAAAATTTTATTGGCATATTAGACACAAACATAAAAATTTAGAAATACAATATTACAATTTCAAAATACGTACATATCTACTCTAATTTAGGGGCATATGTATAAAATAAGTCTAATTAATTGCAACGATAGGAAATAACAATTATATATTTGTAAATATAGCAAAATCTTAAAATTTTTTATACACCTATTCAGACATTTTCTAAGTGATTGCCTCAGCTTATAGATTAGTAATATCTATCACTTCTTTGCTATGTCAGGGATTTACTATATCAATAAAATACAAATATTAAATCTATCTATTGTATTTAACTTTTACTTTATGTTACTTATGCTTTCCCATTTTTTATTTAACTATTGTGTCAATCTTCATTGAAGTAAAAGTCTCAAAAGATATTTTTGAAAATAACTTTCAAAGGGTTAGTGTTAAAAGGAAACTTTTAGCATAAACAAAACCTATCCCAAAAATCAAACATATTTGATATAGTTTGAATTTTAAATTATTAAAAAAAAATAACAGTTTTGACCACACATAACTCTCTTTTATGAGCCATACATGTGTGGGAATGGAGATGTAAACATTCGACCTTTTTGATTGAATGTACCTATTTAATTAAATTGAGTTATCTTCAAATTGACTATATGTGCAAAATATTTAACATTAGGAACTAATATTTTTTTTTTTTTTTTAAGAGTACATGCACTAAGTCTTTGATATGAAAAGAAAAATAAATGGTAGTGGAAATAAAAAATTTAGAAATCAGTAAAATAGAATAGAAAAAACCCCATGAAGAAATGAAGTGTTGCAATATAATCATGTAGTTGTTTGCTTTTAAAAATATGTCATATGTCACCCAGAGTTCCCCCAAACACTTCAATGGGACTTAACAAAAAATTTTGAAAAATTTAAAATTGCCCTAATGAAGTGCTCAAGGGAACTCTAGTGGGCACCTGACTTTCTTCTTTGATCATCAAACAATTTCATGGTTACCAAACTCATTGAAGACCTACATTTATATATACAGCAAAAATTAAAAAAAATTAAAAAAAAAAATCCAATCCAATGTCCTTTTGAAAACTTACAAATTTTTGTTTTTTTTTTTTTTTTTTTTTGAAAAATTTTAAAGATATAGAGATGAACCTGGTCTGAATGATGTACCAAATTAAGGGTTTGAAGTGGACACAAGGGCTCATTCCTCCTTTTCTTCAACTTTGGATCTTTTTCTTTCCATGAATCTGTTCTACGACTCCCACAAAAAATCCCACTTGAAATGGAATTTATACCAAAATCTCTTATGTTAAGTAACCCATCTTTTTATCTGCTTAAATTGTTTAAAAGCATATCTTTGATTTAGGAATTATGTGGATTCTCTGTTGTGGATGTTTCGATTCTATTCGATCCATTGGTCAATTTTAGCATTGTTGGATTAAATGAAATGAGCTCATAAGATTTAGAGTGGTAAGTAAAGTAATTTGGAGATTAAAATTTATGTGAGAAACTCTCAAATGGGGAAAAAATCATGACCCTATAAAAATGCAAAAAATAAATTTAACTAGAGTTAGCAAACTCCAAGTTTAAAGTGTTTCTAATTGAGAGAATATGAAACCGAAGCATAGACTACTTTTATAGTAGTACATTGAGTTCATGAATTTCTTGTAAATTTTTCAATGTGAGATAACTACTATCCTCGTATGTTACCAAAATTTTTTTTTTACTGTTTGTTTCTAGTTTCAATTCAATCTTTATAGTTTGAAAAAAGTTCAATTTGTAAGTTGATGTGATTTGAAAATTTTTAAGTTGAAAAGTTGAATTTTTAAGAATAACTTTTTTTAGATTTAACTAAAATATATTATTAAATTGAAAGAACCACGTTACTCAAATTAAATTATATAAAATGGGTTGATTCTCTTTCAACACATGTTAAATTTTTGGAGTGCCCTTGGAATCAATAGATTGAGCGAAAAAGAATGGGAAGGGATAGTGATAGGAAAAATTACTTAGGTTCCATCTCCGGTTGCATCTATTTCTGTACATTACTTTTTTCTTACTTTTTTTAAAAACATTTTAATTCTTTTTTTAAGTTAAATTACAAATTTAATATATCCCTATTATTTATAGAAAGTTAGAATTTAATCTTTATAGTTTTAAAACTTAAAATTTAGTTCTTATGGTTTGATAAAAATTGTCTCCAATATGGTTGGATAAAATTTTCATATAAATATTTATATCGAAAGATTTTATCAAATCATAGAGATTAAATTCTAATTTTCTCTAAATTATATAAATCAAATTCGAACACCTTTTTAGGTGTGTGCTGAGATAAATAAATACATAAAAATGAGTTCATCTTAAGATGTATTAAATATATTGTTCGTAGAGATACAAAAATAAGTGGTCACTTTTGACTTCTCTACATGTAATAACAATATTAGCATTTTCACATCTCTTTTAGCTTCTTCTGCATCTAAGTGATCCCTTTAGAGAACCTAAGATATGGCATATTTGATATTACCACAAGATCAAGGAGTGTCCATATACAATATTCTCCTTGTGCTAACTCTAATTGAACCCAAGAATTCGTCTAGGTTCATACCAATTTACTTCTTGTTGGCTTTAGCTTCCTTTGATTCTTCACCAATTTCTATAATGAAGGAATTATAAAGCATATCCAAAAATGCAGCTTACCCATTGGCCTATAAATATCAAATATACAAAGAGTTTATGCATTAGAGCATTTGGTTGAAGAGAAAAAAAATAAGCTGGGATTTGTTTACAATACAAAGATCCTTTGCCTCCTAGAGTTTCCCTGAACGACTTCATCTAGGCAAGATTTTTATTCATAATGCTTTCCTATATTGAAGTGTTTGGGGGAACTCTTGGTGTCAATTGGATCAGCCACGGTGTTTTATTTTTCTGCTATGTTTGTTTCTTTTTTATTATCGAACCACTTGTGGCTTTCTGAGCTATACTGTTTTTTATTCTTGCAGGGGAAAAAACAGAGTGATTTCAACCCAGAAGTTCAACATTGGAGCAGCCACATTTTTTTAATATATATGCAATAAAAACAACAGAACTCTTCCATTGATAATCACATTACCAATTTTCATGTTGAAATGGTGCCACAAAACGTTCTTATATCAAAGAAACCATTTTAAAAATAGGGAGGATTAAATTTTTTTATTCTTATGAAAGCATTGAACCCGAACAAAATGAGGCCTTGCAAATTCAGAAGCGGCTAAATTAGTAGTGTGCTGTGAGAAATTTTTTAAAGTGAAATATTTGCCTTAAAGATGTTATTTCATTAGAAAAAGAAAAAGAAGAATTAGGATGAGATTTAAGTTTGAATGAAAAATAGATTGAATGTGGTGTTTCACTATCTTATGAGTCACATGTTTCTTCTCAACCACCATTTAATTTATTCTATCTCCACTGTAGTCAACACTAGCAAAGTAAATAAATAAGAATGATAAAGAGAAGAGAGTAACATATCTGCAAATACTTAGAGAAAGAGAGTATTGAATTGACCTGTGATTGGTCCAAAGATTTGTGGCAAATTTTGCTTGGAATGATAATCGAAACTTGAGAGCAAAATCGATTTTGACTAATTAGCAATGACTTCAAAGTACAATCGGATTTTTATGTTTATTTTGTTTGGTTGGAAGATGTTCATATAAAATGTTTTTTTTAGAGGTTATAGAGATATGGAGAGACAATTTTAGATAAATCTTTTTTAATTTTAATTTTATTCTTAAGTTGAAAATTCCAACCGACTATTCCTCTTCCACTTTTTTCATAATCTCATTTTATTATATTTATTCTCTTTTTATTGTATCATTTTCAATATTATTTTTAATTAAATACTTATTAATTTTGTACAAAATGTCAATGTTACTTATAATTCTTATATAAATTAATTAATTAATTATTTTTTCCCCATAAATCAATTCATTCGAAGAAATCACACAACCATTACTCCTAAGGTAAGATATCTTATTATGCCACTTTTATTTATATAAGTTAATATATAACTTTTAGTTTAATTACATCATATTCATGTATTTTCATTTAATTCCTCTATCTTTTTATTTTTGTTTCAAATATCTCTTTCTTTACTCTAAAATTTAATGTCAAATATTTACAATTTAAACTTAATGAAATGTATATTCATTCAAAATTTATATTTCACTATACAATTTATACTACATAGATTTTTTTTTTACTATGTCCAACACATTTCATATTCGTTTTCTTAACCATTTATGATTTCTTTTTTTTTTTTACAACTTGTGAGATGTGAAAATTGATACTTTGACCTCAAGATGAATGGTACAAACTTTATGCAATTGAGCTATGTTCATTTTTGTTATTGCTTTTCATATTCGTGGTAAATTAACTTATAAGAAAAAAAATATACAACCCTATCTACTATTTCTTTCATTATTTTGTAATTAAAATAAATCAGGTTAAATATTTATTATTTAAAATAAATAAATAAAAATATTCAAATTTCACCCTCATCACACGTGCTTTTTAACTATTATATTTTTAAATGTGTAAAGAAGAGTAGAACAAAGTACGAAAAAAAAGAGAAGACGACATGAAGGAGAAGAGGAGAAAGAAACAAGAAAAGAGGTGCCAGTGGCAGCGGCAGCGGCAGTTTGAGCAAAATGAACTGGAAAACAGAGATAGAAAGGTTGGAAAGTGAAAAAGAAAAGAGAGAAATCGTGAAGTATAATGTTTTTGTAGTTAATCGAAAGCATATGGTCTAACGTTGGGTGTTCTGTTTCATTTAAACATTTAAAAAAAAAAAATTGAAGCAATTTCAAGATACCATTGTTTTGGGCATCTCATCCTTATCACACACAATAAAAATAATAAAATATTGGTTAAAAAATACTTTTGGTCCCTAAACTTTCATGAAAGTAACAATTTAGTCTCTGAACTTTGGTTTGTAACGATTTAGTCCTTGTACTTTCCATTTTGTAACAATTTAGTCCCTAAACTTTAGTACGTAACAATTTAGTCCTTGTACTTTCAAATTTGTGACAATTTAGTCCCTAACGTAAAAAAATTCATCAAAATTATATGTCAATTTTTATTATTTTATGATGTAGACTTTGTATTTTATAAAAATATTGAGTCTCTAATTAGGTTATCGGTTTATTTATGCAAGAAATTTCATTAAATCTTAACCATAATTTCTACCATAGGGATTAAATCGTTAAAAATTTTAAAGTAGAGGGATTAAATTGTTACATAGTAAAGTTCAAGGACTAAACTGTTATAAAATGAAAGTACAGGGACTAAATCGTTACAAACCAAAGTTTAGGGACTAAATTGTTACTTTCATGAAAGTTTAAGGACCAAAAGTAATTTTTAACCTGAAATATTTAATAAAAGAACTGAGAAAAATTTGTCACATAGCAAACTATGATTGGATAATTTTGTGAGATGCACAAAGATAGGTGTAACCTGAGATGCACCTAAGTATTTTTAAAAAACTTGTGCTTAGTTATCCAATGAAAATTTGTCACGTGACAATTTTTTTTTCAAACAAATTAATTTATTATTATTTTTTTCAAACCAAAGGGCTAAGGGGTTATAGGTTCAATTTATGGTAGCCACCTACCTAGGATTTAATATCTATGGGTAAGTTGGCAGCCTGTTTTTTTTTTTTATATATAACTATTTTTTTTTGTTTTTAATTTTTTAAAATAATGCTTATTTTCTTACCATTTTTTCCATGGCTTTTATCATTCCTAACCAAACACTTAATTTTTAGCTAAAATCCAAACACAAAAATTACATTTTAAATACTACTTAATTTTTCCATTTTCAAAATATAACTTGATTTCTAAAAGGGGAGTTTTTAAAAATAGAAAAATAGAGGAAACTATTTACACAAAATAGCAAAATTTTTAGATAGTTGTGATAGACGCTGATAGAAGTCTATCAGTGTTTTTTTTTGCTATTTTATGTAAATAGTTTAATATTTTTTCCATATGTAAAAATTTTCCTTTCTAAAAATACTCCTAAAAGGTATATTAAAAAAAATCAAAAGCAGTGTTTATAAACTTAATTTTTAAAAATTAAAAAATTAAAAATGAAATAATTATCAAACGAAGTCTTAGATAAGTGAAGAATTAAAGAGCTAGCATAAATTATAAACCATATTGTAGTCCTAAATATAGATTTTTTTTTTAAAGAATATAAAATCACATAAGAAGAGTTTGTCCTAGATGGTGAGGTTGACAATTGCTAATTCATTTTGAAACGCAACTGGTATAATCATCTAGTTCTTTTTTTTTTTTTTTTTTTTTTCTCGATAGTAATCATGTAAAGAGTTAAATTTCAAGCACGTAGTTCTTAACTTCAAAAATTTGTTAGGTTTGAAATTCCATTACTCTATGATTCTAATGAAGATTCATATATCCCCCATTGAAAACTCAATTTGTAAGTACACTTTCTGATAGAGAATATCCTCGTCCTCCATAAAAAAATCTCTACGCACTGATAGCCTCAATATTCCACCCCCTTCTTCTTAAAAGGTTTGTTACAATATTTGACGTTTGGGGCTCTACAGAGACAATACCAAGGCTTGTTTGTTATTATTCCCTTTCCTTGGAATCCAAAGATCCTCACGAATCTGAATGTTATGCTCCATCATTTTCCACTCTCCATTTATAGCCTTGGCAAAACAAATTCCTAACCCACATAATTCTCTTCCAAGGATGGATTGAAACACTCTCTCGTTAATAACATCCATACACACAATTTACCGTGAATTTTTAAGGAAGTCATCAACTCCAAGCATTATGAAAAGATCCTTTAATTTGAAATCATCTTCGTGAGAAACACTTTAACTTAGATGTGCTAATTAATTTTAGTTAAATTTCCTTTTATGTATTCTCTAGTTTGAGAGTGGAATTAAAAAATGTGAATAGTTTAAAAGTTTTGAGATAGTGATATTGTAATTGATATTTGGGAGAGAATTATTCTGTGTGATTGTAACAATTTTTCACCTAGTGAATTTGTTTCTGATGACTTTATTGCTTAATTTCTCTATTATTTTTTACTTATTCTTATAGTAGTAGTGGGATGTTTTTTCCAACACAAAGATGAATCTAAGAGAGGATTAAAGTGAAAAATTAAAAATATATTGATGAGTTAGATTGAGTGAATTCCATGGAATATGTATGTTCTGGAATTTGTCTCTCTGATTTAGTGTGGAAATTGACATGATTTCAAAAGGTAGCTTTTAAAACTCATTAAAATGATCTTATGCTTTTTTTTATTCATCATAAGTACGTTTAGAATATAATGTTAACCAAAATAAATGATGTCTCAATTTTACGAAAATATCAATAGAATATTGATAAAATGTCGATGAACTTGGCCATGTTTTTGGGAAAAATAAGAAAGATCAGCAAAGCAGCATGAATGTGAGGCAAAATGATGGATGAAAATCTATTGGTGTTGAGATTCTAGAAACTTGCCCCACGGTTGCCTTTGTCCTTCCTAGCATTTTACTTTTCTTTGGACCCAAACTTCGATTCTCACTTAGAATGCAATCTATTAACCCATAGAAACAAAAAGCAAACTAGAAACATAAAAATAAAATTTAACTCAATTTAGCAACAATCTAGTTAAAAGTGTTTTTAATTAGGAGGATATGAAACTAAATTACATTTTATAATTTTTTTCTTTTATATATTTTTTCCAATGTGGGACAATTACTCTTTTCATATGTTACAATTTATTGAAAAAAAAAAAAAACTACAGTTTATTCCTAGTTCAATTCAGTCTCTATAGTTTGAAAAGTTCAATTCTTACACTAATATGATTTGAACTTTAGTTTTAGTTTGATCTCTATAATTTTGAGAGTTTCTGTTTAGTTACAATGATTTGGTTAAATCTTTTCAAGTGATCTTGATCTATTCACGGTAGAAAAATCTACTTATTTCGTTGTATAATTTACTTAACCTTCTTCAACTGTAATACAATCAACTACCATAGTTAGCTAACTAGATAAAAATCATCCATTCATTTTCACATAAGAAATAAAATTAGGTTGGTAACAACAAAGACAATTTTGTAGATTTAACTAAAACATGTGATCAAATTGAAAGAACCATGTTACTCCAATTAAATTATACAAAAAGTGAGATTCTCTTTCAACACATTTAAATTCTTGGAGTGCCTTAATTAGGTCACGAATACGTAGTTTTGATGAAAATCTAATTTAATCGTAATGAAAAGTAAAGGTAATAAAAATTGATCGTACTGAGATTTCTTTGATAGCGTTTACTGTAAAGTGGATGCAATCGTAACAAAATCTCATTGGTGTTGTTTACTTCCATGTGAAAACATAATGAAATATAAATGATTACTAAAATGCCCTTTTTATATTTCTAATTAATTAAGACGCAGTAACAAAATAATATGTTATATGTTCTAAAATACCCTTTATCATTTTTATTTATTTATTTTAAAAAATTAACACTTAAATTAAAATTAACCCTTAAATTATAATTAAAAAATGTATAATTTTAAAAAATAAAATAGTAATTCAAATTTCAATTTAGAAAAAGGCTAATTGTTTTGACAAAACTGCTGAAAATATTTTCAAATATAACAAAATATCATTATCTATCAGTGATAGACAATGAATCTATTAGTGATAGACAGTGATAGATGATAGTAGTCTATTAATATTAATCACTAATAAACAGTAAAATTTTGCTATACTTGTAAATATTTTAGTTCATTTTGCTATATTTGAAAACACCTCTTAGAAAAATATATATTCAAATTTCAATTTAGAAAAATATATAATTTTTTTTTTGAAAGAGGAAAAACACATCATTTTCATATAAATACATTAGAAAATAACAATTTTCAAATAGAATCTACCACAATTATTTGATATTTAATAAGATATATTATTTAGAGAAATTACTATAAACAGAAAAAATATCAAACTATTTACAAATATAGAAAAATTCCACTGTCCATCTGGGATAGACAACGATAGAATTCTATCGCTCAAGCAAATAAATTTTATCGCTTGAATGATAGAAAGCGATAGAATTCTATCGCAGTCTATCCACACTTGATATACTGTAAAAAATTTCTATATTTGTAAATAGTTTGGCTAATTTTTCTATATTTGAAAAGAGCCCTATTATTTAATTCATTTTTAAATTATATTTTTTTTTGTAACAAACGAATCCAAAAATAACATAAAGAAAAGAATACTTTTCACGCAAATGAGTAAAAAGAATGGCAAAAACTCATGCATAAAAAAAAAACGCCAACTTCATTGTCGTTCTCGTTAATATGATCTAATAAAAATAATGAATAAAAAAAAAGCTAACTTTTAAATTATGGATATCGATATAATCATTGATATAGATTACTCATATAGATACTAATTATTGATATAGATTACCAATACTGATAATACAACTAATTATTACCCATATTGATATTGATATGAATATGGGTATGGATCAAGAGAGAAAAGGTAAACGATGGAAAGTTGTTAAAAAAGATGGTGTGGGTCCTACATAATAATTCAAGGGTAATCTGATTGAAGACCTATTTGGGAAAATGAGAATACATACCCAAATTATAGATTTAGGAGTGGGAGCATCGTTCACTACGATTGCAGAGTATTGGTAAACAACAACAACCGTAATTAAATGGACTCCACTTTTGTTATTACCATTAATTGATTATGTTTTACATGGAAGTAAACATGACTCTTAGGTGCATCCTTGGTTGCACCTATTTGTGCATCCTACCAAATTGTCCAATCATAATTTGATACGTGACAAAAAAAAAACTAATCTTTTTCTTTTAATATTTTAATTCTTTTTGTGATAGTATGATACATAAAGATAATTGCGAAATATAGAAATAAGTGGCTGTTGGCTTCCCAATTATGTTATATCAATATTGGCATTTTCATATCTCTTTTAGCTTCTTCTGCATCTAAGGGATCCCTTTAGAGAACCCAGGATATGGCACATTTGATATTACCACAAGATCAAGGAGCGTCCATATACAATATTCTCCTTGTGCTAACTCTAATTGAAACCAACAATTCGTCTAGGTTCATACCAATTTACTTTTTGTTGGCTTTAGCTTCCTTTGATTCTTCACCAATTTCTACAATGAAGGAATTATGAAGCATATCTAAAAATACAGCTTATCCATTGGCCTATAAATATCAAATATACAAAGAGTTTATGCATTAGAGCATTTGGTGGAAGAGGAAAAAATAGGCTGGGATTTGTTTACAATACAAAGATCCTTTGCCTCCTAGAGTTTCCCTGAACGACTTCATCTAGGCAAGATTTTTATTCATAATGCTTTCCTATATTGAAGTGTTTGGGGGAACTCTTGGTGTCAATTGGATCAGTACCACGATATTTCATTTTTTATGTTTCTTTTTTATTATCAAACCACTTATCTTCGAATTGGCTTTCTTTGTTATACTGTTTTCTATTCTTGCAGGGAAAAAACAGAGAGAGATTTCAACCAAAATGTTCAATCCTGGAGCAGCAACATTTTAAAAAAACTATTCAGGGAGATTTAAACCCTCTACCGTGTGCAATGTATTTAATTTCTTTATAGCAACCACCGATACAATGGATATTCTCTAATTTATTTCCTAGCAACTCAATGAAAACGTTGTGTAGTTCAAACTACTCTTTTGGCCAATTGTTTTTAGAAGAGCAAATGAGACAAATATGAGAAAATAGATAAAAAAAAAAAATTGAAGATAAAAATCTTGTTTTGTATTGAGGGTAAGTTAAGGTATTTGTACTAGAAGTTTAGTTTAGATCTAGAAAATTTAATACCCAATTTTAAATTTTTCATCATATACGTTACCATACTAATTTGATACAAGTAAAACAACATAATGTACATTACACAACTCAAAAAGGTTTAAAAAATCACTTTGTGAAAAATTGGTTCAACACTAACTATTTAGAAGTTTATTGAAGAATCTACATAAATAATTTAAATATAAATATTAGATATCTCTAGATTTATCTTGAAAATTATAAATAAGTATCTCAAAAGAAATACTCTAGAAACATCTTAGTATTTCTTTAGGTTCAAGAATAATTTCATAGAAACATGTAGGATATTTTAGAATCTAAGAAAGGCCCGAACAATTATATTACTTGGATTCTAAGGATATCATATCTATAAATAGAAGTTGTATCTCATTTGTAAAAAGAAAAAAAAAAAAAAGAAGAAGGTAAAGAAGTTAGAGAAATTTAGAAAGAGTGGGTGAGTGAATATTGAGAGAGTGAAAAATTGTTTATCCGAAAAGCATTCATATTTATATTTCTTTAATGAAAGTTTCTTTATGCACCCACTTTTTGAAGATGAATACTTAATTTCTTATTTCTGCAATTGTTATACTAAAATATGTACTAATTGTAAATATGTACTAATTGAGTAAGTTAGAGACCCCACACGGCCTAATAATTAACATACCAAAATAAATACTAATGTCCATGCTTTACTTTACGGAGTGAGCTTCTATAGCTAAACTCTCAAGTGTCATGCCATTTGTGGATTTTTTTTTCCTAGTTGAGGCAAGCCATTTGTGGAATTAAGAGTACATTTTATTTAAGTTTAATGTATAACATAACTAATTTGGAGCAATAAATTCAATTAATGATGATGAATTTGAGATTATACACTATAGCTCAACTAGTTATGATAATATACAAAAAAATAATGGACGAAGGCCAAGTCTCTCAAAAAAAGAAACTAAACTTGCTTTAGAGGCTCGAATTCATCTCAATTGGGATAACATTGACTCTAGAATTGTGTAGAGGCTTTTGATTGCAGAGAAACGATAAATCAATGAGATACAATGACGTTCCTCAATTGAAGACCTTGAAAACATACATCTGTATCATATCGAATGATGAATTTATTCTCTTTGTTTCATCTATATCATAGCAAATAGTGAAGTTACTCCTTTTGTTCACATTAGGAATCTATCTTCATAAATATTGGTGGATCCCATATTTATGTCAATGAACATCACTTTGTTTTATTTTAAAAGGAAAAAAAAAAACATGTTGACATTTCAATCAATAAATGAAGTATGAAAAAATTTCCATACTCTTGTAGTACTAGAAATTTTTTCACATTAAAACAATAATAAAGAGTTTTTTTTTTTTTAACTTTTTTTTACTTACTACCAAAAAAGGAAACGAGATATGGCAAACTCTAAGGTCGTCCATATTGCTCAACGAACAAGACATTGAGAATTTGGAGGAGTGGTGCCACTTCATATGGGCTCTTTGAAAACCCTTCCTTACTCGCAAGACTTCGGTGTGGGCAATTTACCGAGTCTATCACTTATAAATTTTGCTATATTTACAATTCTTTGAACATATTGTTATACACTTAATTATTAATTCTAAAATGCTTCATTGCAATTAAAAAAAAAAAAAAAAAAAAAAAAAAAAAAAAAAAAAAAAAAAATCATTAGTGATCTGACCTCAAGCCCAAAAGCACGGCGAAACGCATCGTGTCGGCCTTTTGAGCGTAAGCGACATGTCGTTGGATACGTCGTAATGGTCTTCTTCCGTAATGTAGCCCATTACGCGCCATCAGGATTTGGAAGTCCACGCAGCTAACGGTGCCAAGTCGAGCTTTAGCCGTTGCCTTTTACTTTGGCATTCCGTTCCGTTTAAAAGATCTACGTCGATTCAGCCAATCAGAGGCGTGACATTGAGTCATCCATCCAATAAAAATCCCCCACGTGGAATACCTTCCGATATCAGTCGTTTGCAACCTTCTATATCCTTCGTAAAAGGGCACTCTGGCAGTTAATTTCTTCTCCAATTCGGTTCTTCGCCATTCTTTCTTTTCCACCCTAAATTCATTTTTCGCTTTCATTTTTCTGCAATTTCGATTTCCTTTTGCTGGATCTAGTGTCTCCGGCGACATCAAGGGCTGAGAATGGAAGCTCATGGCAGCGGATTCCGCCGCGTGCTCGTGCTCGCCTTTTGCGTCGCCGGGATTTGGTCCGCTTATATTTACCAAGGCGTTCTTCAGGAGACTCTGTAAGTTCTTTTCTTTCATTGTGATTTTTTTTTTTTTTGTTATCATTAGTTTCTTTTGAACAAATGCCTGTTGTTGATTTCTTCCTGAGCACACTGATACAGCATACATTTTGTTTTCAGATTTTTCATATTAGGCTTTCGCTTTTGTGATTTTTGTTGGAAAGTATCCTGATTCTGTTGAATTTACTTGCGAACACTAAATGCCCTTCATCTAGGGCAATCGGGAGAACTATTCCGTGGAATTGGATGTTGCCGTTTATTCTTTATATAACTTCTTCCAGATTCCTTCGCCATTATAGTCTTACCTCTAAGATTTTTGCATTTTTTGGGGGATTAACAGTAGTGTGGATTAATGCCTATCATTTGGCCTCGATCACGTATGTTTCAGAAAATTTTGGGAGTGAGCATCTAAGACATAGGTTTTTTATTATTATGATGATGATAATATGATTTGAGGACTAGTCGTTCTGCCTACTGTTTTTTCATTGAACTTGATCCTGAGGAACCCTTTTTTTCTATTGGGAAAAGTCACCTTCCGGGGGGGCGAAAATCCTCGTTGTTATTGCTTTGCTCACCAACGGATTCAAGTCCATTTTTTATGATTAAAGTCATTTTTCGTTTCTTTTTAGGTCCACGAAGCGCTTTGGTTCCGACGGGAAGAGATTTGAACACCTTTCCTTCCTTAACCTAGCACAAAATGTTGTCTGTTTAATATGGTCATACATAAGTGAGTTTCTCTTAGCTCAACTTTTTACCAAATCTATTCTATTGTGTACCTTCCATTGTCATACCGCGTAAAAAATAAAAGTATTTTGAGCTGTGGTGAAAAGAATTAAGCTGGTTGTGCATCATAAACAGTGATAAAGCTCTGGTCCAGTCGTAGCACTGGTGGTGCACCTTGGTGGGCATACTGGAGTGCTGGTATTACGAACACGATTGGACCAGCTATGGGAATTGAAGCTTTAAAATATATAAGTTATCCTGCGCAGGCATGTTTCAAATTATCCCCTTATTTTATTGTTTAGCCTTTTTATTTCTATATTGTGGTTCTATAATTTTCTAAAATTTAATCAATCATGGTTTCCTTGACTGACTATGAACTGCTGCAAGGAAGGATATATAAACAATACTCTTTGCTAAGGATGAGTGTGACTACTCAATAAATAATGAGCGACAACTAAAATGTATAGATGATTGTTGTCTGTAGAGGAATAAAAAATACAACTAACGATTGAATATTTGATACTAGCTTACGAACTATGTTGTCAATTTCTTCAGGTCCTGGCAAAGTCATCAAAAATGATTCCAGGTCAGTCAATAAACGAGATCCTCATAATAATATGTTTTACTCTACCTAAATTTGAGGATTATATATTATTTGTTCCATGGTAAATAAGAAATCAAGGAAAGAGATTCGAAGTATACAATACTTGGAATTAATGATCTACGTATATATATCCCTTTATCTGAATCTTAGTAATTCATTTATGCAGTGATGCTGATGGGTACGTTAGTTTATGGTATTAAGTACACATTTCCAGAATATATGTGTACTTTTCTGGTTGCTGGAGGAATATATATCCCTTTATCTGAATCTTAGTAATTCGTTTATGCAGTGATGCTGATGGGTACGTTAGTTTATGGTATTAAGTACACATTTCCAGAATATATGTGTACTTTTCTGGTTGCTGGAGGAGTATCTACATTTGCACTCTTAAAGGTCTTTTCCTTTACATAACTTCTTCTCGTTTTTTTTATCTTACATGTTGGAGAATAGAGATGATGAATCAATACATCATTAGTTTCTATTTTAGAATTTTTGTTATTTATGCTTGTGTTTAATTCCAGACTAGCTCAAAGACTATCAGCAAGTTGGCACATCCAAATGCACCCCTTGGATATGGACTTTGCTTCCTGAACCTCGCATTTGATGGATTCACGAATGCCACTCAGGATTCCATTTCAGCAAGGTGAGAATCATATTTTATAATTTTCTTTTGTTGGAACCTTCCTTTCTAATTTTCTTTTGTTAGAACCTTCCTTTCTTGTACAGGGATAGATTTTTTGTTTTCAATATTTGGGTTGAGTGGGGGAATCGAACCTAAATTTGTGTCAGTTGAATTATGCTCATGTTGGTTTTTGTACATGATTAGTTTATACGAATTTATCATGTTAAAGATTTACATTATTACATGATATTTATCTTGTGATAGTATTTGATATTTTGATACTTGATGTCCTGAAAGACTCCTGCAGTTGTTGGAAATGAATGCAAATTAGTCCACAGCTTAGAAGCTTTATGCTGTTGAACAGTTTAAAATCCGTTATGATTATTGATTACAAGTGATTTACTCATAATCAATTCTGCAGGTACCCAAAAACAAGTGCATGGGACATAATGTTGGGAATGAATCTCTGGGGTACAATATACAATATGATTTATATGTTTGGGTGGCCTCATGGTACTGGATATCATGCCATAGAATTCTGCAGGCAGCATCCTGAAGCAGCGTGGGACATTCTTCTGTATTGTCTCTGTGGAGCAGTAGGCCAAAATTTTATCTTCCTTACAATTAGCCGATTCGGTTCCCTCGCCAATACCACCATTACCACAACTCGCAAGTTTGTCAGCATTGTGGTATCCTCTGTGCTCAGCGGAAATCCTCTGTCATCCAAGCAGTGGGGCTGCGTTGTAATGGTCTTCTCGGGGCTATCATATCAAATCTACCTCAAGTGGAGGAAGCTGCAAAAGTTGCAGAGAAAGAGAAAGACAACCTAACTAGGAAATACACATTGTAACCAAAGGTTCAATGGTCCATAAATTAGAGGGTATCTGGAATATTCATGGATCATGTAGATTTATAGAGCGCTTTAGAAGATATATGAACAAAGTTTTGACTCTGCTTTTTCTTTTCGTTTATTTTATTGTAATCAAGCTTTTCGGGGGTGAGGACCAGTGAAGTGTTCCCTCCTTGAACAATT
Source organism: Lagenaria siceraria (assembly GCA_002890555.2). NCBI lineage: Eukaryota > Viridiplantae > Streptophyta > Magnoliopsida > Cucurbitales > Cucurbitaceae > Lagenaria > Lagenaria siceraria. The sequence goes on from CM016484.1 coordinate 25,769,456, forward strand.
TTTTTTTTTTTTTTTTTTTTTTTGAACTTAAAAAGAAAACAGGTAGCTGGTGAGGATATATACTAATGATACCTAGAGTAGTCTCCTTGGAGATTTACCACTTCAATCTACAAGTCAATGTAGAAAGAAACAAAAACATGTTTTATTTATCTAGATGTTATTTGCTTTTCTATCTGCTATATAAGATTTCTGAAAAGTAAGTGTTGACTTCCAAAATTGATGACGAGATCCAGGAACTTTTGTGTAATAGAATAAGACCAAATCTTGTCGATTGTAGAGGCTATAGCTATACAAGTTGCAAATTTTGCAATTTGCTTAGACAAACATGATGCACCTTTTTTGTCTCATTTTAACTCTCAATTATTTTTAATTTGTTATGTTTTCAATTATTTGGTTAAAATATCATTTTGGTTCCTATAACGTTTGACGTTTGTTCATTTTTAGTTCCTATACCTTAGTGTTGGTTTAATTTTAGTCTTTCTATTTTTAATAAATCTTAAATTTATATATTTAATCATTGAAAATAGTTTTACATTTAGATAAAATAATGAGAACGTTAAGTAGAAAGATTTTGTATATCAATGGCCAGTAAAAATAGACGGTCAAAAACAACAATAAATTGAAGGTGGTGTTAAGTTTGGAAGGTTAATGATCTTTCCACTTTGCTGGAAATAGAATTCAAAATTAGCCTTGTTCCTCGAGAAAGTTGATAGCAATAAGTGGCCCTTTATTTTGTAGTGAGTTCCCTCCTCTTTAACCTTCCCACTTTTTGACTTTCGTTATAATTATATTTATACTTTGTCTACCACTGACAGAATTTAACACACATCCTTCTTCCCTGCCTTCCCAACTTCTCTTCAATTTTGCAGTCTCATGCCAGGGCCCGAGACATGAGGTAAGCTTACAAAATTCTCTCAACTATCTTCTCTCTGTCTTATCCCAACCCCCCACCAAATGTATCTGAACTCTCATTTTCATGTATCAAAGTTTTTCAAGAAATTGAAAGCTCTTACAATTTGCTTTCAATTTCACAGGGTTTTCTGCACTTTCTCCTGTTTAACTCAGAAAGATAAACAGAGAGTCAGATTTCTGTGTTCCTTTACTTAACTGGTTGCTGTTCTGTTCAAAATCCAGGGGCATTAGAGAAGAGAAACCAAAGTAGAGGGATGAATGCACACCAACAAAACACATTCCATTCAAATCATATTTATGTTTGTTACATCAAAAATCAGGTAAGGAACAGAAAAAAAAAATGCTGATTCTATACCTCTGCACACCAAAAGTAAAAAAAGTATATAGGAAACCATCCCAACTGGTTATCCTCTACCTGTTTTCATCAGTTTTTTTTTTTTTTTATCTCTTTTTTGTTTTCTGCTTCCCTCGATCACATTTTTTGTTGGAGGGCAGTAAGCAAGCGGCCAAAGCATGCTTACTTTTTGAATAGAATGTCTACAAATTGTATCTAGAAGTTATGTACATGTGGGAAATCAAGCTACAAAAACTGGGACACCAAAAATCACATATTGCAAGAAACTGGAAAGGTGAAAAAAAAAATGACACACCAAGCACACTGGTTCGGATGTTACTATTAGAGAAAACCCCACCTAGGGAAAGAAAAGAAAAAAAGAATGTGGAACACACGGTTGTATGTGTCCCGATGTGTCGGAATGCTCCATAACATTCTAGACACGAGTCATGGAATGCAGATATCAACATGCCACTATGAAAAATATTAGGCCGGATTGGCTGCAAACCAAAGGAATTTAATGTAAAGAAAGGGGAAAAAAAAGAGAAGAAAAAAGAGAGGCTGAATTTTGAACCTAGACAATACAGACTCTGTATGTGGGATGATTAAATAGGTTTTATAGACTTTGGAGAAGGGCTCTTTTGCAGGGTGGTGGTTGTGAAGGATTAACACTAGGGTTAAGGGAAGGTGACTCCACTCCCAGTGTTTTAAGAAGAAAACTCCTTTCCTGAAAAACAAAACAAAAGAAAACAAATGAGAGGTAATTCAGAGTGGCACACGCATTACAGAGACTAATTCCCAAAATAAAAGCATTTTTATTAGTTACACTACCATTTTATATTTGTTCAAGAAGAAAAAATCTAGTGAACAAAGCTCAGCTTGGATAACGAAGCTTTTTTTATAAAGTGGGTAAAGTGGTTTGGCTTTTTTTTTCTTTTCTATTTTTTTTAATAATTATCCGTGAGTGTCTGGGCAGCTTTTCCGCACCTCGACTAATCTCACGGGACAACCCGCCTGACCCTACAACACTTGGGTGTCAAGAAAATTTGTAGGATATTAAATCCTAAGTAAGTGGCTACCACGGATTGAATCCATGACCTCTTAGCCCTTTATCAAGACATGCCCCTAGTATGATAGTAGTTTGGCTATCAAACTTTATTTGCTGCTGACATGATATTCTTTAACCAAGAGACCATACTCTGATATACAGTGCTTCATATTCTCCATTCAAACTCAGTTTAACTTCCTAATCATTATACCTGAAGAAGTCTTAGTACTATCTGTGGGTAGTCTTGTTTGATCTTCTCTAATTCCAGATGCAAATAGAAAGCCGGAGATTTATCTAGCTGAGTCCTCCATGCATCATAGTTTGATTTGATCCATGTAATCCATGTTCGCTAGCCTAGAGTCTAGACTATCGTCATTTGCTAATCTTTCCTAGTTTGACAACCATTATCAAATCTGAACCACTTCAAGAAAATAACTGGATTTCTTTTAGGTAAGAACTAAAGTTCTGGCTGAAAATTCTTGAACTACAGTAAATTATCACGAACTTTTAATGTGAAAATTAGACCCTCAAACTTTCATAAGTGAAAAAATTGGACCCATAAACTTCAATTGTAGAAACTGAATCCTCGAACTTTCAAAAATTGAAAATTTGGCCCTTATGCTCACTTTCTATCCTAATTCCTACCTCCTAATCTCCCCTCCTTCTGAAGCCTTTCTAAGACTGGGATGCTGCAGTAAACTGTTAGTTGCAAATGTCTCTACGTTGTTCATTATCAAAGTTTCTCCCATGTAATACTTTCTATCCACAAATTGGATACTACAGTAGCACCAGCCCAGCAGCAAACCAATCGATTTATTGGCTGGATGGGAGGAAATGGAACAATGGAGGGGGAAGAGAGAAAGTAGTGAGATGGAGAATGGAGAAAGAAAGTGAGGAAAGATTAGAGTGAAAGAAAGTAAACGGATCCAATTTTTCCATTTATGAAAGTTGAGCGTTTAAATTTAAAGATAATTCATCAGTCCAATTTTTTCAGAGGGTTTAGTTTCTACCTCTAAAAGTCCCTACCTAGCACATTGTTGCCCCTACTCATGGATTTTATAATCCATAAATTCAGATTCCTTTTGACAGTTTATTAATTTTGAACACGAAAATCAACAACTAAGTTTCATAATATATAGATAGAGATAGATTTCACTTAAATGCTAAATACTAATTATAACCTGACTATTTATGAATTTGGACTGGTAAAGTACTGTGGTATACTTCTATGATTGTAGGTAATATTCAGGTTTTAATCGAAATCCGCATCTCATAGAGGAAGGTTTAGGCCTAAGACACTGCTATTTCTGACTGGCAGATTTCTTAAGCCCTCAATAAGCTCTCAAGTTTTTGCTGAAGTTATACAAACATTGTTTATTACTAAAGCTGCTTTTTCTTCAATATGGAAACAATCACTTGACTGGTTTTATTCTATTAGTGCGGTAAAACAAAATGTAAAGGTTACTTACACTTTCAGAGAATTGTGGGCTGGGAATTCCTGCTGCCAAGGATCTAAAAAGTGGAATTACATGCATGGGGGAGCTGAATTCTGAGCTTGAAAAAGAAGAGGCAATGGATTCGATTTTTCGTTCATTGCAACACTTGAAAGCCTCTGCTGCAGTAAAACATTGCATCTTCTTAGCAGCATATTATCATGAGAAAGATCAATGGCCTCTATAACCAATGTGAGAACTTATTCATTACCTCGCTCCAGGTTTGTCTTCGGAAGTATTTCTCTCTCAGATTCACCAATATAATTTTGCTCTCCAGTGCAAGTTGACCCAGATTCAAATTTAGGCTCCTGATGACGAGTCCCTATCTCAGGTTGGTTTTGATCTATTTTTTCCTCTGCTGTTTGGGATACTAGTGTTGATCCAGTACTGTATTCTGAACTGCCAGGAGATTCGTGAAGATTGGGTTCTCTGCAGGATGTTTCGTTGATAAGGCCACAAATCATAAGTAATTTAAATATGAAAAATTATAGCAAGCATATTTTTGTTACCTCCATTGGCTACCATCGTTGCTACTCCTTAAATCCTCCACTGAACCCTTAGTATCTTCCACTTGAAGGTCAATATCCGGAGTTACATATTTGGGTATGTCATTTTCTTTGCTTCGACTGAGGAAATCTTGGAGAATCTGATTCATATTTAATGGACATCACAGAACAAGAAACCATTAAATAAATGAATCGATCAAACATCAATATGAAAATAATATGCAGAATACTCAGGAATTAATAGGAAGTGGAGTTTCCAATTTTTGGGGCATGAAGTTAGCAGCAATACATAATTCAGGATATCCATTTTTTATGATGATCTACTTGCCGTGTCTAATAATAAAAATAAAGTTTATTTGTTTAGTTGAGGGAGGCATGTAATAAAGATTCATCCCACTATACTCTTACTTGGTTATCTGCCATTATCAACATGGCAGCTCACTATTACAAAGCACATATAACAGCATTGTTGATAGACAAAGTACCTTCCAAGCATTTTCTAGACTTTGATCTGTATTCTCTGAGTTAACCTTCAATGCGAGTGAACTGAGTAATTCTGCTTGTTGCGTTAAAGCAGTTACCTTCGGATCATCCTTCTTGATAAAGGTTCCTCGACTCTTGTTACCTTGAAATGAAGAAATTAATCCATTATCATGAGCCCAAAAGTAAAACCAAATGATGCCACAACAAACAAAACCTACAAAGGAGGTGACTAGTAGACTTGTTTCCATTGGCTAAATTTTCAAAGAAATGATATTCCTTGTCTCTGTGATTTGTCTCCAGCTTTAACAAAATGATGAGAAGTTTTAGAAAGTTGTTGCTTTAGTGACTTACTAGTATTTAGACCCTCGGCATTGTCAACACTATTCTCAACCAGTACTGCAAATGGAGCTCTCAGCTGCTGATCCATTACTAAGCATGGCTTTTTTGATCCATCCTCAAGCGAGCAACCTTCCGTTGGATGAGATATGTGTGCTCTCCTATATGGTTATTTGCAGAATAATCAATTCTTTTCTGTGAAGCAATTTCTCCTTCACATCTCTACTTAGACATCTTGTATACAAACTCTTACCTTATCCTCTTTACTGGCTGAGAAGTTTCGGAAGAAACATCATTATTCCCCTTTTGAAATAGGGCCCTTTTGTTGTTGTGATTGATGAATGAACTTGAGTTCTCTTTCGCTAATGCTTCATATTTGGCTCTCTTTTTACACAGGGTGGTAAACCGGTTTTTCACTGCGTTGTCCGTTCTGCATAAGCCAAATCACATGTAAATGTTTAGTAAAATTTGCAGCAAAATTGAACTGCAATAAGAGAACTCGAAAGTTCTATACCTGCCTGACACCACCTTTGCTATTTCTGTCCATCTATTTCCAAATATTTTCTGTGCCTGTAGACCAGGCTAATTTATTAGATATAGGGGCATCCAATGACGTGGGAATGCTCAAAAGTTTCAACACATATTGACCGTTTGGCTACTTTTAACTTTTAAGAGACCACAGCATGTGCTAATATTTGCTAATCCGAGGCATTTTAACATTATATATCAAACATTCAAATTCACTCATACAATTAAGAGATTAATAAAATGACATTTACAGTAAAGTTGAAGCTTATAGGACAGTAATTACAGACAATATTTAAATCTTTATTTTGGATTCTTCGCTCTTACAAGTGGGGGGAATAATCACCTCGCATAGAAGCAAATCCTCTTCTGGAGACCATCCCCCTTTCTTAAAATCAGAATTCAAGTATGTGTACCATCTGAAATGTAATTCGCATAGGCCATTCACATCAGTGAAACTCGATCAACCCAGAAGAAAACAAGAACTGTTTGAATCAGTTTTGTTACCATGGTTCTCACCTTCTTCTGCACTGTCTTGTTGTCTTATCCTTGAATTTGGATGCAATGATTGCCCAACTGCACAATCGATTCCATCAACAATCAATCACAGTTTCAGTAAACTAAATTAGATTAAAAACAAAGAAGATAAACAACAGAGTCAATGACTGCGAGGTTCATACTTTTCTGTTCCATGTTGATTAATCTGCTCTCTGAGAATATCATCCTCCTGAAACTCCAATAACCCATATCAGAAAACACACCAAAAGGATCTATAAACAAGGAGAGCAATCTACAAGGATGGAAAAAAGAGAAACAGAAAGGGAAACCTGTTGAGTCCACGAAACGATGTGTCGTTCCTTCTTCTTGGAATCTTCAGTGGCGAGCTTCTTCTTGGTGTCCTGCATTTGCTTTTATTAATTACAATCAACTGTTTCTCTTAGGCGCTCCTCCCCTTTTATTGAAACCCACTTGCATGCTAAAGGCAAGCCTTTCTATAGCATATAAAAAAAAAAGGGGATAAGAAACTGCAAAGTCCCCAAAAAAGGAACACTTCCCTCCTCACTTTCCTTTAATCTTTACGGATAGAGGACACTGTTGGGTTCAAAACGGAACAGCAATTTCAAGTCGAAAGCGATGCTGAACTTGAAAGTTCTCTATCAAACAAACCCTATACAATATCGAAATCGCCTCGGATTCTGACCTTTTTTTCCCCCTCTTTCTCTCTCTCTTACCACTTTAATTTCTTCACTATATAGCTAGTGTCTCCGTTTAAACAAACAGAGCCTCCATTGATTCCGAGGGCAAAGGAACAGAAAGAACCAAGAATCAATCATAAATCCAATCCAACCCAATCCAATCCGAATTACAACTAGAAATTGAAGAGTCTGAAACAAAAGAATCAGCGTGATAATTAATCTTGTTCCTCGAATAGGTAGATCTAGTAATGGAAGAGAAATCGAAATGGGTTTGTTTAAATTTGGAATGAGGTAGAAGCCTGAAGTGAGAAGGTTGAGAGAGACTTGAGAGATGGAAGGATATGAGATGAGACAGAGAAATGTCTCTGTTTGAATCTCTCTCTAGAAGGAACTTGGGGATTTAAAATTGAAGAAAATAGAGAAATAGGAAAATAAAGAAAAATTAAAAAAAAAAATTGAAATTGAAATTGAAACAACGGACTCATGGGTGAGTGCGCGGGTATGAAGGGAAGTTTGAAAAAGAACGCTGAATTCCATGTGGGGGATAGGATGGTGGAGTCGACTATACCCACATATCACTGACAACCCCTTTTTTATTTTTCTTTTTTTTTATTTTTCTTTTAATTTTTCTTTTAAATTTTAATTTTTATATATATTAATTTAAAATAAATCATCTTAATTCTTATATTTTGAAGTTGGTGCAATTTTAGTCTATACCTTCTCAATAAATCTTAAATTTAGTCTACACTATTAATTAATTAAATTTAAAATTTATTAAAAATATATGGATTAAAATTAAACAAACTTCAAAATATAAGGATCAAGATGATATTTTAACTTATATTTTATATATGTATGTGTATCATATATGTATACATACACATGCATGGATGACACTTGTGTTTCCATAGTAACTATCTTCATGCTTATTGGTCAGTTTTCTTTCTTTTTCAAATTAAAATTTTTATAATGTTTCTTTAGAATTAATAATAATAATAACACATTGATCATTTTGTAAGTAGCATGATTCACCTTCCTCCAAAGGCTCTTTTTTCCCTTTTTTTTTTTTTTTTTCTTTTTTCCTCTTTTTCTGATTCTACTTTTTAATATTTTATTCTTCTTTAATTTTTGTTAATTAATTTGATTAGATAAAAACTGAAATTTAAGGATTCTTTCACTATCCAGTTTGGCACTTGTCGACCTATCAATGGTTCGAAAATACTGGTCTTTTTTATTATTTTTTTTAAAATTTTAAATATAAAAATGACTTTGATATAATCATATAAAAGAAATAAGAGATTATATTTCATTTTAAAAAAAATAAAATTGGATCTTCTGACACTTTTTAGATTTGTTAAGAGAATCTAAATGAAAATTGGATTTACTTCGCATTTCTTTCCTCCTCCATACAAAATTATTACCATGGGATCGAGTCAGTTAAAAAATAAGAAGATTTTAAAGAGTGTATATATATACATAGTTACAATCTCATAGATTAGGAGACGTAGTTTTTTAAGAGAAATATTATTATAAATAAAAAAAATATTAAACTATTTATAAATATATAAAAATTTTACTGTCTATTGTTCAAGTGATATAATTTTATTTTGATCTATCAAATTTTTCTATATTTGTAAATAGTTTTACTCATTTTTCTATGTTTAAAAATAATCTTTTGTAAATTATGTTCAAAACGCCTTTTTTGGAGTTTTTTTATACGAATGTTCTAAAAAATGGTGTGAAAATGAGATTTAACCTAATTTATCAAAATCAAGTTTTCTAATCTTTGATGATGTTTAAATAAAAATTAAAAAAAGAACTCGCTTCTTGCTATTTTTCTCACACCCTCATTCCAAGCTCTCGTTCTAGTTTCTCCTTCTCGCTTCTCACTCGTTTTTCTATATTTTAATAAAAGAGAGAATAAGTAGAGAGGATGGCGAAGAGGAGAATGGTGGGATGATTTTTAAATTTTTAAAGGGAGAGAGGTCGAAATGAAAAATTAAAGATCGTGTGATTGAGGGATGGGAGGCATTGAGAGGAATGGGAGGTAGGAAGAAAAATGAAAGGGGAGGAAAAAGTAATAATAATAAAATATTTGTTGATGTAAGCAAAATGTCATATAACTTTTTTTTTTTTTTTTTTTTTTTTTTTTTTTTTTTTTTAGTTTAAAGGTCAAATAACCTCGATTTCAAAAAGTAAGTCAAATCTTATTTTGACCAATATTTTGGATCACAATTAATTCTCTTTTTCTCTAGATAATAGAGTGAGATATGAAAATTTGGACCTCCAATTTTAAGAGAATGAGTAAATACCGATTATTGTGGACTCCCTTTAACAAATCACTCATTTACTAGTAAATCCAATGTCAATCAAATGTATATTTTTAAAGAAAAAAATTGTTTATACTTTAGTGGATGTGGAGTTTTAGAGTAAATGGCAAAAGGCGTTAAATGTAAACTTTCATGTTCGTGTCTACTTGATTTTTAATCCTTTCATAAAAGGTCAATTATCAATTTAATATAAAATTGAGAACTTAAGGAGACAGTTGGACACATAAAGTTGAAATTTTAATGTTAAGCTAGACACATTTTGAAGGTCCGAAAATTTAAACAACATAAAATTGAAAGTTTAAGAAACTATTAAACACCTATTAAATTCAGGAATTTAATGAACACAAAATAACACCTACATTATTGTGAAAATATATCGAAATGTTCACTCGATAAAGTCTAAAATCCTTGTAAAAAAAAACATGAAGTTTTACAATCTCTCCCACTTACAATTATTTGGACAAGAAAAAAAAGTTAATAAATAATTTATCATAAAAGTGATTTACACATACCATATAAGATCTAAAAATCAAGTTTCGATCCTATGTCAAAGTAATAAATTCAGTTAATGGGAGATTAATTTGTCGTAAGGGACATATTTTCTTATTCTTAATATGATAGGTTCAAATCCCTATTGTACATCCATATATATGTGTATAAGTCATTCAAAATTAGATCTTGAACATATTAATTAAAACGGCTGTTTAAAAAAAAAAAAAAAAAAAAAAAAAAGTTTTTTTAAAAAAAAATTTTTAGGAACTCTATCTGTCCACGGGAGAAATGTATGTGCTGTCAAAATTTAATATTTTACGAAGAAGGAAATGTAATATGGGGTGTGATAGACGTAAATATTTTAAATAATTAATAAAGCAGTTGACACATGATTTTTGTGAGAGTGCTCATTTAACAACTCTTTCTTTATCTTCTAAAAAAAAATAATAATAATAATAAATTCTTATTCACTGTACATTTATTGTGTGTTAACAATTAATGAACAATGTGAATCCGTATTTCTAAATTTGAATTTTTGAAAATTTGAACCTAGAATGCTTGGAGGTAATTTGGTAGGTGTGACATTAATAGATATGTGGCCAAATATATGACTAAATAGTAATTCCAATTATGTGATCCAGTCAAGTTGAATCTAATCTACCATAAAAATCTTAAAACAAATTTGGTTTTGTAAGTAAAATCATTTCTTGCTTTAATAATCTTGGTTAAAAGGAAAAAAAAAAAGTCTAATAATTTGGCATGTTCAACTTATTATTAGATGATCAAGATATGCATCATAAAAAGAGATTTAGACATAATGTGATTACTGATTACAAGTAAAAGGGTCAAAAGTAAGAAGGCAATGAATTGGAATTGTAATTCAAATAAAATAAATGGTTTGTTTGAAATTTGAAGGAAGTTGAGTAGGAAAAAACAAGTAAACCGTAAAAGGAAAGGTTTATATATATAAAAGATGAATACTGGAGTTAAAACAAAATTACTATAAAAAAAATCAAACTATTTACAAATATAGAAAAATTGTATTGTCTATTAACATTTTTATACATTTATAGGTAAGAATTGGTAAGTTTAAAAATTGGATTATTTATTTATGTATTATCATTATTATTATCCTTACCAGGAACTGTTAATATTTTCTATAAGAAAATGCGCGCCCACTTGAATTAAGCTATTGATGCAGTAATTTTCCATTAAAAAAAACCATATATATATCTAACATATATGATTTTTATTTTAAAAAATATAAAGCGGAAAATCAAATCATAAAAATGATTATCCAGGACAACAATTTTTTTTAGTATTCTATTAATCCAAAACATTTAGAAAATTATGAGCAAATTTCAAAAACTAAAAAAATTAATTCCACAAGGTAAAGTCTTCTTTATCCTCAACCATGTCTAAAAAGTCTTTTTTTTAATATTAAAAAAATCACATTTGTATCAATTTTAACTTATGGTATCAATTTCAACTTTAAATTTTCTATTTCATCAATTTAGACCTCAAATTTGAACAATTAAATCAATTTATACTCACGATAAGTCTTATTAAAATTAAATTTCGACCAAATTTAAGATTTAAAAATGATAAAATTGAAAGTTTAAATTTAAAACTGAAACAATTTATAAATTCAAAGTCTAAATTGATGAAATTAAACGGTCAAGTTTAGGATAAAAATTATTTTCCCTTCTTTTTTTTTTTCTTTCTAAAGTTCAATTTTCTTTCTCTTTCTAAAAACGTGTCTTTCTCCATCTAAATTTTTCATATTTATATAACTTTTTTTTTCCCCAACTCTAAAACTTTTGGTCATTGTAACATTTCATTTTTCCACCTCTAATACATCTCCCACTTTTCTATCTCTAAAGATGTTAGTTCTTTTCCAAACTTTTTTCTCTCTAAAAAATTAATATTTGATTCTCTCCCTGAAATTTCTCCCTTTCTCTTTTCCTCTTTCTCATTTATTTTTCTTTTTAATTATTTCTTAACTTCTTTTTTTTTTTTTCTAATTTTTCCCCTAAATTTTCTTTCATAACAACTTTTTTCTGTCTTTCTTCCTCTAGCATATTTTTTTCCCTTAACTTTACTCTTCTTAAAATTTCTCTTTTCCTTTCTAACATTTTTTTTATACCTTTAATATTTATTTCTTTCCTTTAACTTTTATTCCGCTTTCTTTCACTAGTACTCTTAAAAAAAATATATATATATAGTAATATTCTCTCTCTAGATTTACTATTTGTAATTTTTTTCTCTATAATAAATTTATCTTTCTGTCTCTCAAGCTTCATTTTCATCACTCCATATAATTTTCTCTATCTATCACATATGTTTCTCTTAATAAAAAAATAAATTGAACAAATTCAATATATTTAATCATATTTGATAACCATTTAATTTTTATTTTTTCTTTTAAGAGGAATGTTTACTTCCACACAATTGTTTAATAATGGTTTTCGTATTTCCTATCGTAACATTTGAATTCAGCCAAATTTAAAAAACAAATACAAGTTTTTAACAACTATACTTTTTAGTTTTTAAAAAATTGGATTTGCAAATATCCCTAAAAAATTGACAACAAAACATGAAATTGATAGAGTGAAAGTATTGTTTATAAGCTTAATTTTTAAAAACAAAATAAAAATAGTTACAAAACAGGGCATTAATATTAAAAAACAAAAAAAAAAAAGTTTCTAATAAGCAGGTAGGATATTGGTTTTTTACACAAAAAAAAAAAAAAAAAAATCCAAAACTAAAAACAAAATAAATATATTTTTGCTAATATGAGCCTCATTCAATGATTAAAAAATAGATAATTGTAGTGAGTAATAATTTTAGGAATAATAACTAATAAACTCTTATGACCTATCAATGATAGACCACCTAGGACCAGAAAAGTCAATCCGTGGTAGAATTCTATTGTTGATTTTGCTATTTTTACAATTATTTAAAAATGTTGCTATATATGATGATACTTTGAACTAATTGCTATATTTGCAATTGGCTCTTAAAAAACACGTCAGTTACCACTTTTAAAGTAGTAGTTTCAAATCTCGAGCAATATTATTTAAATTATAATATTAAAAAAATAGATTTTCTATAATATAGCGCCATCAAGCTCTATTTTTAAGTCCAATTTAATAAAGATTTCATGCGCTTTTTTTAATAGAAATATTCATTTAATAACCCAAACTAGAATTTACACAAATCTTCAAATTTCGAGAGAGAAATTCAAAGCCAAAAAAAATTTAGTTAAAGTGGCATTTGTATGTTATTGAATATCAAGAGATTCGTAGTTTAAATTTCATATTCTTATTTGTATTAAAAAAAAAGAAATAAAACAAAAGAGAGAAAAAAATATTTAATATAATAAGAGTTGAAAAATTCAAACAAAAAAATATGATATGTATATGTAAATTCAAATTTATAAAACGAAAAACAAAATGATGGGAAGTATTATTATACTTGTTGGTAATAAACTTAGAATGAAAGTTATTATTTGCAAATTCCAACAAAAATATGCTGTTACTTTCAATCCTACATAGCAATGTGTTCAATTATGATGAAAATATAATATTATTCATAAGATAACTGCCACTTCACAAGTGATATGAATTGATCACCAAATATCCATAGACTTTTGTCTTGATCATCCTAGCTGGACAAGATGGAAAACTGCCACGTGGAGAAAAAATGAATATTTCAGTAATTTAACTTGAAATCTCCAAAATGGTGGACCCCCCATACTCATAACCCTATCCTTTACCCAAAACCCTCTTCTTGACAGCGAAGTATCCCGCGTAAAAAGAGATATTGCATTTTCTTTGTTCTTTTCCTTTTTTTTTTTTAAAAAAAATATTATAATAGTTTTCACCGCCTCTAAAATATAATTACTTTTCAATTTTAGCTTTAAATTTCTTTTAGAAACACTTAAAACAAACATTTTAATTTTTTTTCTTTAAAAAATCACTCTTTATAATGACTTTATTAATCCATTTTAGAAATTCATATACAGTTTAAGGGGAAAAAAGTTATTTATGTGTCTTTTATGAGGATAAATGGAAAATTGAAACATATACATGGATGATAATTAGGAAAAAAAGTAATTTTTTTTAAAAAAAATTAAATATAAAGGGTAGTTTTAAAAGATATTAAGAAAAAGGGTTATTTTTTGGCTTTATTTGAAATAGACGCATTCATGTGTTAGAGAATATAAATTTAGAATATTTGTGTCAGAATGCGTCTCTTTGATATTAGTCAAACACACTTAGTGTATTTTTTGGACTTTTTTTTTTCTATTTTAAAACGGACCGGGTCAAGGAGATACTCCCATCCCAACGGATTCCTACCTAGTAAAGAGAATTTGTCATACTACAAAAGTTTAATTAAAAAAAAAGTAAATTTAATTAAGCTAAAAAGTGAAAAAGTTGAATAGAATTGAATGAAAATCATATATGGTTTAAAGGGAAAAACAAAAACGCATATATTGATACGACAGAAAAATGGCATTGAGTAAGTTACACAAATATGAATGGTTTTTAAAGAGGGGAATCTTGAAAATAAGATTTAAATTGGTATATATAAAAAGGAATATTGAAAGCTTAAAAAAAAGGAAAGAAAAAGAGAGGCTATATTTTATAGAAAGGGAAAAGGGAAAAAGAAAAGGATTGATGGAAAATTACAAAGGGAAGGTATTATTATGAATGAGAGTAATTGTGGAGGGGTCGGTGATATTTGTCCCACAAATGCCCATCCAAATGCCAATAAGACCCAGAAAAAGACCGACCCTTGTGGGAGTGGAACCCTATGCAAAACCCACACACCCTTCAAAATAATTATAACCACAAATCAAATAAATAATAATAATTAAAATACCATTTTGGTCCAATATTTTAAAATTTGTTCAGTTTTAGTCTCTGTACTTTTAGTAAAATAAATTTTAAATTTAGTTCTTCGAAATTAATTTTCATCGAAATTGATTAAATAATCATAATGATTTTCATGAAAAAAAAAAAAACACAATATGTAAATATGTTTTCAAAATTTATAATGAAAAGGCTAATAAAGAATAAAAAGTAATAAAAAAATTCACACCAAACTAGTTATAGGGACTAAATTTAAGACTTATTAAAAGTAGGACATAAAATTAGACAATTGAAAGTATATGGACTAAAATCGAACAAACTTGAAAGTACATAGGCCAAAATAGTATTTTAACGAAAAAAATTATTTTAAAATAGGATAAATCGTAAAACCATTCCTAAAGTATTGTGTACTTGCAATTACACCTTCAAACTTTCAATAGTAAGAATTGAGTCCTCGAACTTATACAAGTGTTAAACTTAGTCTCTTAAACTTATATAATTATAGACATTGTAACAATTGTATAAGTCTGAGAGTTCATTTTTTTTTATCATTTGAGGGTTCAATGTCTATAATTATTGTAAGTTTGAGGGTCTAATTTTGACACTGTATATGAGGGCTGAAAGTTTAAAGATGTACTTGTAACTACCACCGTACTTCAATTGTGTTTTTAGCAATTTGTCCTTTAAAATATTATTTTAGTCAATATATTTTAAATTTCTTTTCATTTTAGTTTTTATACTTTCTGTTTGTGTACTTTCAATAAATTTTAAATAAATCTATGCACTTTGAATGAACTTTAATTTACATTTGTGAATATATTTTCACAATTTATAAACATAGTACTAATAGGACTAAATTTTTTTTGATATTATATTAATCAAAATATAATAAAATTTAAATTAAAGGACCAGAATTTAATTTCCTATATATATATATATATATATATATGTAAAGCAATAGTTCCATAATGGTCATAATGGAAATCCAACTTTCTTTTAATATCAAACAAACAAAAAAAAGGGAGAAATTTAGACGTCCCCTTCCCCTTTCCTCCAAACCCCATTAATGCTTAATTTTGTCAGCTTTCGGAATATATATATTTATTTGATTTAAAGTGAAAATAACGTTTGCTCATATTCATTGTCTAAGTGAGGCCCTAGTCTAAGGACACTTTAATTTGTTTTTCTCTCTCTTTATTTCTTTTCTATATTTCTTCTTTTGTTACTTGTTAGTATTTTGCATTTGTTTTAAGATAATAATTCAATGTCCAACCGCGTTACCGATATCTTTGACAAAATGCACGCGGTAAGTGGGAGATAATATGGACCCCCATTTAATTGTTAATTAGACAGCTTAATATTCAATTTCAGAGGCACCCTAATTTCTAAACTTTGGCGATCCAATGGGCAAAGTTAGATATTTTAATTTTAGAAGGGGAAAAAAAAACATTTTTTAATTTTTAAGTTTCAAAATTTTATTTGAGTTTAGTTTTAATTTAATTCTTAAATTTCAAAATGTTATAATTTTATTTTTGATATTTGAGTTTCGATTTAATTTGGTTCTTAAGTTTCAAGATTTATACTTTTGACCTTAATTTGACTCATTTTCTATAACAAAATTTTTAGATAGTTGTGATACACTTTATTAGAGATAGAAATGATAGTTTTAATATTGGTGAAAAATTTAATTAATTATAATTCTTTTAATATTTTAAATTAATTAATAGACATTAATACTAAAGACGGAAAATGATTATTTATTGAAAAAAATTAAAGTTAAACCTATAAATATTGAAATCTAGAGACTAAATTAAAACAAAACTCAAATTTCAAAGATACAATTGTAAGATTTTGAAACTTGTGAACTAGATTGAAACTAAGCTCAAAATTTAAAGAATTAAATGTGCAACATCTTAAAACTTAGGGATCATCAAATGAAAATTAGACTCAAAATCTAGAGACCAAAAATGTATTTTCTCTTTTAATCTATCAATTCAAATACTATTTTGGTTCATTTCCATCTCTATATTTTCACGTATGACTCATTTTTATTTATGTACTATCTCAAAATATTTATTTTAGTCTTAGTAATTTTGGAAAGCGACCCTTTTGGTTTTTATTTTTTTAATAAAAGAACACGAATAATAATTGGTTAAGTTGAAGAAGTGACGTGATTTTAAGAAAAGGGGTGATAAGATTTCAATGCATATGGCCAAACTTATTGAAAAGTAAACCATAAGTTGGACATTTTTACACCGTCTTTCACATTTTCAAATGGAAATTAAATTGGTAAAGTAGTGAAAGGTTTGAAGATTTGCAATATTAGTATTCTTGATTCGATTGATCATCACTTGGTACTTTTTTTTTTTTAATGTATCTCTTTTTTACACATATTCATTGCGCCATTCCCCACTATCTTATTATGAGTTTTTTTTTTTCTTAACACACATTTTTCCTCGTTAATGATAATTAATGATCTCTCCATCCCATATATTATTTTTGTCCTAATCCTCATATCTCACACCAATCATTCTCTACATACATATAATCTCTTACTTATTAAATCTCTCCTCCCACACATGTGCATATAACATCACTTTTTCTTCTTACTTTTGCTTTAAACGAATACTAATTATAACTTGTAAACCTTTCTCCACGTATATATATACTTTCTTCACAACCCCCCTTTTTCACATATTTTATCTTTGTCTCTCTATGTTTGTACTTTCCTCTTATTCTTTAGAAAAGATGTTTCCAAATTGATTTCAAAGAATCTATAACTTTTAAGAGCTAAATTGTCCATTCAAATAGGTATAAATGGTTGAGAATTTTACATAAAAAAAAAAAGATAACAGAGATGAAATCTCGTAAAGATGTTTGAATAAGCATAAATAATTAAGAAAGTAAAAGAAAACAATAAATAATATGAAACACAAGACTTTACGTGGAAAACTCTAAAACCAGAGAAGAACTACAGTCCACCAGAAAGAAATCTATTATGTGAAAAAATTATTACAATCACATAGAATTCTCTCATCGACTCTCAATTATAAGAGCACTCTCTTAAATTTTTTGTACTGCTCATACCTTTAATTTCACTCTCAGACTAGATAATACAAAAAGAGATCAATTTAATTAGAGTTGGCACACTCAAGCTTAAAGTGATTCTAGTCGGGACAATTTGAAACCAAAGTTACAGACTTCCTTTTATTGTACTTGGAGGCCTATCACTTCCTTGAATTTTTTCAATGTGAGACAACTACTCTTCTAATATTTTATCAAAACTTAACGATGACATCAGAGTTCATGAAGTCCACATGCGTATTAGTTTAAAAGAAAAGAAAAAAAAAAGATCCAACTAAAGAATAGTGAAGTCAAAGAAGCACTATCTGTAGAGACAAATTCATTATGAAACTCATGTTTATTTGATATAAAATAGAAAAATGATTTTGTTTCATAAATAAATCTTAATATTTGATTCGAAACCAATCCTCATATTTAAAATATTGGTGGATTATACATTTAACTATATCCATTTCAGGAGGAAAAAAAATTAGAAAAAAAAAAGGAAAAAAAAAGAAGAAGAAAACTTTACCAATCTATACCAGCTCAGTTTTGGAATAATTTTTTCCTCCCGCTGGCCATTCCCAACGCATCTATTTGAAATAAAGATTTTGGCAACATCTTTTTGTCAGTGGATTTGAAATATTGCTTATATATATATTATTATTGATTATGGTTGTCACAAGATGATCCTCAAAACCATTCATATATTTGAACCAATTTTTAAATTCTCCTCATTATTGCACTATAAATACAGAGAGTATGGGAAGTACTTTCAACACCATCATATATAAGCTATCAAGTACTTTCTCTCTTCACACTAATGAGAAGATACTTGTAAAAAGAGTTTATAATGCTTTAACTGAAAAAAACAAAAAAGGTTCCCTTTATAAATCATAAAATTAAAACAGCAAATTGAAACTAAACTAGGTTAATTAAATCCATCTTTGTGTCACTCTCTAATCTAGTATACTAATTATATGATAGAAATGAAATGGGAGTTTGGTAAAGATCATAAATAAAAGAGAGAAAAAGCATATAGATATAGAATACAAAGTGGGGAGTTAGGTTGTAGTATTAGAGTAGTGAAATCAAAATTATAAAACCTAGCTAGGGGGTATATTATAATTATTATA
Organism: Lagenaria siceraria; assembly: GCA_002890555.2. Taxonomy (NCBI): domain Eukaryota; kingdom Viridiplantae; phylum Streptophyta; class Magnoliopsida; order Cucurbitales; family Cucurbitaceae; genus Lagenaria; species Lagenaria siceraria. The sequence continues at coordinate 25,788,187 of CM016484.1, forward strand.
GATGGTTCCACTAAGATAAATATTAATTAAACAAAGACTAAGAATTAGAAATGAGGTAGGGGGATTAACTAAAGTGGTTGGTGGAGATTAGAGGAGGAGGCCCAAGTTCCCAAAGAGATTGATGAAGTGATAAGATAGATGTGGGGCTTATGATCACATATGCTTCTTCTTTTTCATGGAACCTCTCATTATGCCAACCTCATCAGCTGCATAATCAATAAACATTTTAACAAATGTTTCCCCTCTAAAACTTATTTTTTTCCACCTAAAGGGATGAAGAAGGAGAAAAAATGGGCCTTAATAGGGTTTTCTTTTTTCTTTTTTTGGGTCCAATTTTTAAAAGAGGGGTATTAGGAATGATTAGAAACTAAAATACTCAAGAGGAGAGATTTACGCCTAATCTAATTAATTGAAACATATCAAAACAAAACAAAAGTTGAGGAAGGATATATTTTGGCAATATTATGAGCAAGTTGGGTCTAATTTATATATTATTATTGGCCATCATATTGTTTTTTGTCTTAATCTTTGGTTTTATACTCTTAGATGTGATATTCTATAGATATTGGATTGGTGATTTGTCTTATAGGAGATGGTGGTTTATTATCAAATGTCTAGAGTTTTTCTTTAAAGCATATGTGACAAGGGGATTAGGGATATTAAATCTTTTCAGATTCTAATTAATCATAAAGATTGTGTATCATGGGAATTCTCTTGAAGAGATTAAATGACAAAATTTGGTTTAATTAAAGTTTTAAACTAGGCTTAAGATTTATCCCCACCCCTATGTGTACCTTTGTTTTAAAAATAAGAAAGAAAAATCTAAGCATGAGATTAGGGTTGAATTTAACTTTGTCTTTTAATGATAATATTATATTTTGAAATAGGTAAATTTACAATTTAAAAGCTTGGGATCAGATTTTTTTTTTTTTTTTTTTTTTTTTTTTTTTTTTTTTTTAAAGAAAAAAAAAAGAGAGAGATGCATTGGATTGAAATCTTTTGACAAAATTGGTCCCTTTTTATTTAATTGCTTTCCTTTTGCAAAGGGGTTGATTTTTGAATATATATATATAAACCTAAAACTTTTTGGTTTTTGTTTCATTTGGAAACATATTGTTAGGAATCATTCAAAAGTTGTAGATAATGGAGAAATTACTTTTACTTATATAGTTAAATTTTCCTCAATTCTACTCCTTTTTTAAAAATAAATAATAATAAAAAAATTATATCCGCTTTCTAACAAGTCAATCCTCAAAGAAAGACTTAACCGTTGAATATCTTATCGAATAGTTATTTATTTAAAGAACCATTGAATATCTTATCGAATAGTTATTTATTTATTTTCTCTTGAACACTCCAAGAGCTTACTCTTATCCAAATCACATCTTTTTCTAAGTAACGCTCTAGAAAGATCAATCATAAATAATACTTCTTTGTTCTACCTTTATCATACAATTAATCCTTCTGTTAGATCATAAACCATTTAAAGTATAACTTAAACTTTTTGGAATTATATATGAATGATTTAACATGATAGCAGAGTAAAAAGTCTTGTATTCAAACTCTTGTAATGTTATTTTTTCTTTCAATTAATATTAGTTTTCACTTTGTTGAGCATTCTACAAATTCTTATGCCCAAAATGAGTGGGAGTTGTTCATATATTTGATATAACTAAAATTTTTCTAACTCCATCATCTTAATTTTTGAGTTCAATGGTGATAATACAATTTCAATATTCATGAAGCCTCCCCTATGCAATCTTTTGATCATTAGAACTCATATAATTGTCTTCACTCATGTATACATGATCTCCCTAATTAATGTGAGACTTTGTTTGCACTCTTAATATTAGCCATATAGATAAAGGGCCCGTTTGGATTGATTTGAGAAAAAAGTGTTTTTTTAAAAAAAACTCATTTTTATTTAAACGTTTTTTTATAAAAATTGATTAAAATACACTTGAAAAGTCATTTTGAGTAGTTGCCAAACACTCCAATTTCTTTCAAAATGACTTATTTTTTAAATTAAACACTTAAAAATCTATTCCAAACACACCCAAAATCCTCAGACAAAATGTGATGAGTTTTGGACTTAGTCATGTAAAGTCATTGATAAATCATTAGGTGCTCGATAAAAGTGGTAGTTAACTCAAATAGTATATGGTGTATCCTAATGTTGGTAGTGCAAACCAAAGTCCAACACATTGGTTAATTAGCGGGAAGGAAGCGATTATGCATATACAAGTGAAGACAATTATTTCTATTGGTATGGGGCCCTTTTGGGTGTTGTTTAAAAAGCAAAATCATAAAAGGGTTTATGTCCTAAGTGGACAATATCATACCATTATAGAAATAACTGAAGATTCTGTTGTCTTTATCCACTAATTTTTAAGACATATGACTCCCAAAAATCACCTTTTAGAATATATATATATATATATATATATATATATATATATATATATATATATATAACAATGTGATACCTAGCTATTGAGCCTAATCTAGTATGACATGACTTTTATTTTCCACCCAAAGGACTTTTGTACGAAAACCATCTCTCTCAAAAGAACAATTCTACGTACTTTTCTACACAAAGTACCCTACTTTCCAATTACGTTTGAAAATACCTTTACTTTCCTTACTTAATCTTAGATGCTTATTCAGAAAATTCCAATATGAAACCTATGTGGTAGCACCCAAAATACATATATAATATAGTTGTAGCAAAACGTGTTAACATTTTAAGAAAGAAAAAAAAACAAAAAACAAAAAACAAAAGCATATTTAATACAAAGCAAAGTCAAACGAAAAAAGAAAAAAAAAAGTGGAGAGAAATGTCTAGAATCATTATTAAACTAAAATGTGCCTAAATATGCGTAGATTTAAAAATAAACATGATTTTACAAGTTCATAAAATTTTGAAAGAGTTAATCGACCTCACGGGGAGAAAGAGACATAAACAGTCAAACAATGTTTTCTTGTAAGAGTGTTTGGTCCTATTGGTGTTTCTTTCGGAAAAGCAAAATGGCCCATCACTACTAACTTTATCATCTCCTAAACTTTTCTTTTAAAGTAAAATACAATTTAATTACTATAAACCTTGTTTAATTAAGTTTTACATTAACGTGTCTTGTTTTTAGTGCTTTGTCTTAATTATTATAATAATATTCTAATCGACGGGAAGTAGAACAATCCATTCTCTTATATATTCCCTATTGAGGGTCCCAATTTGGGATTTGGTATGGCGCTCCTCTAATCATTGTATTTTTTTTTGGTTGCTAAATCAAGTTCAAAACTTGGTGCTAATAAGTAATAAGGTCTCAAAAGCACGCTGAAAAGAGGGAGAGCATTTTACCCTACAAATAAAGCTTCCCCTTACCAGAGAAATAAAATAAAACATAAAGACAAAAGCAAAGCCAAGAGTACAAAATAACTTTCTACCCTTCCTTTTGCTTTTCCTTTTTTAATCCAACATTTTACACCACATTTTCTTATTTATTTTTTTTATCCTTAATCATCTCCCTTTTGTTTCAAAAACTAATCTTGCTGTGTAGTTTGTCCTTGTTTTGACATATTAATCTCTCCTACATGCCGGATTTTTTTTTTTAAAAAAAAACACACATTTTGTTTAAGTTACTCAATCAAAGTTTGTTAAACTATTTTTTAAAGGTATTCATAGATGCACTCAAATAATATTCTTGTTCGTGTATACATACAAAAATCAAAAGGTATAATAAATAAACATTTGAATAAAATCTCCCTTTTCCAGTCTTTTTTTTTCTACTTGGGTTTATCTCTTTAATTTCTAGTGAAATGAAGAAAGGTGGGATTTTTGTTGATGGGTTGGGACAAAATATAACTTAGGGGGATCCCATGTTAAAATTAGAAAAAGAAAAAAAAAAAAAGGTCCCACGTGTGGAACAGAAATCAGAGTGTTCTGCAATTATAATTTCATCCCTATTTAGCTTTATATGTATGTTGGGGTTCACTTGCTTGGGGATTCCAACAATGTGGGCACCCCATTTCCTGGATATTGGAGCCACCTTTTTAAGATCATTGTTAGATTTTTTTACACTTCATTCACTTTCTTTCCCTATCTTTTATACAAGCACGCTCTTCTTAAAGAGAATGCCTTTGGGAATCCTATGCCCTTTCCCATTTCTAATTATCTTACACCCAATTTCAATAATTATAAATAAAAAAAAAACATGAATTAATCAAATTTTGTGACACCTAATCACAGGTTCAATTTAATGCCAAATTGTCCAAAGCGTACGGATAGACCCAAGTCCAGAAGGTATTGAAAAAGGGTATAAAGGGAAGATTGCATCCCATGAGAGAAATGTCAATGCCTCAGAGTTTGGGCTGACCAGCTGAGCCAGTAAATATGTACCAATTAGGAAATAAATAAGCTGAATCTGGACTAGCACCCTGCAACCCTGAAATGTCCCTGATACCCTTGTTGTCACACGTAACCGTAGTCGTGTATAAGAGGACAGACTTATAAATAGTCTCATTTGACCACCCCAAAGAGGGAGAGTAAGTAATTTCGAAAGAAGAGATCCGACCTTACTTCTTTTTAGTGCTTAGTTGAATTAGTCATTCCTTATATTAATTTAAACATTGGAGTGTAGTAGGCTCAGCACTATACTAGTGCAAGAATTTCTTATGCAGGTTAACTTGGAGAATATTGAGACCAAATCAAAGGGAAGCAGGCTAGAAATCAAAGTCATTGGATAACCACAACGAAACTCAACACAAACTAGACTAGAGCGCCAACAGCCACAGATCATTTTCACTTTGATTTCACTGTTCAACAAAGAAAAAAGGGGAAAAAAACATTTCACTGTTTGTACAACTCTTGATGTTTGTACATCAGTGTGCAGACAAATTGTATTCAAATGGTAACCAATAAATCAAAATCCCACTACCCCAAAATTTATATCACACTCTCTCAAGTCTCAAATCACAACCTACTACTCTGAATACTGTTTCCAATAATCAATACAAAATCAAACTCCATTGATGTTTTTGCTCTGTAATCATGTCTTTTACTTGGGGGCACACTGCTCCACCACTGCATAAATATTCCCACTTTAGCTTAATAAATACAATATCCACAAACATCATTCTATAATTTCTTTTATATATATATATAATTTAATTAATTAAACTCCTATATGTAGAGGATTTGATTTAATAAGTGAAGCGAAGGGGAGGGCCATCCCCAGCCATGTTTTTTAGCAGAAACCATAAGTTGCAAAGAAAAAGAGAGGAAGAATTGGCCTCTGTCAAATTAACAAATATGGGGCTATCTCTTTATCATATATCTTTATATAAAGATGCATTTATTGATTTATTTTTTTTTTTTCTTTCATGAAAACATAGCACATTGAGCCTCTTTCTCTCATCTCTGCCCTTGACTTGACACCACCTCCCATGACTTGATCATCTTTCTTTTCAATTTTATTTTAATTTTGTGGGCTTTTAGTCTGAAGAAGTCAGGTAGACAAATCCTGAAACATGGTCAAAAGTCTTGAATGAATAAGCTGGCAAAATCTCAGCTACCTTCACTTCCTCAATATCCAATTTATTCCTTTTCTTTCTCTCTGCCCAAGTCTGTATTGCCACCAAACTTTGTTTCATGGGACTACAAAAAATTAAGCATAGAATTTCCCCAATCTGTCAGACTCACAACCCTTAACAACTAAAGTAATTCACTTTCTTCATTCTTCTTCCAACTTTCTTTTCTTTTCTTTTTTTTTTTTTTTTAATCCAATTTAACATATTAAAATTTTAAACTAATGAGCTTTTACATTTATCACTTTTAATGGATATATGTTAAAACTCATATCTCCATGCATATTTATATGATTGAAAGAGGTTTTTGATTGGGGCCATTTCTTTTTTTTTTTTTAAAAAAAAAAAAGCTACCATCTTCATCAAACTGAATTCATTCATTTCTGTCAAATGAAATGATTTGCTTTAATTTTGAAGGCCTTTAGAGGGTCCCAAAAATAGGTCTCTTCTCTTAAGTCTTAATGGGATGTAAGTTAAAAAGTTGGCAATAGATGGCCTTCTTTCTTTTTCACTGCAAACTGCAGACTTGCATGAAATTTTAGCCATTAATTATTACCATTTGAGAAACCCTTTTTACAAAAAATTTATTACATTACGACAAATGTCACATTCTCAGTTGTCAATTGTCACTTGCTGTCCTTTGCACAAAAGTTGTGGGTTGAAATGGGCCAGGACATTATGATAACTATCAAGGCCCATGTCATTTCAATGATGTCTTAATGGGCCTACCACCCATTTCTGGGCCTACAATTCCCATCTCCAGTTTACCTTGCAGTGAGACACACCCAATACTTGGGCTCAGAACTGGGCTGTGAGATATATGCCCACACCTTTCAATGAGAGTTGACATCATAACATTTGGGGTCAGATCAGATGCTCCCACGTTTTTTTTTTCTTCCTCTTAACTATGGCTTCTAGGATTTTATTTCATTTCACTTCAGAGCATGTCTCTTATGAATTATGTTTGTATAATTTCGGGTCGAAATTTGAGTTTGAAGTCTAAAAATAGAGCGTCGAACAAATCGGTTGTTGCGCCGTGAAATGATCAGTGCCTCGAAACTTGAAAGCAGATTGCAGCACGACCTCAGTTGCTAAATTGTTTCTTAACACAACACCCTTCTCAGACATGCACTTGTTGGAGAATGATTGAAATCAAATGAAAACTTTGCTCAAACTAGAAGAATGAAAATAGAAAGAAATACATTAACAAAAAACTGAGAGCCCTCCTAAAGAACTCAGGCAACCATATATAAGAATCCAAACGAAAACATTTCAAATCTAAATTAAATATAGAAAATGTTTTCAGATATAAATTAAATACACAAAAAGTTTACAAATCTAAATTAAATAAAGAAAATGCTTTAATGTGGGACAAAATACCTATAAATCTTTAGAGAAAAGTAAGATGCTAATTTTATGATAAGTCATTCCAATAATTGACTATTCATTTCCAACATGAAGGTCGTGATTCCAAACCGGCGTTAAATTTGGACTAAGAGATGCATGAATAGAGAGCCGAAAGTTTTGAACTTTATAATATGCATATGTATGTTTCTAAAATGGGTGAGCTTAAACTTTTTTGTTTTGAATTTGAATGGAAGTCCATATGATGGTTATAGAGAATGATTGAAATTTCCATACTTGGTTTGGTTGCATTATTTATGACTAGATTTGATTTGACCTTCAAAATGATAGCTCTGCCATAGCCCCAACCAGGTAAGTTGCCCCTGTTGCTTTTCAAGTACTACACCTTCTCTTCTCCAGCGCTCAGTCATGAACTGTAAAATAATAATAAATAATAATTTGGGTAAATATCAATTTATATCATTAAATTTTGGAGTTATATCAATTAAATCTAAGAAACCTTCATACTTCTTTAAATTTCATTTGACCAATATCGTGTGAAACTTATAATTTAAATTAATTAAGCTCCTAAATTTTCATAAATCAATTATTTTAAATTTTCATAAACCAATCAATTTAAACTTTTCATTGCGATTACTTTTGAAAATCATTCATACATTTAATTCTCAAATGTACGTATACTTCTTGACGATTAAAGTAAATGCACGGAGGGTTTTTAAGGGAAATTTTGTTTAAGAGTCTAAATCGATTTATTTATGAAAATTTAGGAGTTTAATCGATAGAATTATAAGTTTCACACAATGATTTTTCGAACAAAACATAATGGAGTGTGTAAATTGATACACTTACAAAATTTTGGTATTTAAATTGATACAATTATTAGTACATGGTTTAATTTGATAGAATCCCTAAAGTTTAGAAGTATATATTGATATTCTCCCTTAATAATTCAAAATATATTTGGTTAAGATATCATTTTAGTCTTTATATTTTAAAATTTTTTCAATTTTAATTTTGTACTTTCAATTTTTAAATGTTTAATTTTAGTTCCTATTCTTATAAATATTAAATTTAGTCCTTCATGGTTAGTTTTTTCTTTTAATCAAAATTGACTAATTAATGACAACAATTTTTATGCAATAACATATATAATATGTGAATATATATTCAAAATTTAGAATAAAATACAAATAAATAACAAAAAGTGTTTGAAAAAATCAACATTGAACAAGCACTTCAACATATAAAGAACAAAATAGTATTATAACCTATATATTTTGTCTTCAATAATAATAATGCATACATTATTCACACAACTTCTAAAGCTATATTAGTATAACTGTATAAGAAAAATATCAATTACAATAATCACCTTTACTAATCTCATTTAGACAATCACACAGCTCATGAAGGGTGGTTCATTATCCAATTATCAAGAAATACAAAGATTTTATCCTAACTTACCACAAATTAACTCTATTTCTCAAAGTTTCTTCACATTTTTTTCTCACACCTTAATGTTACTAGAACATAACTCGATTGTATTTGTTTTAGGTTTGAATCTTCATCTTCAAATTATTGAACTCAATAAAATAAAAATAAAATAAATAAAACCTCGCTTAGTTATACGTGATAACGAATGAGGAACTTCTATATGATGATAAAAAATTACCCGAGCATTGACATCTTAATTAATCAATTATGATTGTTTGTATAATTAGTTTGCATTATTTGTATAGAAACAAATAACCTCAACCATATACATGATTGATTATGTAGTATAGCATTTAAAAAAAAAATTAGCGAAAATTGAATCATCTATATCATTTTTTTTTCATAAGCTAGTCAGGAAATTGGTGAAATGTTGACCTAAGAGTAGTTCATATATATAGCTTGAAGATATGTTGAATGATTATTTATCATAGTTTATTAACGTATACTTCCTGTATATTTATATAATAGCCAATTTTATAGTGATGAGATATTGATGCAGGTGTTGCACTACGATATATGAATCTAAAATTCGATAATGTCATGATATTTTTATAAAAATCGACAGAACAATAGTGAACAAGTGGAGTGGAGGAGGACATGCTTTGTTTCAATTTTTTTTCCATGGATGAATTATTGTCGTGATTTTATTGTTATTATTATTATTTTCAGTTTAACCTAGAGTTGAAAGTTGGTTTAGAACATACCGATTTAACTATACTCACTTTGTAATTTATTGTGGTGATTTGGTGATTAGATCATTAACTTAATAATAGTAATATATTTACACACTATACACTTAAATTTGGAAGTTTAAAGTGAACTAGAATCAAAGACAACCATTAGAGTTAAAAAAAACTTTATAATACATTTTTTTTGGAGAGTCCTATGTGGTTTGGGTAGGCAATTTGACATACAACAAACTATCAACACGATCAATTTGAAGATAGCTTAATTGGTTAATGCATATACCTTTGACCTAAGACTAGAAATTTGATACTATATTTTAATTATCGTTGAATATAAGATTGAAATTGCAATGAAATGGCAGAAAAAATGATACTTTCTTAGAGATATGTAAAAAACATACAGAATAAAAGCCAACAAATTTAAAGTAATGGAATGAGCATCACAGTTAGCAATGTGTAACTTTGAAGTCACTCTAGTTAATATACATTTAGACTCAATGCTTTCTTAGACTACGGTATTGCCACTCTAGTTAATACCACTTGACTCGATGCTTGAAGGAACCATCCAATTTGAAGTTAGACCATTATAACATCTAACCAATTTCTTTCTTAATATAGTCTAACCTCCATGCATAAACATCCCAATCCGATGTTACTTTCTACAAGTAATCATATAATCCTTGCAAAATTCAATACAGAAGTGTATATGCAAACTAATTCCCAGAGTGTGATACACATATAGAAATGATAAATCCTCCATCCGAAACCCAAGAAGAAATTCAAAAACAAAAAGGGAGTGGAGTTAGAATTACGTACATAGCTCTGGCAAAGAAACAGAAGAGTTTACAAGGGAAATGAATCGATGTCTCTAAAATCCTCTAGGGCCAGTTTCTTTAGGAACAGCGGATTTATCAGCCATTGAGAGACAGTATTTGGCGATCTCTCTAAACTTGGGAACGCTTCTAAGATCAACCTTCGTACCATCCTGGAGAGTAATTACAACATCACCCCATTCTCCGATGAAACGTGGCACCACCTGAACGTCTTTGATCACCTGATACGAGAAATCGCTTCTATCCTCACCCGTCAGTCCCGAAATCACCGTCACTCGCAGGTTGGTGAACCTGTATCTGAGGTAAAAAGCCCTAGAAACCGCGGCCAGTGTCAAGGGCAGCCAAAGCAGAGTAAAACCCAGAAGAAGATTAGCCAACAGGTCGCCGTAGTGGGCGCCCCCGTCGAAGAACACGATTTCTTCTGCGGCGTTTTTTGAAGCGACGGCGGCGGCGCGAGAAGTGTTGGCGGAGGAGGAGACGAGGATGCGGGTGGTGGGTCTGTTGAATTGTGGCGTGATTTTTGACGGGAAGTTGTATAACAGTGGTCGGTGGGTTGAGGAGGAGGAGGTGGTGGCGGCGGCGGCGGCGGTGGCGGTGGGTGAGAAGATGGAGGTGGAGGAGCCGGCCATTTGGGGGCTTTATCTGGAACTGTAAGGGGAGAAATGAAGCGGAGAAGTGGTTAAAGGATGATTTTGAGATCTCTTGGTTTCTATTGGTTGGTGGATGAATAGTGGGGCCCTAAATCTGTGGTCAATGAGAGGACTGCTGTTATTGGATATTACTTTGGCCACGTGGCCTTCTCTACTAGCTATGAATGTATTTTCTCTTTTTCTTTTTCCTTTCCGTAAATATTTGGGCTATGGATCTCTAATTTTAAGGGCTAACGGCCCAGTGAATGTCTAGGCCCAATTTGGATTGCTATTGGGCCTCCAAATATTTGGCATCCAGGTCCTAAGTCCAAGGAGCTTGAGATCCTGGGAGTTGATGTTATTGGGCATCAAAATAGTTTGATTTTGGTCTCATTTCCTCCCATTTTTTAGACACAACGTGGGGTGGGGAATCCAACCTTACACAATTGATAATACATATTTATATCCGTTGAGTTATGCTCATGTTGACTTTCTCGGATGAATTTAATGTTTGCTTTTAAAGGTAAGATGTTTATGTAGCCATGTAAATACTCTATTTATATGAACACATTATTTTGGTTAAATAACGTATTTAGTTTCTAAATTTTTAGATTTATATCTACCATGTAACGACCCGAGTTCAGGAGGGGGACATGAATGAACTGAGATCACATCCGAATGAGAGAGATCCTGAGGACATGAAATCATGATTAAGAAAGACTTAAAAGAAATGAAAGTTACTACCTATACCAACAAGGTGCACCTTCCTTTTCGGTGGCTCAATCATAAGAACTCCACAGTTAAGCGTGCTTAGCTTGGAGCGACCTCTTGGGGATTTTCCTAGGATGCATGTGAGTGAGGACAAAACATGCTGAAAGGACCCGTGTTGGTTTGTGGGGACAATGTTCACTCTTAGAAGCATTCAGGACAGGCATGGATGACGTAGCCAGGTCACAGGAGAATGTCGGGACCATCAGTTGCCGAATTCGGATTCCGAATCCTGCTGGTGGGCATGTAACGACCCGAGTTCAGGAGAAGGACATGAATGAACCGAGATCACCTCCACAGTTAAGCGTGCTTAGCTTGGAGCGCACCTTCCTTTTGGTTTGTAAGGACAATGTTCACTCTTAGAAGCATTCAGGACAGACATGGATGACGTAGCCAGGTCACAGGGGACGCAGGGGAACGCCGGAGCCATCAGTTGCCGAATTCGGATTCTGAATCCTAGTCCGAATCCTGGGCCTGGGGCTTACAATTTAGTACTTAAACTCTTAAAGAAATGTATAATGAGTTTCTAAACTTTTAATATTATATCTAATAGGTTCTTGAACTTTAAATAATAGATCCTTAAACTTTCAATTTTATGTTTAATAGAATTATGGAATTTCAATTTTGTACCTAATAATTTATTGAATCATTTAACCGCTTTTAAATTTATGGATCTACTAAACACAAAGTTGAAAGTTTATGTCTGTTTGGTAACCATTTGGATTTTAGTTTTTGAAATTAAGTTTGTTTTTTCTCAATTTCTTACAATAGTTTTCATCTTTTTTAAGAAAAACAGTTGAGTTCTTAGTCAAATTTAAAAAACAAAGACATGTTTTTTAAAACTATTTTTTTTAGTTTTTAAATTTTGGCTTTGTTTTTTTAGAACATTGGTAAAAAGTGGATAAGTACAAAAACAAAGAAACTTAGAGGTGGAATGAGTGTTTATAAGCTTATTTTTAAAAACCAAATGGTTATCAAACAAGACCCTAGGTTTTCATTAGATATGAAATTTAAATAGGATATAAAGGTTTTCATTAGATATGAAATTTAAATAAGATATAAATTTTATATCCAATAGAACAATTAATTTTTAAGAATAACAAATATGTTAATTAAAACTTATTAGATACAAAATAGAAAACTTAGGAAGCTATTAAACATTTTTAAAATTAAGAGACATGCATTGACTTACACTTTAAGTTTCTTGACGAAATAAATACATCTAAAAGTTAAAGGAAAAAACTTGTAATTGAACCTTATAAGAATGACGAAGGCGACTCAAAGTTATTATTTGTATTTCTTTAATAATTTAGATGTAGTTTTATTGTTTTCAATTTTATTCTTTCTAAAACATATTAAATAAATATATTTTTATCATTTTGATATGATTTATAATGTGGCAAAGTGTATTAGAATTTTGGGAAATTATTTAAAGTCTAAACATTATGTTGTACATAATAGTTTTTTGGGATTTTGAATTTTGGGGAATGAAGTTTTTCCTCTGTGTTGATGATGGAGATTCATCACCATCCTTGTGAAATTCTTGATCTAGGGTTTGCGTGCTTGAATATTTAGGTAAGATTGATCAACCTGCTTGTGGAGTGTTCAAACCTTGAGTAGGGAGCTAATTCTCCTTATCCACTCGTCTTCAATCACAAGGTAACCTTATCTAACTCTCCTTGGAGTTGTGTTAATAATTTTAGAGAGTTTTAGAGCTCGTTAATTGGAGGTTCAAATAACCAACAAAATTAGTTGCTATGATTTACATGTCACCTTATTTTATTATTATTATTTTTTAATTAACAAGATACTAGATGTACTGGGACCAATAGTTACATCTTTTTTTGTTTAGTTATTATTAGTAGTAGTACAATAGGAAGTAAATTATTCGAACTACAAAACTCTTGGCTCCTAACGTATTTTATACGTTAGTTGAGTCATGCTCGCTTTGAAATTATAGAGTTGATGTGTCTTAAGTATTTTGTCTTTTTTAGTACCAAAATTTGAATCTTCGTTCTCAAAAGAAAAAGTATAGTATATTAGATTTTTTTTTAATTTAGAAATATGCCTACATCCGTAAAGTACTCTAAAAAATTTTGAAAAAATAATTTATACCCCTAAAATAGAACTATGCATATTTGAAATTGTAATAATTATATAATTTGAACCTGAAATTTTTGTAAGTGTATCCGGAAAACAAATCATGGAAAGAGTGCATGAAGCTAATTGTGGTTGCATCGAACACTGAAATATGCATAGAGCAGAGCATGGATGCCCAGATCAGAAGGGAATGCAGAACTTGTCGTCTTCTTTAAATTATTTTATCACTTTTTAATTTATTTTCTTTAAACTATAGCAGTTTCTAATTACATCCATTAAATTATGTAAATCAGTTTTTAATTTCCTTAAAACTTTGAAAGTTTCTAATTACATCCAAACATCTCCACTGCCTCCCCTATAAGCCCTACCGATCATCAATAATTGAGTGTCTTTTCAATTTAAGCTTTTATTGTTTATATATAAAGATTTTTTTTAAAAAAATGTTTTGAAAGTTTTCAGTGCTGCCCATGGTTTGGCTTGTCGTGGGTTTTAGAAGGTGTTGGTGCTCAAATCTCGTCTACATTGAATGACGTTGTGGGCCTCTCGTGGATCTGACCTTCGACCCACTTCTCCTTTAGTCTGTTCTCGAGTTGTCTCGAGTTGACCTGCAAGATCCTCACATCGGTGTAGTGCTGAGCCTATACCACATCCCTAAGTTAGTACATGAAGCGTATAGTTCATGTAAGCACACTAGAAGTAAGGTTAGAGCTCTCTTTTGAAGATTACCAACTCTTTTCCTTTGGGATCTAGTTACGTGTAATGTCGGCGATATCAAAGTTGTCTTCGATGCTTGAGGTTGTAGAGTGTCAGATCGGATGCAAGATTATTTCCTGATTGATATATATTTATCGGCTCTTCTGGTTGGCCCGAACTTTGAGATGTTGATATTTTTCTTTTGAGACGTGCGTTTTTTATGTCTTCCTCCCTGTATCCCTCTAAGCTTAAGCTTGTCTATGAACTTTAAACCTAGCCTAAGGGAATTCTCAACAAAAGTTGTTGAGATGGTAGAAATTTAGATGAAAAATTAGACTGCATTAGAAGAAACCATTTCTAATTTCACCTATAAATTTCTCAGTGCTTATGTAATATTTGTCCACTTTAGCTAATAAGAGTTTTTAATTTCTTTCGATTTGATGAGAATATTTTATATCAATGAAGTTATTATCTTTTATTTGAATTTAAAGTTTGAAATTTGAAAACACTGACTTTTAAATTTTTATTATCTTTTATTTGAATTTAATGTTTGAGATTTGAGAACATGTCTGATTTTTTAAATCTAACATAGAGTTTTATCATCACTCATATTCATTTTTAAAATATTCTTATGAAGTTACTCCAACACAGAATTTGCTTAAGTATAACACACTTAATTTTAGAATTTCATATAATTAATTGAGCCACTACAAATAAATGTGTACTTTGTAAAACAATAACTTATCAATTTTTTTTTAAACCTCTCTAAAATATATTTACATTTCTTTAAGAAGATGTGGTTCAATTCATTCATGTACCCTTCTTCTATTCGAGCATCGCAATATTTACAGTAAAATTGTACAAAGTTTAGATTGTATGGCCAAATTATAATATATAAACCTACCTATTATTATAATATATAGATGTAGATAATAAAGGTAAAACTAAGGTTGGACTTTTAGGCCAAGCCAACCTGATTCTTCGTAAAAGTAAAACTTTTTGACTTTTGGACTAGACTTATGAATCAACCGTTATGCCATAGATCAGTTAATTTTTACTTTTTTCACAAATAGAAAATATAGTTAAACTTGTTTACATCTTCCATTGATACTCAAAATTTTAAAATGATAACCGAAATTAATTGTGAAAAAGAAGCTCCCTTGAGTAAAAGATAAATACATGATTATATATATTATATAGTTATTTTTTCGAAGTTAGAAAAAAACAAGTACAAAAAAATAACCAATATTTGGGAGCACATGTAAAAAGAAAGTTCAAACAATAGGTAGGATTTAAGATGAATACCGTGTAGGAAAACTTAAAACCTAATATACTGGTTAGAAAAAATCTCCCACTATTATTGCAGAAATAAACAGAGAAAGAATCATTGACTAAAAATATTCTACTATGCGAAAAATTATTATCACATAGAAATCTCTCTCCAACTCCCATTATAAGAGCACTCTTTCATAGTATTATACTATTCACACAACTGAACTAGTATACTAAGCTTATTACAGTCTTTCAAATTGAGATGTTTAGAAGTCAAAAGATATTAACTTCTTTTATAATGATTGGAGTGCTAATCACTTGCTTGAACCTTTAAGATGTGAGAGAACTACTCTTCTAATATTTTGTCAAAACTCAAAAGAGAAATAGTAGAGATTCATAATCTACGTTCAACGGTTCAGTTATTATGAAGTAAATTTTTAGAAGGAAAAACGAGAGATGTAGAGAGATGAGAGAGTAGAGGAGTGGGTGAGAGTGGGGGGTGGGTTCACATGAGAGGTCTGAGAGAGGGTGTAATTTTCATAAGGTTTGATACCCCATTTTTATGTTTTTTTCTTTGGGATCATTTGTCATTATAAAGAAAAAATCGGCCACTCAATACGTCCATTTCACGAGAGCGACCATTTCTCCAACTTTCTTTTGTTTTCTTCTGCCATTCTTCCATCTCTTTGTCTTCTTTCCAATCTTGGGATGTGTGTTTGATTCCCCTTTTCTTTCTCTCTCTCTCTCTTAAATCTTATTTTTAGAGACCATATAGCAAGCTGGCTTGCCTTTTGATGCTATACATTTTTTTTTTGGTTCACCCTTCACAGTGGCCATGCAGCCAAATCATCACCAAAAATCATTGCAATCCAATTCACTTTATCGTGACACAGAAAACTAAGCAAATACCTTTTTATTTTTAATGGAACGAGTCAATAGCTCATGCAATCTCTCAACATTAATTATATTTTTCTTTAATTTCTTCCTTCAACAAGATAGGTTAGCTATACTTTATATATGTTTACTTATAGTTCAAAACCCAAAAAAAGAACATCTTTATTATTCCTCCATAAGGGGGTTCTCAATAACCGCCACCTGAAAATATATAAATATATATATATATATATATATATATATATATATATATATATATATTCCACTAATTTATACAATAACAAATAATCTAACACCAAAAAGGAAAAAAAAAAAAAAAAAAACACAACCCTTTAAGTTGAGATATGAAAGAAGAAGAAGAAAAATGAAAAGAGAGAGAGAGGAAAAACTCATGACCAACATTGCAAATTCATTGGGGGAGGGGGTGGGAAGAAAAAGTCTTGATATTTCTCTGAGAAAAATCCAATTAAATTAAACATATTAATATTATGACATTATTAATATATAATTTTTTTTTTCTTTTTGATATTATGGGGGGGAAAAGATAGGGAATTTGATGGATGATGATGATGATGATGATATGAAGATGATATCAGTTGAAATGTTGTTGCTCCAACCAAGGCCAGAAGCCAGAGTGATCATCCATTCCACAGAACATATTGGACAAACTGCTGCTTTCTTCTTTAGGGATTTGAT